>QXTE01000195.1:1771709-2075042 GCA_003942145.1 Platysternon megacephalum | reverse complement strand
CATAATGCTGCTATTTTCCCATGTATCTGCAAGATAGTCAATGCGAGGGAGCAACAGTTGTATCTTGTTTGTCCCTTCAAGATGATACATGTATCTGCAACAAATGTTTCATGTGTACTCCCTTATTATATGTGTATCCCATATCTATGGGCCAACCTAATGACGCAAAGTTATTTGTTTGTTACTGACTATAAAAAGAACCAGTCCGGCCATGCAGGGTGTGTCTCTCCTCTGGCATGAGCCGATGAGAACACCCGATCGGCCGACCGAGTAATAAAGGCTGCTGGTACCCATCTTCTTGTCTCTCCGTGCCTCCTTGGTGTAATTAGGTAAGCTCCAGGGGGAAACGAGCCCTGTTTGGCTAACCATATCTCTCTATCAGTGTTATAGAGGGCGAACAATTTATGAGTTTACCCTGCATAAGCTTTATACAGGGTAAAATGGATTTATCTGGGTTTAGACCCCATTGGGAATTGGGCATCTGAGTGCTAAGGACAAGCACACTTCTGTGAGCTGTTTTCAGGTAAACCTGCAGCTTTGGGGCAGGTAATTCAGACCCTGGGTCTGTGTTGGAGCAGACGGGTGTGTCTGGCTTCAGCAAGACAGGGTGCTGGAGCCACTGAGCTGGCAGGGAAAACAGAAATAGAGGTAGTCTTGCACATCAGTTGGCAGCTCCCAAGGGGGTTTCTGTGATCCACAACCCATCACAAGTGGTGCTCCTCCACCATTGCTATGTAGTTTTTTCTTCCAGAATGGGTTATACTCAGGTATTGCTATATCCTGTTGATTGTTGTCCTTCCACTATGTTTCAGGAATGCCTCTTTTTGGCTTGATATTTCTGGAATTTCAAGCTCTCTCTGCTTTTTGGGGTTTTTTTTTTGCTTTACCTCTAGTTTTGCTGTTAAGGTTCTTGCTTATGTAAATGGACATATGTGGGTTTTTTTAAACTTAATTATGTGTCATTTTGATGTATATGCTTAATCTGAAACTCTGTGACCTCATTGGATTGTATCCATGAAATTAATTTGTCCTTCCTTCAATGCAGCTGTAATTTCTGTCCTACCTTCTACCACCAGATACGGAATTGTTCTTGTGTTTATGACATCCCTCCCCAGGCTTGCCGACGGGGTGGAGGGGAAGGGGAAAGGGGGCAATTGCCCAGGGGTTTGGGCAATTTTAAATTGCCTGGATGGGCCGCAGGGCTCCTAGGTGCGTGCGGGGTGGTACCGGCGGTGGCGAAGGCTGCCGGGCGGGCATGTGGAAGCCCTGGCCATGCCAGAAGAGCGTTCCGAGCAGCACAGCCGGCAGCAGCTTGCTGGGCACCAGCCAGCGCAGGCGCAGCACCGCCCAAATATCAGGCGGACTATGTCCGTGGCTTGTGTGTGTGTGCACCAGCCACCGCACGTGGTCCAGCTCCACGCCCGTGTGGTGACGTCACACTGGGTCAGCAGCAGCATGGGGCCTGGCTCCTGCCTGCCCTGCATGAATCAAACCTCAGCCATCCCTTTCTAAGGGGCCCATTGACTGTTCTGCTCTGGGGGCCGGAATTGCTGTCAGCGGGCTTGTCCCTTCCACATTTCTCTCTGTGGCCTGAGTGTTTCTTAGCACCTGCTAGATTTCCCTCAGCTCCTACTTTAACTAATCCACCCAAAACCTTGTCTGCTCTCTGTGCCAATTGACTGTTTTGTGTGTGTGTGTGTGTGTGTGAGGGGGGTGAGGGGTTAAGTTTTGGTTTGGGAAATTTCTTCTCCAAAATGTTCCTCACTCCCTAATAACTTTCAACCCACCCTTTCTACCCCATCTTGTCATCCTTATCACTCACCTTGTCTAAGGGCATGTCTACACTACAAAATTAGGTTGATTTTATAGAAGTTGATCTTTAAGCAACCGATTTTATACAGTCAATCGTGCATGTCCCCACTAAACGCATTAGGTCGGCGGAGTGCATCCTCAATACTGTGGCTAGCATCGACTCACGGAGCGGTGCACTGTGGGTAGCTATCCCACAGTCCCCGCTGCCCATTGGAATTCTGGGTTAAGCTCCCAATGCCTGATGGGGCAAAAACATTGTCGCGGGTGGTTTGAGGTACACGTCGTCAGTCTCCCCTCCTCCCTCCCTCCTTGAAAGAAATGGCAAACAATCATTTTGCGCCTTTTTTCCTCGGTTATCCATGCAGACGCCATAGCATGGCAAGCATGGAGCCGGCTCAGCTGTACATTGCTTTTGTGAGCATTGCAAACAACTTGCGCATTATCCTGCAGTATGTGCAGAGCCTAGCTAGGAGCCGCCAGCACGAGGAAGATTGTGAGGAGGACATGGACACATACATTCCTGAAAGCACGGGATGTGGCAATTGGGATATCATAGCAGCATTGGGGCACATTGATACAGTGGAACACCGATTCTGGGCCCCGCAAACAAGCACAGACTGGTGGGACTTCATAGTGTTGCAGGTATGGGATGATTCCTAGTGGCTGCAAAACTTTTGCATGCATAAGGCCACTTTCATGGAACTTTGTGAGTTGCTTTCCCACGCCCTGAAGCACAGGAATACCAAGATGAGACTTGCCCTGACAGTTGAGAAGTGAGTGGCGATAGCCCTGTGGAAGCTTGCAATGCCTGACTGCTACCGGTCAGTCAGGAATCAATTCTGAGTGGGCAAATCTACTGTGGGGGCTGCTGTGATCCAAGTAGCCAGGGCAATCAATACTCTTCTGCTAAGAAGGGTAGTGACTCTGGGAAATGTGCAGGGCATAGTGGATGGCTTTACTACAATGGAGTTCCCTAACTGTGGTGGGGCGATAGACGGAACGCATATCCCTATCTTGGCACTGGACCACCTTGCCAAAGAGTACATTAACCGCAATGGCGGGGTGGGAGGTTGAGGCAGATCGCCTGGTGGCCAGTTTTGAACAGCCAGGCACCAGGGCAATTAGAAGAACACACCAAGGGGTGATGCACATCAGAGAGGCTTTGAAAAACAGTTTCATGACTGACCAGGCTACGGTGTGACAGTTGTGTGTGTTTGTCCTTGATGCAAAGACATCCCCTTTGGTGAATGTACTTCCCTGTAAGCCAATCCCCCTCCCCCCTTCGACCACAGCTGGCACAGGAAATAAAGTCCCTATTGTTCTGAATCCAGTCATTCATTATTTATTAAAAAAACCTTGAGATCACTGGCAACGCTGACTAGTAAAAGGAAGCCTGGGTGTACAAAGGGTTTGATAACGGGGTGGGGTGGGGGAGGAGGGAAGGACAAGGCCACATTGCTTATTGTAGCCTGTCATAAGCATACAGCTACGGGTATCATAAAATCCCTCCTTTACCTGTAAAGGGTTAAGAAGCTCAGATAACCTGGTTGGCACCTGACCAGAAGGACCAATGGGGAAAGAAGATACTTTCAAATCTGTGGGGGGGCGAGGCGGGGAGGCTTTGTTTGGTGCTCTGTGAGGTTTTGTTGTTCTCTCAGGAGACAGAGAGAAACCAAGCAAGTAATCCAGCTCCTACTGAATGATACATCTAAAAGTACAGAAATAGTAAGTACAGGTCTGTCGCATCTTACGTGCATTTAACATGCGCGATTTCAGCTTAACACGCTTGGCAAAAACAAAACAAAACCCCCCCAAAAATAGAAAAATAACAATTTAAATACTGTATCTTTAGTGCAGGCAATTCCGCCCGCTATTACACTCAATGTAATTTTGACTATACGCGATTTTCGCTTTACGTGCTGACAGCGGAACATAACCCAGCGTAAGATGAGACAGACCTGTAATAGCAAGGAAATGCGTTAGAGTATCTTTTGTTTTAGCTTGTAAATTTTCCCTGTGCTTAGAGGGAGGTTTATCCCTGTTTTTGTAACTTTAAAGTTTCGCCTAGAGGGAATCCTCTGTGTTTTGAATCTGACTGCCCTGTAAAATCACCTTCCATCCTGATTTTACAGAGGTGCTTCTTTTATTTTTTTTTCTTTATAATATTTTTGTTTTTTAAAGAATCTGATTGGGTTTTTAGTGTCCTAAAAAACCAAAGGTCTGGTCTGTGCTCACCTTGGTTACCTATTACCTTGGTTGGTGTATTATTCTCAAGCCTCCCCAGGAAAGGGGGTGAAGGGGCTTGGGGGGGGGGTATTTTGGGGCAACAGGGACTCCAAGTGGTCCTTTTCCTAAATCTTTGTCTAACTCACTTGGTAGTGGCAGCATACCATCCAAGGACAAGGAAGGATTTGTGCCTTGGGGAAGTTTTTAACCTAAGCTGGTAGAAATAAGCTTAGAGGGTCTTTCATGCGGGTCCCCACATCTGTACCCCAGAGTTCAGAGTGGGGTGGGAACCCTGACATAGCCACACTACAAATAAAAGCTGTTTGAATGACAGCCTTCTGTTGCTTGGGCCATCCCCTGGAGTTGAGTGGCAGGGTGCATTCTTGGGCGTCTGGGTGAGGAGGATATGGAACTTGGCGAGGAGGGCAGGCAGTTACACAATGGCTGCATCGGGGGTCTGTAGTCTAGTTGCCTTTCCTGCAGCTCCACCAGATCCCTCATCATGTCTGTTTACTCCCCCATGAGCCTCAGCATCTCCTCCTGCGTGTTATGATCACGCTCACTGTATGCTTTCCTGGCCTCTGCCACTGAATGCCTCCGTGCATTCAGCTGTGCCCTATTAGTGCGGGAGGATTGCATGAGCTCTGAAAACATGTCATCGCAAGTGCATTTTTTTCCGCCTTCTAATCTGCGATAACCTCAGGGCTGGAGTTGATGTGGGGAGCATAGAAACATTTGTAGCTGCAGGGGGGAAAAAAGGGAGAGTAGACTTTACAGAAGATACATTTCTGAGAACAAAAGGGAGACTCTTTCACAGTGAATCAAGCAATTCACAGCAGACGGCACATGTGTTTTAGGTACAAGGTCACATTTTGCCTTTTATATTGAGCACCTGCTGGTATGGGACACAACACACACGGCTGGGCAACAGAATTTGGTTTGCAGGCAGCCATGGTAAGCAAAAGGGTACGTGGGGTTGGCTTCTTCCGCGTTCATAACATGTTGAAATGGTTTCAAACTGCAGCGCCCTCCTTTCCCATAGCAACCAATGCCGGTTGTGTTTGCCGTTTAAAAGGAGGGGCTGCGGTTTTGGGGTGGATGTGCAGCACGTGCACTGTCGGCGTGGATTCCACACACACACACACACACACCCTCAGCGTGGCTGGGATGCAGTAGCGGCGCCAGCTTTGCCGGCGCCCTAGGCGGCGGCAGGTCCCGCCCCCGAAATCCCGCCCCCAACAGCGGCGGTGGAAGGTCCCGCCCCCAAATTTCTACGGGCGGCGGGGGCGCAGGCGCCCCCAAAATAGTAGCGCCCTAGGCGACCGCCTAGGTCGCCTAATGGGAGCGCCGGCCCTGCTGGGATGATCCCTTTTAGCCAAGTGTAAACAGCCCAGCATGCCCGGGGTCTAATATGTCGGGGATCAGCAAACAGAAGGGATTATTGTTCCCTTACAAAACTTCCCCTATTTCAACCAGGCGACCATGAATGATATCACTCTCCTGAGGCTGACACAGAAAGATAAAGACCGAATGTTGATTCCAGACCACTTGCTACTGGCTTGGTGTGGTAAAGGGTCCTACCGTGGAGGACGAAATAAGGCAGCCCTCCCCAGAAACCTTCTTCAAAGGCTTTCAGAGTACCTCCAGGAGAGCTTCATGGAGATGTCCCAGACACGTAAACAGACTTTTCCATTAGCTGTACTGGCCGCGAATGCATCCCAATTGTTCAGGGCCAATCAAACATTAAACACAATTGCTTTTAACCCCTGTAATGTCGTTACAAATGTGCACTCACCAGAGGTGCCTTCTCTGCCAAAAGGGTCTGGGAACAATAGGCCCTGGGAGGGTATTGGCTCCAGGGTGAGGAAAAGGTCCTGGCTGCCGGGGAGAACGGATTCTCCACTTGCCTGCTGCGCATTCTCCTCCTCCTCCTCCTTCTCTTCCTCATCCACAAAATCCTCATCCGTGTTGTCTGAGGCTGCCACCTTGCAGGTGTCCATGGAGAGTGCTGGGGTATTGGTAGGGTCCCCTCCCCAGAATGGCATGCAGCTGATCATAGAAGCGGCATGTCTGGGGCTCTGACCCGGAGTGACCGTTTGCCTCCTTTGTCTTTTGGTAGGCTTGCCTGAGCTCCTTAATTTTCATGCGGCACTGCTGTGTGTCCCTGGTGTAGCCGCTCTCCACCATGCCCTCTGCGATTTTGGCATATATATCAGCATTTCTTCTGCTGGTTCGGAGTTCTGCCTGCACAGATTCTTCTCCCCATACAGCAATCAGATCCAGTGTCTCCCGTTTGCTCCATGCTCGAGCTCGTTTGTGATTCTGGGACTGCATGGTCACCTGTTCTACTGAGCTCGCCATGCTGACCAAACAGGAAATGAAATTTAAAAGTTCCTGGGGCTTTTCCTGTATAGCTGGCTAGTGCAGCAGAGTTGAAAGTGCTGTCCAGAGTGGTGACATTGGAACACTCTGGGATAGCTCCTGGAGGCCAATACCATCGAATTGCACAGCGTTGCGTCTACACTACCCCCAAATTCGACCCAGGAAGGTCGATTTTAGCGCTACTCCCCTCGTCAGGGAGGAGTACAGCAGTTGATTTTAAGAGCCCTTTAGGTTGGTGGAATAGGGTTGGTTGTGTAGACACATTCATTATAAAATCGACCTAACGCGGCTAAATTCGAACTAACCTCGTAGTGTAGACCAGGCCTAAGTATCTCTGTGTGAAAATGGAAGCATTTAAAAATAAAAGTACCTTAGAGGATGTGTAGGGTGTTCTCTGATATTTCTGTCAGTGGAGCGCCTGCATGTTTGGGTTGGGATCCCTTGAAGGGTCCTTTCTGGGATTCTTGGTACTGGGACTATGCACAATTAGTGCTTAATCTTGGTCTTTTTCTTAGCTTGGTCCTTCTTTTTGTTATCCCTGTCCTCCAAGTCCTCTATACTCTTTTGATCTTGGTAAGGAGTTACTGGATGGAAATGAAGAGTCTCCCCTTACCCTCTGCCTTTCTGTATTCTTTGCTTCCTGGTAGGTGGTTGCAGAGCACTGATTGTCCAAAGAATTTGAAGTGAGGGACAAAAGACAAATTAGAGCCACCAGTTATGATTGTTTCAAACCTTTCACAATGGTTGTCAGTAGAGAGTTGGCTGCTATGTTGAGGCAGCTCTGCATTCTCACAAATGAAAATCCTATGAGATTTAAACCACGAAATCCAGATGCTCAGCATCTGCTTTTATGAAAATACAGAAATAACAAAACACACGATACACCATTTCTAGCCTTTCCCTTTTGCACATGTAGTGGATGTGGTTTAACCTCTCTGGTCTTGTGCTCATGAGCAGTGGGCTTTTCAAACTCTCTGATCAAATGCCGGTGCCAGGTGGGTAGTTTGTGCATTTTGGGTAATTTTCAGGTACACAAAGTTGCTTGATAATGTAGCCCTTAAAAATTCCCTTTGCTTCCCAGCAATTGCTTTTCTCTTGATTTCCCTTAGTTGTGCGGGGTGGCACAAGCTTGCGCCCAAATGCTATGATTGGCTATAGGTGTGTGGGGGGGGGGGGGAGAGCACTGCCTTCTGGAGTTCCTGCTGGTTCCTTCTCTCCTCCCCCACCAATTGTGGGGGTGGGGAGATCACAAGAGATTGGTAACAGAATGATAAACTTACTTTGGGAAGAAGGAGTGTCACTTGGCTTGGTGTCACCTGGGTGATGCTAGACCAGTCAGCTGGCCACAGAGAAGTGGCTGGAGAAGACACTGCTGCCTGGTGGAGAGGAGTTTAGTTTGTATGTGGAGAGAGTGAGGGGGGCTGGGAGCTGTGGTGAAGGGGTTGATCCAGAAAGCAGCTGGACTGAGCCAGGAGGTCCAGACCAAACCAACAGCAAGGGGAATGGATGGTCCTGGCAACAGAAATCAGAACCCAGCCTCAATCAGTTTGAAGTGAACATAAACATCAGTGGCTGCAACAATGGTTGGTTCTTACTTGTAGTGGACAGAGGCAGGGCCTATTGGACCATTAATTGTTTTGGATAGCATTAATGTGTGTATTTAGATAGAGAAAACATTGTATTATTGCTGGGGAATGTGCATGTGTAACTTCCCACTGGGATTTTCTCCTGGTCTCAGCCTATCTCAGTGGGTAAGTGTGATGCTGTATGATTGAAATACAACCATTTATATCAGTGATATTGCCACTGTTAGATAATTGCAACAAATATTGTACAAAGTATGTCAATGATTTGCTGAGTACTATTATTCTGTTTCTATGCACGTATCATGTTTGTATGTAAAGCTATGAATATTGAATATGTACCAGTTTTTCAAGTGTGTCTCTCCTGGAGTAAGACCCACCAGGTAATTTACATCCAGCCTGGCCAGCCCATGTTGAATGAGCTATTCAAGTTGATGGTCCATTAAAGAACACTGAACTCTCACAATGGGTCATACAAGAAGCTTGTCCCCGCTGAGTGAGCCTTCCTGTGGATGCTTTAGCCAGAATATGGGTAATGACTGCTCCTGTGTGTCATCAAAGCATGTAAGGGCATGTGACTTGCTCCTGTGACCCTGGACTCCATCTTGTGCCTGTACTTTTCCATAAATTGTACTGTTTTGAGACAGTAAAATTCCACACACATGGGAAAAAATATAAAGGATCATGGAAGCATCTCCATTTTGCCTCATTCCAGCTCTGATCTCTGGACTATGGACTTACACTAAAAGGAGTATATTGACTATGGACTTCCAATCTTTTGGAAGTTACCAGAGACTTTACAAGCCAGCAGTCTGTAACATCACTGCTAGAAGAACTTTGCAATGATTGTATGTATATGATTTCTTTGACCATTTTAACTCTCATCATAGAGTCCAGTGTCTGGGTTGGTGAAGCAAGGGCTGGAATGCCCAGAGACTACATTTTTGACTTCTTATTAACCAGTGTGGTGAGACAGAAGTTTACTTTTGTTATTGGCTGGGTCCAATAGCTTATGATAAAGGCTAAGATTATGTCCATGACATTTTCCGCTTCAGCCCCAGGGTGGCAGGGCTGGAGCTGTCAGCTGGTGGGGGCGGGCAGGGGCTAGCAGCTATGATCTGCTGTGGGCGGCAGGGAGACCCTGACAGCTATGAGCCGCCGCCTCCCATAGCAGGGCTGGGGCTCAGCCCCATTTTGTCACAGTTATTTTTAGTAAAATTCAGGGACAGGTTATGAAGTTCTATAAATTTTTGTTTATTGCCCGTGACCTGTCTGTGACTTTTACTAACAATAACTGTGTCAAAATCAGAACCTTACTTATAATAGAATAACCACCAGTTTGGGGGTGATTCTGTCTTATTTTTCAGCAGTTAGTCCTGAATCTGGTATTCTCAGCTGTGACCCACTGAGGCACTGTGACAGTAAGGTCTTGCCCTGTTTAGATAAAAGTACTCTGGAAAGCAGTTGTGACAGGACCCTTAGGGTGCAGCCTGGGACTGTGGGACCGCTGTGCCCCCTTATCTCTCTCCAGCCTGGGCTGCCTCTCACAATGCCTTGCTAGTGACAAGCAGCAAGCCCCTCCAGGTGCTGTTATCACTCAGCACAACCGCATATGGAGACCCCCCCCCCCCCAGCTAGATTGCATGAATGCTCCCAGAGCCACTCATAAACCACACAGAGAAAGGCACCAGCCTAATTTTTTTTTTTTGTCATCAGTGACTTGCCAGCTGGTGCTGAGGAAGTCTGTTACAGTCGATGCAACTCCTTTGGAAGGTCTTGGTAGGATGGAGCTGAACAAGCTTCCACAGAGACAGAGTGAAAATGTTTATTTAGATTTATTCATGACTTTTACAAGCAGTAAGACCCATACTTTACCCAAAAGAGATTACAATCTAAAATAGAAAAGAACACGGCGAGAATTAGGACAATATTTCAGCGCAGCGATAGTGAGAATAAAATAAAACAGCGTGGCTGCTGTTCTCACTCTTGAAGCGCCTTCTCTTTGGGGGGCCTGAACCCCACATCCTTGATGCAAAAATGTACTGTCCTTATTTTAATGTATTACTCGTATTAGAGTGGTGCTAGGAAACCTAGTCATGGCCCAGGACTCCATTGTGCTTGTTGCTGTACAAACACAGAACAAGAAGACTGTCCCCATTTCTGAGCCCCAGAGAGAAGCAAAGGGAGAAGCATGTGAAGGAAAAGGAATGGGTTTTTAAAAACCAAACATCATTCCTGGAATCAAACTTTCCTAGCAACCCCCACCTCCTACTAGCCAGGCTTTCCCATTTCCCCAAATCTGCTAGCCTTACAGGGGCTTCATAGTTTGTTTTGTTTGTTTTCTGCTGTATTCGGAATGTTTCATGGTGCTGCTGCTTATTTATGCAGATAGGCATCAAGCCAGAGCTCCCCAGAATCCTTCAGAGAGCTGCAGGAGAGAGAGGGGAACCCAATTAACCATAGTAATTGTTGTGCTACATCAACTCAGTTGCTGAACAACTGCTTTATCTTAATTCTGGCATTTCCTACCTTTTGAATGCTTGACTCTGCCACCTTAACATTCTTTTAACATAGTGTTTTAAATACAATTGATATACTTTTAGCATATTCCCTTTTATCTGTCTCCTTTCTAATGTAGACAGTCCTGTTCTTTTTAATGTTTCTTCATTTGGAAGTTTATCCATGCCTTTAATCTCATGTCTCTAAACCAAGTTTACTTCCGTTATATGCTTTTTGAGATGGGGTTACCTGCAGTGACTACTGTGCTCAAGGTGAGAGCGTCCCATTAATTTAAACAGCAGCATAATATTTTCAGTATTCTCTATCCCATTCCTTATGGAGCCTAACACTGTCTGCTTTTTTGTCTGCTGCTTCACATTGAGCAGAATTCTCCATTGAGTTATCCACAACGGTACCCGGGTCTTTCTCTTCAATTGTTTCAGTTAATTTAGAAACCAACAAAGGTGTATGAATATTTCAAATTAAGTTATTCTTCCCACTGTGTATTATCTTGCAATTGTCAATATAAATTCCATCTGCAATTGTGTTGTCTAGTCACCAATCTTTGTGAGGTTCCAAAGTCTTCCCTGGTCTTGGCTGAATTAAATACATTTGTCAACTGCAAACTGTACCACCTCTCTGCTCCCCTGTTTGACAGATCTTTAATAAATATATTAAATAGCATGTTAATACCGATGGCTGTTGTGATAACCCACTGCTAAACTTTTCTGCCATGATAAAAATGGACCATTTCCCCTCCTCTTTATTTTCTGGCTTGTATCCAGTTTCTGATCTGTGACAGTACTTTGCCTCTCATCTCAAGAAACTGAAGTCCAGTTTCTCTTCAGAAAATGTACAGGCAGTGGTCGGAGCAGTTTCCCTTATGCGGTCCCCTGCCTGTATACCTCCTTCCTAATCTAGAGGATCCCTCTAGGGGTCAAAGGGCAATTCTTTCTACAGTCCATTCCATTCTATGCACCTCTGCTGACATTTACAACAAGAGGGGAAAACAGGGCCAATTATTAGGGTAAGTTTTGTGATGCAGACACATGTCCAGTAAGAACTAAAATTAGAATCCTACCTACAACTCTCACCCAGGCTGTCAGCTGATAACTAGTCATTACCAATGACTTGGTTCTTAGCAACCTGCAGTTAGATTTTACGTAGTGATTGAGAGGTGAAAGGCTCCCTGTAACACTTCCAGGGCCCTGACTCATCCAGTCCCATCATATCTATCACATCTGCTCACTATCTCACATAGGTGCTGACTTTTGGTTTTGTCGGTGGGTGTCCCATCCTGGCTCCTCCCCCAAGCTCCCGCCCCCACTCCACCTCTTCCTGCTCCTGCTCTGTCCCCTTCCCCTAGGCCCCCTTCTCTGAGCACCTCCCACTCACTCCTTTCTGCCCCCTCCTGCCTTAAGGGCGAGGTATGTGTGTTTGGGGGAGCTCAGCCTCCCCCCCAAACTGGCAATTTTCAGCATATTTATACACTTCTTTCATATTCTAGTTATTGAATGTGTGTCTGTTATTGGTATCTTAACAATGTAATCATTATTAAAATAGTAATGAACTATATAATTATCATGAATTACAGTATATTAAAATCATTACACTCAGCTACAAACTGTCTTCACTAACATCCCAATTTAAAGACATTACGTTCGCTCTGTGGTTCACACCTGCTTAGGGCCTGTTTGGGAGCTGAGGGCCACTGATGGCTGTGGGAAGAAGGTGGATGTGAGGGACAAGCAGTTTGGAGTCTTTGCCCTCTCCCTTCCTCTTTCTCCTCTCATTTCCTATCACTCTCCCTGTCCTTTTCCCTTTCTTTTGTTTCTTCTCTAAGTCCTTGCTCGCCTTCCTGATGTTCCCCCTTCTTGCTTCCCACCTATGTCCCTTTCCCCATCTCTCTCTCTGCTCCCCACCTCCTTGTGGCTCTGTCTAGTGCCTGCCCCACGCACTCAAAGCAGCAGAGGAGGTTCCCCCTCCTTGGGGTAGGAAGGTTGCCTAGTGGTTAAGGCACAGGCCTGGGGCTCAGGTGTTCTGGGTTTGGTTCTCTGCTCTGCTACAGACTCCCTGCTTAGCCTTGGGAAAGTCACTTCACCTCAGTGTGCCCTAGATCCCACCTGCCAAATGGGGCCAATACTGACCCTGCCTCCTAGGCTAAATCCATTCATGGCTGTGTGATGATGGGGGAAATGGAGATTCCAAGGTGGGTAGATTTGGACTGAATTTCTCCACAGCCTGAGAGCCAGCTCCATGCAGTGGGGATGGGAGAGAGAGGGGCTCAGGCCAGCTCTGCAAAGAGGGGGGTTGGAGCTTCAGCCCTGCAGCTTCTGCCACTAGGGTGACTGAAGACCCCCAAGCTGGGGTCTTCAGCCCCGCATCTTCTGCCAGGGTCTGCCCCCTGCCCAACGCGGCTCCTGCGGGGGCTGGGGCTTCCCTTCCCCCTGCCCCCCAGCTCGGCTCCTGCTGGGGTCGGGGAGGCTTCTTCCCCCTCCCAGCCAGCATGGCTCCTGTCGGGCTCCAGGGCTTTTCTTCCCCTATAATCCGACACTTCACCCACCAGCCCTAGCCTAGCTGGGCTCCCGTGGGTCACCTGATGCCTGCTGTGGCCAGAGTGAAGCCTGGCTGGGAGGGAGAAACCATCGAGGTGGACGACATGGCCACCAGCCCAAGAGGTGCAGGGTGGCCCTAGGTGAGCAGGAGCTGGCTGCTCTGCTGCTGATAGCTCAGCACTCCCGCCCACCCCTAACCCTAAGGCTTTTGGGTGGGGGTGTGAGATGGCAAACAGCTGATCTGAGCATGCCTGCCAAACAGCTGATTGCAGCTGCTGCGTGCAGGCTGCCCATACTAAACAGCTCATCTGCCCAGGCACCCGCGCAACACTGATCCCTGGCCGCCAACAATTGGGGGTGCTGAGCACCCCTTATTTTTTTTCCATGGGTGCTCCAGACCCAGAGCACCCACCGAGTCGGCACCTATGCAATCTCATACTGTGCACCTCTCCTCCCATTTGCAGTGCTGTGGACTCCTCTCATCTGCCAGTGCACTGAATCTTCCAGATCAATACTTACTGCACAATGTCTGCAAAGGCGGTGAGGAGGGGCTTGCAGTGGTACTCAGTGCTGTGCTTGGCACACAGCAATTTCACCAGGGGGGCCACCTTCCAGTAATTGTGTCGAGGCATTGTGGGGAAAAGGCTGTGGAAAGAGAATGAGAAGAAGTTGAATTAGGATTCACACCCTTTCCCAGTGCCCCCGAGGGATCTCTCCGCTCTCTAGGAAACTGAAATGGTCCCACATAGGGTTTTTGTTCCTTCTCCGAGGCCTATATCTACAGGTGCCCCACAGAAATCCCATCTTTCCTCAGAAGTCCAAGTCAACTGATTTCCCCATAAGGATCCTATCCCTCCCACTGGGAAACACTCACTGATTCCCCATAGGGTTCCTGTCCCTGGACGGAGGCCCATACTCACTGATGCTCAATATGAAAGTTCAGATGCCCAGTGAACCAGTCATTGAACAGGGATTGATCCACGTTGCATGTTGCCTGGAGCTGGAGGAGGAAGAGAGAAAAGTGAGTGTGGTCTCATGTCTCATCTCTCTGGATGGCAGGAGAGAGGGTGCAAACTCTTCCCTCCATTTTATTTTCTCTAGAATGAGCAGAACCATCTGGGAATAGAGACCAAAATCTTTCATTACCAGGAAAATAAGGCTGGACATAGGCGCCGACTTTTGTTTTCCCAGTGGGTGCTCCACCCCTGCTCTGCCCCTTCCCCCATGGCCCCGGCCTTGCTCTACCTCTTCCCACTTCTGCTGCACCCTCTCCCCTGAGGGAGGGAGGGAGGGAGGGAGGAGGAGGAGGAAGTAAAGCCTTTTAAAAGCAGGCTTGTGTCTGAGACTTTTTATCCAGAAACTGAGGGAAGCTGTCTGTGAAACACTGGATCCCCCAGTGACACAGGGTGTGCTGGGGAATTGTTCAGAAGCAACAAATAACTTCTTAGACAAATTCCCTTTTCTAATATATCAAAGTGTGAACCCTGAGTTGTCATATTTGCTCTCTCTTTGCTTTTCCTTACTATTTCATCTTGGAATCTGTGATTTTTTTTTCTTTATTGTTACCCCAAGCAGGCATTGAGTGTGCAAACTGTGGGGAGTTTGTGCCAAAGAGAACTAATAACTGGGGGCTGTGTTTATACCTTCGGGAGTGAGAAACGAGAGGGGGAAAGTGTGAGTGTCTGGTAGTTAGGAACTTAGGGTAGGGTGGGTTTGGGAAGACTTGGGACCAGAAGGGCTTTTGGGGTCACCCTGCAAGGAGTAATGAGGCTGCTGGAAGCCATGGTGAGACCTTTATGCTTGTGGGCTGGCCACTGGTGCAGGGGCTCTGGGCCATAGCTGCCTAGCATTAAGACGTCCAAAGTTACAAGTGGTAACAAAGTTACAAAGGGCTCAGAGAAGCCCTTAGTGGTTTGGATGATGACCAAAAGTCACATCTTCCTCCTTTATCTCCAAGCCATTGTACATCCCTACCTGTCGCAGCCATGAGTTTCTTGCTGGCCCCCTGTGAGAGAGCAGAGAAACTGTCGCCTGGCACATCAGAGATTAAAGAAAACCTTTGGGTTCAGCTAGCCCCGCCCCACTATAACTGCAGCCAATGCCAGACCTGGAGGGGGAGAAAAGAAGGGAGCCTGGCTCTCAGTTGGGGGCGGCCTAGCAAGAAGGCAGGAGCTCTGTTTGCCTGCTGAAAGGGATGGATCAGCGACCTGCCAACCAGTGCAGCCCCTGGAGCCAGGTAAGTCTTCCCCTGCCAACAGGAGCCTGCAGTTAAGCCCCAGTGGTAGGGCCACTGGACTAACGGGACCATACCCCAAACTAGAGAGACTTTAGTAGGAAGTAGCCCAGGGAAACTGGTGTTATCACCCGCAACCCCGCCGGGAGGGAGCCCCATCTCCCCTGTTTACGGATTGAACTACAAAGGGCCCTGGGCTGGGACCCGGGGGAAAGGGAGAGCCTGGGTCCTCCTACTACCCTCTCTGATTAATGATTTAGGCACTTGGCCACCCAGCCACAGAAGGCCCCATCACACCTCCACCCCCTAGACATCCCAAATGCTCCCTGTGCCTATGTACCCCTGCACTGTAATTCATATCATCGGGGCACAGAGTGTGAGAGGGGAAGGATCATACCTGGGTAGAGAACCAGTCCAGGTTCTTATCCCGATCAATGTTCATTGGGATGTGGCTCATTTGTGTCACCCAGGCAAGCCAGATACCCTCCAGAACCCTGTGGAGACAAACACACAAGGCAGTCACTGATTCTCTGCTTGCCCAATCCACTAATACATCTATAGATCTACCTGAACACTACAACGGAGGCAAGTGACAATCCCATGGACCCAAGTCAGCAATTGTCGAGTCAAATGTCTGCCCAAACAGTCAGACTCCAGAAAAACATTTGCATACTCCAGCCAGCCAATGGTCAGTAAAAGGGATGGCACAAAGGGAGACCATGTATTATTTGAGTCAGGGTCAGGGCCCATTGTACTAAGTTCTGTGCAAACACAGAAGTTACAATCCTGCCTTGAAGAGTGTACAGTCTAACTGAGGACAAAACACAAGATGATGCATCAAATAAGCAGGGAGGATGAGGGTAGGAGGAGACACAGAATCGGCATGTGCCCGATTTGCATATTGAAGGTTAGTTTGCAAAACAGATATTTTGCCCTGCTGGCCCCCTGCCTTGCTGTTGGGAGCTGGTGATTTACCACAGGCATCAAAACAGATTTAGGGCCTGTAGAGGACCTTAAAACCAAGCTATTTTTGTAATAAACAGAACATATTTTATCATGAAAACATCTCTCTCCTTCCTTTGAATGCTTCCTGCTGCCCTGGTCACAGCAACTGCGAGCAGGTGAGCGCAGACTTTCTCTTCAGTAGCGCCATTGTTCTCCTGTGCAATTCCCTGTCACAGTGCCGGGTCAGTGTAACCTCACTTGGTGTCACACCACAGTCCCCTACTTGGCAGATCTACTACTCAAAAATTTGCTTGAAAGCATTTGTTACAGTGCAACTTCCATGCTGTCTCTCAGCACAGCAATCTGAGGGCAGGCCATCCCTTGAAGGATGTGGAGTGTAATTCCAGTCTCCCAGACAACAGAGTGTTTGCTCTTGCATTAGGGAGAGATCTGACTGGGTACAGGAAAATGAAGCAATTGGGAAAATTAGACGGTAGGGCGTTAGATGGTGTGAAGGACCAAAGAGACAGAAGGGAGAGGAAAGTAGAGACAGAGACAGACCGAGCAAGGCCGAGAAGAAGGCACAGCCAAAGGGAGTTGTGGGATCAGTGAACGATACCTGACCAGCAGATAGAACCCCAGGAGACTCTTCACCCCCAGTAAGGGCTCGTAAGTGAGAAAGAATCGGATGTAGAAGCTCAGCATCCAGGCCAGGTCCTGCCAGAGAGGAGATGAAGAAGAATAACAAATCATACTCCTCCCCTGTCCCCACATGGGTCCTAGAAACTGCTGGATTCTGTTGATCTTTTTCTTCTCCCCTGGTGACTGGGGTATGACCAGTGGGTCCCCACCCATGGCACACCTGAAGATTGTATTGTTGAGGGTTTTGAAACACTGGACTGCAGCTTTGCAGCCCCCCCAACAGCATCCTGTAGCAGCAGGCAACTGTTACCTGAAATTGGGCCAGCTAGTAAGCTTAGGGAGGACTAGTGACCCACCAGAGTCTGGCAGAAAGTAGCATGTTTATTATACTGATAGCTAAGCTCAAAAGAAGCGGGGTGGGGTGGGGGTGTCACACTCACATACTCACGCTCCCAGGACAGGCACGGCACTGGAGATGTCAGGATCCTTCAAGGTAAGTGTCCCAAAGCACAGCGATGGACGGTGCAATGAAGGTAAGTCTTCCCGAGGCATGATGAAATGCAACACGGCGAACCACTGGCCAGGCGGTCCGGGCAAAGGGCCTTCACAGGAGGTACAATCTTGTGAGTGCACTCCTGAGCACATGGCCCCTTCCCCTTTTAAGGACCTGCCCCTCATGGCCTGCAACTAGAGATGAGTTGGCTGTATCTGGTTGGTCACACTCCACCTTGGGCAGAGTCCATGCAGTGTCCATGCATTGGGTGTGTGATCGCTGCCTAATGAGAGTGCCAGACACCTTGCCTACCTGGGAGCTCTTCTGATCTTCCAGCTGCTCAAGCAGCCCATTCATCCCACAAGCATTCCAGGAGGGAGGGGGAGGGAGAAAGCCACTTCACAGGTATTCAAAGAGGGAGAGGAGACAAAAGCCGGGGAGGGAAGGTGTAACAGACCTTTTGATCATACAGGTTATACATAGCATACAGCTCACTGCTGCTCCTACAACAGCACCCTGCTTCTATCATCCCTATGCGTTGTAGTGCACATCCACTATATAGCTGTTTTATTTATTAACA
This sequence comes from Platysternon megacephalum, assembly GCA_003942145.1. Lineage (NCBI taxonomy): Eukaryota > Metazoa > Chordata > Testudines > Platysternidae > Platysternon > Platysternon megacephalum. Next base: position 2,057,092 of record QXTE01000195.1, on the reverse strand, counting down.
TTTGTGCCTATCACCATGATCACATTGGAATAACTAAAAGAGAGCAAACTGGTGCTGGTGAGTGATTCAGTTCAAACAAGTGGCCCTGAAATGAGAGATTTCCAGATCCAGGATTATCCACTATTAGAAATGCCCTGCCATCCACATCTCATTCTAGAGAGCTCCTCCCTCAGTACTGAGGGAAGTAGCTTTCCATCAGAGTGAAAATGCCATGGCCACAGTATAGCGGGTGAGAGGCAGACTCTGGGACACTCAGCTCCCAGTTAGTCAGAGCTTTTATAGAGGGTAATGAATAGGGAGCAGGTGCAGAGTTACTAGAGCGCAGTGCGCTGAACATTGTACACACAGGAGAAATTTGGTGGAGGGGGTGTGAAAACTTTCTTTAATTTGAAAGCTAATCACAACATTCACTGTGGAGAGATAATTTAGTAATATCCATCTTCAAACCGCTACACAGAGAGTAATTACTACCCCAAATACTTTGTTATGAATCCTTTAAAGTTGCTACACATACAATATACCTGACACAAAAGCAAGGAAATAAAAAGCTGAGCCACCTCTATCACAACTCCTGTACCCCAAAGCAAAGAAGCTTCATTGTGCCCCCTCTAGGGATGCCAGGCTTCCAGCACCCTCTTCACCAAACTTCCCTCACCAAACACGCTACGCTATACCAGAGCCTCTCTTCTGCTCTCCTCCCCCTCAACACTGCTCACTGTGGATGTTTAGTGTAATAGTCTGGGTGTTTGGAGGAAATAGTTTGGTAAGGGGGTGTCCTGGATGGTTGGCATCATTAGGGGGTCAGAATGAAGGTTACGGTTTGTGTGGTCTGGGAAGATGGCGACCAGAAAGCAGGGGACAATTACATTATTGTCATGGAGGCAATGAAACCTGGATTTATATACGAATCTGTGTATACCGAAGATAGGGATGTCACCCAGGCCAGAACAACAAATCTTAGAAACTCCAGGCCCAGTCCCAACAATAGCTCAGGCAGGGCTCCTTTATTGCAGTAGGGTACTTAGGATAGTACCGGTATTCATACAGACTTTTACCCCAAAGTCACAAATCAGATGGTCATTGTGAAATGAATTTTCTAAGGGTGTAACACCTCATGTGCTCCTGTGTCCTTCAAGGTTCTTTGTGTAAGCAGAGTCAGGATGAGCTCTACCCTGACATCTGGTGGTGAATTATGGGGAGTGTGGAAAAGAACTTCAGGGGCTGATCTCATTTGCATAGGCACATCCACCCCGCCTAGCGTGAGCCCCAGCAGCCCAAAATGGTCACTTTGGCGGCTGTGGGATCCCCAGTTTCTCTGTTATTGGGGCAGGAGGACTAAAGTGTTGTTACCCTGAGTTACCATGGTTATGTGAATCAAGGCCAGTGGAACTGTTTTATGACAGAGGGACTCACCATCAACTAAGTAGCACTTGCTAGACAAGGGACATGGGTTCCAAAACCCAGTGAAGGGAGAGAGGTTGGGGACAGGCATTTGTACTTGATGGGATGGGCCCCCTTTGAGGGCCTGACACACCAATTGCACCTCCTTCTCTCTCCACTGTTGAATGTCAGAGCTAACTTTGATCCCATTAGGAATCTAGTTACAGACTGCTGAGCTGAATTTGCTTTGGGCCAATGGTGCACCAGCACTAGGGCTCCCCTACTATAAGCTGAAATCACTAAGAGCTGAAATCACTAAAGGTATTAAGAGTTGAGATCACTGAGTGCTGTGTTAACTAGTGGGGGAGCCTGAAGCTATATTGCTAAGCGGCTGGTGGAGTGGAGCAGTTCGCGGAGCGGCTAACGGAGCAGTTTGTGGGACGGTTGGCGTGGCCCACGGAACGGCGAGCGGAGCAGTTTACGAAGCGGCTGGCAGAGAGGAGCAGTTTGCGGGACAGTTGGCGTGGCCCACAGAACGGCGAGCGGAGCAGTTTGCGGGACGGTTGGCGCTGCCGGTGGGACAGCGAGCGGAGCGGAGCAGTTCGTGGGACGGCTGGTGCAGCTCACGGGGACGGATAGTGGAGCGGAGCGGCTCATGGTGAAGGCGGCAGCAGAACCCCACGGAGAGGCGGGGCAGTTGGCCTTGGACCACGTAAGGTGCCCCTTAACACCCTGCGTACCCTTTCTTCCCCCCCCCCTTCCACCTAGGCTGTGGGGGGGCAAAAACTCTGCAGCTCTGGGGCTGCATTGACCAAGGACAGAGACTCTTGGGTTGTTGGACTCAAGAGACTTTAGAGGTGTTGGACTTTTGGGACTTTGGGGTGATCTTTTGGGTTGTTGGACTTAAGACCCTGAGGGGAAAAGGACACTGCCAACCTTACTTGGGGGTGGGTCTTTTGCTCATGGTTTGTATTATGAATCCTGTTTGTGGTGTTTCCCCAATATAATGCCGCATTGTTTCCCTCCTTTATTAAAAGGATTTTGCTACACTCAGACTCCGTGCTTGCGAGAGGGGAAGTATTGCCTCTTAGAGGCGCCCGGGGGGTGGTATGAAATTGTCCCAGGTCACTGGGTGGGGGCTCGAGCCGGTTTTGCTTTGTGGTATTGAAACAGAACCCCTAGATACTGAACCCGGCCCTTGTTGCTGCCAACTCAGATGGGCAGAAGGGTTACATTTGTATATACACAACGACAAAGAGTCCTGAGGCACCTTATAGACTAACAGACGTATTGGAGCATATACACAGTCGTGATTAGGCAGCACTTACCACCCAATCTTTTCTCTGGATTGTCCTCTTCAATGGAAAGTATTGGAAGTAGACAGGAAACAGGAATGGGGGCAGTGCTGGAAGAGGGAATGAGGAGAATATAGAGATATTATTAATCCCATCAGCTAATCATTGACTCCGGCAACAAAGGAGGGGTCAGCTGCTGTTTAACATCCTCCCTATTTAGTGTTGCAATAGAATATGTTTTATTATCACAGTAAAATGTGAATACATCATCTTGCTTCTTTCCAAATCCAGAATGGAAATACACTTTGGCCTTTTCAGCATCATTATTGACAATTTTACCATCCCTGTCTGGTAATGCAGCTATATTCTCCTAAGATTTCTGTTGTTCCTGATATATTTTTAAAATTCCTTCTTATTGTCCTTAATGCAACTCACCATGGATTTTTGTTCATTGATACCTTTACCTTCCCTTATCAAAAGTCTATTTCACAACTGCTCATTTCAATTTATTATATATTGTTCTTATTTTTTATTGCTGCAGTCACTTTCTTTCTTAACCAGGATGATTTTTTTTAAACTTAAGAAACTTTCTTTCATGAATGTGGAATTGTGGGGTTTTTGTGCATATAGTAACGTTTTCTAACCCAACTTCCAATTATTATTCACATTATTACTGGGACTATAATCAGTTTGTACAAAATGAATGTAATTAAGTCATGCTCACTTGCACTGAGGCAACTACTGATTCTTCTTCAAATATGTGTAAACATGGATCCCACTGTAGGTGCACATGTGCCTTGTGTTTATGAACTTTGAATTTGTTCTAAGTAGTATCTGTTGTAGTCACACATGCTTCCTTGTGCTACCATGTGACAGCATAAAGAGCAGAGCAATCGTGACCTTTCCCTCAGGTCCTTCTTACTGTCCATGGCAGCGAGACAGAACCGGGTCAGTGTCTGACCTGCTATTCATTACTAGATTTACATTTCAGTGTTTACTGAATTCTGTGAAGTTCTATCTTCATTTAGCTCTTTTTGTTTTCTAATTGGATTTAAAAACAAAACAAAACAAAACATCCAAATCATCAGACCCCTGTACACCTTCCTGTATGGCAATATTTTAATGCCCTTGATTGATAGGTGTGGCAGATTTCTGTTCTGCGTCATTGAAGGACGTATCCCAACAAATGCTCAATCTGCCTCTCCTCATCCTACACCCAGAAATCCAGGGATGTGAGGCTCAAATTACATTTCCTTGGGAAATCTATGAAAGTCATATCTGATCCCAAAGAGGTAGGAACCACTAAGATGGAGTTGAGATGACAAATTCATGGCAAGTGTCCCCGCAGGCAGGCATCATACCTGAGTTTGAGCAAGGAGAAGAGGACATACATAACGCATAAAAATCCACAACACTGGCACTGGAATCCTCGATACCAACTGGATTGGTACTGGCACCAGCAACATCAGCAGGTGCTGACATCAGGGCAAGCAGATCGGATGCTGTGCCTTCTGCTTTGAAAGGTGCCAAGGGGCAGACCTGCACTAATCATATGCACAGGTCTGGGTGTTCCATGGGGCCATCTTGCAGGGAGGACTAAAAGTGGATCTCCAGAGACAAACCATCCAAGGCCACATTGACATCAAGTGCTGAGATGAAGTGCTGATTGTGATGAAGGACCAGAAGACACATCTGGTTCCAACTCCAGTGCTGAGACCCAGACTGATACTGACTCCGGCACGCATAAGCAAGCCCATCTTGTTACCGAGATACATATTGACAGAAGAATAGCCAACTCCTCTCACTTCACCATCAAGACTGAGACCACCTGGTACCAGGACAACATCCAATGGCACTTCTGTTCCAGATGCACTTCTTATCACCATCTCCTAGCTGCTCCTTCTGTCCTATATTGAGTAGAGAGCTTTGTCCCCTCAGGCTAGCAAGGCATGCTAGAGGGAGTTCCAGAGATGCCCTGTACAGTGTACTGCTACACAAGTTGCAATGGGCTAGGCCAGCACAGTCTGGCCAGTATCCCTACAACACACCTCCTTGGCCTCCTGGGCTTTACTGGGGTCCATACTCCCATATGTCTAGGAGCAGATCCTCACCACATGCCTTAAGGAAGAGGGGGAGGTCTCAGTCACTGGTAGCTTCTGTGGTTAGGGCCTCTATGCCCAAACCTGAGGGGAACCCCATAAGCAGGCAGAGAAGATTCTGGAGACACAAAAAGAATCTTCATCTTCACCTGACAAGGCATTCACATCAGCCCCAACACCCACTGTCAAGGACTTCAAGGCCTTCCAGGACTTGGTTACAAGAATAGCCTAAACTTTCAATACCAAGGCACTGGTGATCCAAGACAACACACACAAACTGTTTGACATCCTCGGCTCCTTGGATATCATGAATTGCTCTCCTGATTAACTAGGGTTACTGGAACCAGCAGTAACCCTAGTAACCACCGTGTTTCAGTAAAACTTATGTCAAATGTATTTTTATAAATTAGCATCGCTGATTCCTCCTGTTTATTTTCCATACTTCTAGTATTGCTGTATGGACAATTAAAGAATAATTTACATATGCATCTCTTGACACCTTGGTCCTTTGTGTTCATGATACCTTGAATATGGTTGTGTAAATTTACTGTGTTTACCCTTAGCACGCTCCCCTTCTGTTGCTAGTTTAAGACTGACAAGGGAGTCATAGAATGATGAAGTGGGGGAGGAGAGACATGGAGCTGCTAGTCAGGACCAGAAGAGATCGTATGCCAGAGGAGTGACAACATAGGAGGATAAGGAGATGATAAGAGAAGAGGATCCTGTGCCCCACACTCAATTTCTCACACACTGTGACCTGTCAGACTGGACAGGGGAAGGGAAGTCCTGTCACTGCCCCTTCCTCACTGGGAGGAATTAATTCAGGAGTCTCTGGCAATTGCTTGATGAGTGCCCTTGGAGAAGTACAGATACTCACTGACAAAGAAGTACTTGTGCTGGTGGTTGTAAGGCATGAACTTCTTCTTCTTCATCCCGAGCTGTGAAGGGAGAGAGGACCATGGCAGGTCGGCAGGGCTAGAGACACCCAGGCAAATGCTTTCCAACCCTACCCCACCCTGAGAGTTACCCATTGAGTCACTTCTCAAGTTAAATGACCTTACTGGTAAATACAAGCTGCACAACTGCAACCAAAATACAGTAACCTTAGGTGTCTGTCAGAGGTAACTAGAAGACAACATGCACCTGCCTGGGATAGGAGGTTTGTCTCTTGTTCATTCCTCAATATTCTCCTTTCATCTCCTAGCCTCCCTGCCAGAGGCACCAACCCATGCAGAACAGGCAGGCAAAGGAATTAATTAAACACCGGAGCAATCTCAGATAGGGAGAAGTAGGAGATGGGATAGAAAATGCACAGGTTGGTGCCCCTAGCAGGGAGATCCCTCTTGTTATGGGAATTGCCATAAAAGAAAGGACTTTACAGCAGTTCAGATCTCTGCTCTTGTTCCTTATTTGGACATGAAAAGCTGCTGCAGGATATACCTACTGCAGCCTCCATGTTACACTGTATTTTAAAAAGAATTGCTCAACTGTTTTTGCTCCATCCTTTCCACAATATTCACCTTTGGGCAGAGACCACATCTGAGTAATTCAGTTTGGAAGATGAGCTTTTGAGAAGTTGTGATAAGCAATTTAAATGGAGTGTTAGAATGGAAACACAAAGGCAACCTAAACTATTAGTGTAGATATCACTAACTTTCATGGGGTTTCTCCTTTCCTCTCTTCTGCCCTCTTTTTCTCTCTGTTTCTGTTCTTTCTTTGTGTATATCTGCATGCCTCACAGGAACTAATGAGATTTTAAAGCACAAGGCCATGTACCCACCAGCCCTTTCCCAGCATGTCTGACATGCAGGTAGCACAGATTCTCTGAAGCCTTATAGAATAGACACTTTGTTTCTACCCATGTACAGCATCTCACATTTGGATTCTTTCTGTAACCCAAGCTGTCCCCCATGCTCACCTCCACAGAGAGCACCTTCCCAATAGTAAACCAGGCAGGATGCATATTGAGATCAGGATCCTTGCGGAAGCAGTTGGGTTTAGCATGATGTTGGGCATGCCTTAGATTCCACCAGCTGGCTGGCAAGCCCTGTGGGAAAGGAGACCAGAAGATACAAACCACACAGAAGATACAAAAAGGAATAATCTCATCCATTATTTCTTCTCCCCTCTTTGAGTTAGACCATGTTCCCCTCCTTGCTGTATATATAGAGCAGACCCTCAGTGAGACGTTTTCTGAAGTCAGGTGGATATCAAATGTTTATCAATCCTACTGAAGCTCCAGTTAGCACTCCCAGGATCAGGATCAGGTACTTACCAACAGTTGGCCTATCACAAACTTTTGAACTACGTGGTTCCATTTTAACTTGCTGAATACTGAAAAGTGTCCCAAATCATGTTGCAGATACCCAGCTTGGGACTGGAAAAGAAAAGGATCACTGAGAAAACAAAAGCCAAGATACTGCAATGTCCATTTTCTACATGTTTATCCTAGAGACTCCTCTCTCATTGTCCTGTCAGTATTCCCTCACCCCACAGTCGCATCTAGGTGAGATCTCCTCTGTCTGCTGATACTAGGGAAACATTTCCAGTTCTTGCACAGTCAGTCCTTGTTAGGTATGTAGTTAGGGCAAAGGACACAGGAACTTATAGACAAACTTACCAGTAGCTGAAGTTAAATTCAATTTGGCCATTGCATTTGCAGAAGTACCGAAGGACTCTGTCTCTGTTTGATACCAAAAGCCTGACTCTATTACCTTGCAAGTTGTGTAGTATTTATACTAGTGCAAAGTGGGTATAAAATGTTACCAAATCAAGTTTCTTTACTCACTCACACCCATAGCAGGACTTTACATTCAATGCATGCAGGTGTAAATGACTACTTAGGGCAGTGGAGAATCAGGCCCCAAGGTGAGAAGGGGTCTTTCATTATAGCAAAACTCATGGAGCAAAATACATTAGTGCTAGCAGTGTGCTTTGTGGCAATGGCAGAAAATTGAAACATAACAACTTGGAGTACCCCTATTCCACTGCCAGTGAACCCTGCCCTCAACCTTGTAAAGTAGCAGAGAACAGTTAGGTTTTTTCATGAACAGAGGAATGAGGAAGTGTCACCACACTAGCTGCTGTTTTTTCATGTAAGTGATCTAACAGCCTGGGGTGACATACCAGGTTTATATACAGGGGCTCTAGAAGAGCTACTAGCAGGAGGAGCAGCTGTGGAATAGGAATATGGAACTGGTGCTTAGTGTATGGAAGGAACAGGCTGGTCTATTGCTATATACTGTAGAGTGGGGACTTTACCAGGGAGGTTGTCAGCATCACCGCAGAGATGAGGAAAGGTACTAGGGAAGTCCCAAAGTACCAGAGAGTGATCCAGCTGGCAGCCTCTAGCAGCAGAATGTGCAGGAAAATCAGGAAGAAGAAGAGGCCGTTGGGGTTCAGAAGTCCCATCCTCTTGATGGTGGTGCGTAGCTCACGGAAATCCTCTACCAGCAGTTTCTGGGGGGAGACTCAACATTGCACACTCTGTGCTCTGGATGCGCCGCACAGAAGTCTCAGTGGTGGGGGTGTTTCTCTGCTTACTCTAGAAAAGCCTTTGGGCTCTGCTCCGTTGGTCAGTCTGGCTAGACACTATGGGACAAGATGCTCCTGACTCATTGTGCTGCTTCTTTGTGGGATCTCTCCAACACTGGGAAAAGGTTATGGTTGATGAATGAAGCTCACTCACCAGCCAGAGGGAGAGGAGGTGTGTGTGTGTCTGGGGACGATGTCCCTGTACATCTGGGATTAGCCTATGACTAATGGGCCGAGTCCCTTCCAGTCAAGCTTGCTGCAAGACATGCAGAGGCCAACAACCAATGGGCCCCTCTCCCACAGCAGGCTCCATGTGACTCCATGAAGCAGCGAGCGTCCTGGAAACCAATAAATAACTAGAAACCTAGATTTGCATGATTTTACCCTGTTCCTTCCCAATTGGGATCCCAACCTGCAGCCATCCCTCAGGGCACTTACGTGTTTGCTGGGCTCTATGCTGATTTGATCTGGTGCCAGCTCCCCGATCAGCAGTGAGCTCATGTATTTTCTCACCAGTGCCTTGTTGACGTGGAATGTGACAAAGGCCTCCTGCAGATGCACGAGGAAATAGGGGGAGAAAAGCACACACTTGGGATGAGCACAAGCCAGATACCATGTTAACCCCTTACTGAGGGAGATCAACATGGTTGCTCAGTGGCTCTGGCTGGTCCCCTCCTCCTTTCTCTGCCTAAGCTCATGCTGACTTTTTTTTTCTTCCTTTCTTTTAGCTTTTGTGGTGCACATTCCAACATGAAGAGTAGAGGGAAAATTCACTCAGTGAAAGGGAATGCAGGAAAAATACAGAAAACAAACCACTCCTGCACAGTTCCAGTTGAAAGGGGATCATGGACCTGTTCCCTTTAACCTCCTGGAAAGCTGTGGCTCTGACTGGGTTCCCTTTCTATTGGAGGCCACTGGTCTTGGTTTCTGCATTGTGAGTGATGGGTTGGTGGAAGGCAGTAGAATAAGGGTATTAAAATACTGACACAAATTTTGAGAAATTAAGAAACCTGGGAGTCCGTCTAGTTCCCAATGAATCATTGGACACACTCCTACCTTTTAAACCACCTTTGCATTTCCCTAATTTTGGCTGTTCTGGGGGCTGGTGCAGCCTGTGGCTCAAGTAAGTAGAGCAGTGTATGGCTGCAGTGTAGGATAGTATTGTGACCTCCCCCTCATCCGCTTCCAGCCACATGCCTACGCTAGGAGCGATAGAGGAGGGCAGTGTGGGGCTTCAGGGCACCTTGGTCAATGATCTTCTCTCAATACATAAAGTTCACATGTACATGCTGGTTTTATTAGGACACATGAGCATGGCCTCTTTAAAGTACAGTTGTGCCTCTGGAAAACTTTCAGCTTCTCAACAAAATAGTGGATAAATGAGAGCCAGTTTACATATTTGATCTGCATTTTTGAAAAGCCTTTGACTAAATCCTGCACGAGTGGGCAGTAAGGAAACTAACTTGTTATGGAGAGAGAGGTAAAGTCTACTCATGGATTTAGGAACTGGTTAAAAAAAAGAGAGAACAAAAAGACTAGGGATAAGGATCCTTTTCAACATGGGACGAGGTTAACAGCTGGGACCCAGGTGCTCTTCCTTCTTCCCTCCACTGCCAGGTCTCATTATGGCAGCCTGCCCTGCAGAGTGGCTGATAATCTGGGTTCCCCCCACCCCTAGATCTCACCGTGGCATCCTGTCCCGCGTAGTGACTGATGACTTGGGCACCCCCCGGGTGTTGCTGGTAGAACTGGCTGATGTCATAGACCTTCCTGTCAATCACCAGCCACTGCTCCTGCTGCGGGTGCCCCTGGCCCGTGTGGAGCCCGATCTCCTCCCAGGTGAAGAGCTGCAGGGAGGTGCCCACACCAGATTCTGGGTTCTTTTTAGCCACCTGGCCTTCAGGTTCTGGCTGCTGCGCCATCACCACACTTCACATTTAGACCCACTGATCCTCCTCCTGCTGCTGTTGCCTGCCTCATCTGACACTGTGCAGGCTCTGCCTTTTTACACTAGCTGTGTGTGGAGTAATCAGGCAGCCTGCCAGGCACCCTGCCCTTCTGATTGACAAATGGCTACAAGGCTCCTCCCAGGGCCCTACTCCTTCCATAAATCTTTCTACCTTTGTTCACCTTCCTCCCACAGAGAGCACATTAACTTCCATAATCCCCCAAGAGCACTATGCTCCAACTGGGATGATACAGTGGAACAGATCCAGATTCTAGTTATCAAGCCCTGGGAACAGAGTATTTTCCCTATCAGAAAATAATTGGACTGAACCCAAGCCTTGAAATATTTTGATCACAAACAAATTTCTCTACTTTCTGTTTTAGACCTAGATGACATAACAGATGTCTGATGACAAGGATGCTGCAGTGGGCGTGACATTTTGATCTTCCCTGAACAAACCAATCATCCAGGTAGGGAAATATTTAAATTTGTAGACGGCACAGATGGGCCACTCTCATCATTATACACTTTGTGAACTTTTGGGCCGAAGGCAGGACTGTTTGCTGGTAGTACATGGTGTTTATCCTGAACCGAAGAAACGTTTTTTGGCCAGGATATATTGCCACATGAGAGTAAGCACACTGCAGGTTGAGGGCAGCAAACCAATCTCCAGTCTCCAAGGAAGGGATGATAGAAGCAAAGGTGATCATCCTGAATTTGATTTGTTTGCTAAATCTGTTCAGGTTTCTTAAATCCAGAAAGGGTTGAAGACCACTGTGACAGATTTCTGTTACCAATCTGCCTGAAGTGTCAGGTGATCAGGTTGAGGCCACAGGATCGTTAGGGGAGGAGATGGAGGAGCACACCAAGTGACTAAATTTTATTAATAAAATAATAAAATAACAGTGGAGAGTGCTGGGGGTTCACTCAGAGGAAGGAAGAAAGCGTTAGTGCCCCAAGCCCTAACTCACTTTCATACTCACACCTGCACTACCTGGGGCTGGCCAAGCCTGGGTGTAACGTACGAAGAAGGGGGGGAAGAGGTGGACGGCAGTTCTGTCCTGTGCACAGGTCGTCTGGGGTCCGCTGTTGATCTCCAACTTGCTTCAGCTCTCAGGAGGGTTTTTAAGTCCTGGGGTCTTTTGGGAGCGTTTCGTTCAGGGACCTCTGTTCCTCGTGCTCTTTGTACCAGTCCAAAATGGCTTTCTGTGGCCTTCTCAGCTTTCCCCAAAACACACTGGCTCCAGGGACGCAAGACTTTGTTTACCCCCTTGCTGGCCTTCGCCATCTCAGGATTTTGCAATCTCTGCAGTCCTGCTCAGATTAGTTCTCCTTTCTTATGGCTGACTGGGGTTGGGTAAGATATGAACGCATATTTGGACAAGAGTGCCTGATAATCTGACACCCTCATTTGAATGCTTGTGGTGGCATGACGGGGTGTCTCAAGCCTGCACTGATGAGGAGAGGATTAAGTAGCTGCTCTGGATGCAGGATGTGGGACCTCTGCTGGTCATGCTGTCTGTGGCAGTAGCATTTAAAAGGGAGCAACTCAGCTCAGTCTGGGCTAATTGAGAAGAGCAGTTGGGTGTGGCAGCTGAGAAGACACCATCCAAGCCACGGGGACTGAACCTCTTAGCCAAACTGCTGGAAGTCTTTCAACTGCAGGAGCCAAGGGCGACGATTCACTGTGGGAAGGGGCTCTGGAGACAAACCAGGGAGGAAGCCAGGAGGGATCCCAAGACTAAGCCACATATATTGTCTATTGCTTTGCAGAGACCTGTGTCGGAACCCAGTACAGTAGAGTGGGCCCGGGTTCCGCTCCCCTCCTCTCTCACCACTAGGTAACGCTACCCTTGAACTGTTGCAGCTGGGCAAATTGACCTTTGGACTCTTGCCAGTGGGTGACACTCCCCTGTAATATTGGCACTAGGCAAAGCAGCCTTTTGACTCTCACCAGTTAGCGACACTACCCTGTGATATTGCTGCTAGGCGAAACAGCCTTCAGACTCTCACCAGTGGGTCACACTATCCTGTGATAATTTTACTAGGCAAAGCAGCCTTTGGGTTCTCACGATTAAACGTTTTATCCCAGAACATCACTATGAGGAGGTGCTGTCGGCCCGGACCACTCAACCAACCCCCGACAGGACCCGAAGATGCTGGAGTTGAAGATCTCTCCAGTAGAGGCGAAGGCACCTGTCTTGATGGCCCTGCTGGCACTGGGGTTGACAGTGCTGGTGAGTGTCAGTGCTTGCAACCAGATCTCGACTCTGAACCACAGGACTTTTTCAGAGCCTTTTTATGAGAGGAGGAATGAGACTTTGATTATCTGAGGATGATGAGGATTTTGATCACTTAGAAGAGGCTGCTGGGGAAGAAGATGACTGACAGTTCTCAGAAGACTTTAGCTTAGAGGCTGGGGCAACTAGGGGGACTCCTCCTGGATTAACTCTCCATTCTCTCGTGGTCAGGCTTAAAGAGGGATGCATCATCTCCTTGAGAAGATGTGCTTTCAGGTTTAAATCCCCTGTTTTTTCATTTTTGTCGGGAAGGAAGTACAAGTGGAACATTTACCCCTCACACATCCCTCCACTAAGCAGATTGGGAAACTTTTGTGCTTGTCACTTATAGAGCTCACAGCCCTGCACGTTGGCACATTTGAAACCTGTAGATTTCTGCATATTAAACACTGTGACCGGGTCCCTGGTGTGTAAACGGGGACTATGGGACTGCTGTGTCCCCTTTACTCACTATTCTGGGTTGTCTCTCACAATGCTTTACTGGCGGCAAGCAGAAAACTCCTCCAGGTGCTGTTGCCACTCAGTACAACTGCATGTGGAACCCCACACCCGGCTAGATTACATGAGTGCTCCCAGAGCCACTCATGAATCACACAGAGAAAGGCACCAGCCAAATCTCCCCAGCTCCCAGCCCAGTACCCTAGGAATATACCGTCGTGCACTGCTCAAGACCCTTTCTTGGGCAATGCATGTTTATTAATTGGTTCACCACTTCATCAATGGAAAGTGGACATGCACCAGCCTTTGTGACCTGAGCAGATTTGCCAAACACTTCAGGCAAACTCACTGGTAGAGATAAACAGTAAAACAAGTTTACTGATTTCAAAAGATAGATTTTAAGTGATTATAAGTCATTGGCAAAAAGTCAGAGATAGTTACCAAAGAAAACAAAATAAGTGCACAATCTAAATCTTAAACCTGTAAGACACTAGGCAGTATTTAGATCAGGCAGTTTTCTCACCCCACTGGATGTTGCAGTTCATAGTACGCAGGTTTCACCCTTGAAACCTGGGCCAGTCTTCTCTGTTGGAGTCTCCAGTCTTCTGAGCATCCTTGTTGCTTGCAGTGTAGGTGGGGGAGGAGAAAAGGGAAAGCCTGGAGCCATTGTGTTGTGTGTTATACCCTTAGTCCCTGTGCTTGGAGAACATAAGTCCACCAGGCATGTCTGAGTCACAAGGTAAAGCAATACCCTCAGTGTGTCTACTGTGAGTGAGGCATTGAATTGTAACTCCTCTGCTGGACAATGGCTGGTGATGTCTGTTTGGCACCTGCCCAGCAGACATGCCAAACCTGCAAAAAACAAACAAACAAACAAAAAAAAAACCCGCAGAAATTGGTCTTAGTTTTGGCTTAATTGGCTTGTGAGTTGCTTTTTGGCTAGTTTTTGGCTTGTAACTTGTTTGGCTTGTAGCTTGTTGCTTCTTTTTTTGATCAGCTCCTGGCAAGCAGGGGCAAGTGGGGGAGAGAGTCAGGGGTGCACAGCGGGCCCACCACAGTCCCAGACTGCACACTGGGGGGATCTAGTCTAGTGTTCGGGTTCTTAGGGATTGTCTTGTTTTGACCTTGTTTTGAAATGGGATTAGCTGGATTTTTGACTTATTGTGAAAGTCGGGGTAGTTATTTACTGCGTGAAACTTGGCAACTGTGCTGCCCAAGCATCGGTTACCTCCTTTGTTATTGTCTTTGGGGGAGCTAGTATCTGGGCCCCTCCCAAATCCACAGCATATTTTGGTGACAACCATACAACACAATTCTCATAGCTTCATATGCATTAATGATATACATCAGGGGTCGGCAACCTTTCAGCAGTGGTGTGCCGAGTCTTCATGTATGCACTCTAATTTAAGGCTTTGCGTGCCGGTAATACATTTTAAAGTTTTTTAGAAGGTCTCTCTATAAGTCTATAACAGGGGTCGGCAACCTCTGGCACGCGGCTCGCCAGGGTAAGCACCCTGGCGGGCCGGGCCAGTTTATTTACCTGCCGCGTCGGCAGGTTCGGCCGATCGCGGCTCCCACTGGCCGCAGTTCGCTGCTCCGGGCCAACGGGGGCGACGGGAAGCCGCGGCCAGCACATCCCTCGCCCGCGCCGCTTCCCGCTGCCCCCATTGGCCCAGAGCGGCGAACCGCGGCCAGTGGGAGCCGCGATCGGCCGAACCTGCCGACGCGGCAGGTAAATAAACTGGCCCGGCCCGCCAGGGTGCTTACCCTGGCGAGCCGCGTGCCAGAGGTTGCCGACCCCTGGTCTATAATATATAACCAAACTACTGTTATATGTAAAGTAAACAAGGTTTTCAAAATGTTTCAGAAGCTTTATTTAAAATTCAATTAAAATGCAGATCTTATCAGTTTAGTGTGATCCTTGCCCTTGCTTTTCCTTGCTGAGTTTTCCAATGTCTGGCATGTATTTGGATACTTTAAGCTGCACACAGGCTTCTGAGTGATCAGTTGTTAACCGGCTGGAAGCCCAGATCGGCAGCTGAGGTGAGTGGAGCTGGCGGCTGGTAGGGCTGAGCAGGGCTGGAGGCCTGGACCCTGTCTGGCAGGGGGCCTGCGCTGGAACGCCAACCGGAAGCAAGGTGAGTAGGGCTGCGGCGGGGGACCCCGGCTGGCAAGGGGCTGCAGTGGGAACCTCAGAGCGGCGACAGGCTGAGCGGCTCAGCCCGCCCCAGCTCTGGGGTTTCGGCCGCTGGCTCCTGCCAGCTGGGGTCTCAGACCGCTGCCAGCCTGGGGTTCCTTCACCCAGGCCAGCAGCGGGCGCTGAGTGGGACTGGTGGTGGGACCCTGGCTGGTAGGAGCTGGTGGCGGAAAGCGGCTTGCGTGCCACCTTTGGCACGCGTGCCGTAGGTTGCCGACCCCGATATACATGTTTATTTGGAACAGTGGGTTTCAGCAGATCATAACCTTTCCCATGGTACCTTACATGGCCTGCTTTTTATGCAATATCATAATTATTTACAAATGATGAATAAGGGGCTTACAGGGCACTACCTTGAGGTGTAGAGTGTCACACTCCCTCCTTATTTACTGCAAGATGGATATTCACTGACTAGTTTGAAGGCAGTGTGTGTTAGGGTCCTCTTTCCTGGACAAGGCGTCCCCTATCAGGTTTTCTTTTCTCTTTATGTGTGTGATCTCCATGTCGAACTCCTGAAGGATTAGACTCCAGTGCAAAAGTTTGGAATTGGTGCCTTTGGTTCTGTTCAGCCATACCAAGGGCAAATGGTCTGTCTGAATCCTAAACTTTCTCTTAATGAGGTAGGGCCTTAACTGCTTGATTGCCCACACCATGGCATAACATTCTCTTTCAATGACAGAGTAATTTTGCTCTGTTGGTGACAACTTTTTGCTCAGGAAGGTGATTGGGTGTTTTTTGTTACCTTCTCCTGTCTGCTTCACTATAGCACCCAGACTGATTTCAGAGGCATCTGTACAGTACAAATATTTTCTCAAAGTCAGAGCTGGCCAGTACAGGTTTCCCAGACAAGAGTGTCTTGAACCTATCAAAACCCTTTTGGCATGCCTCTGACCAAACCACCTCATTGGGTTGGTGCTTTTTACACAAGTCTGTGATGGGGATTTGCCAGTAACCTCGAGTTAGATCAAAAGTACTGAGGTATTTGGCTTTGCTCAGTATATCCAGCACGTCCTGAATCCTAGGCAAAGGGTATGCATCTGGTACTGTAACAGCATTACATTTTCTGTAATCCACACAGAATCTTACAGTGTTGTCCTTTTAGGGACCAAGACTACAGTGGATGCCCAAGAGCTGTCAGACTCATTAATTACTCCCAGGTCCAACATATTGTGTATCTCTGTACAGATTTGTTCTTGCACCTTGTCAGTGACCCTGTAAAGCCTGGAAGGGGGTGGTTGTATCCTTTTTGTATGGATTTTGTGGGTTAACGTGTGGTTTTCCTGGCTTGTTGGAAAACACCTCATTGTATCCTCGTAGCATTGATAACACTTCCCCCCTTTCAATTGGTGTTAACTCACTGCAGATTTCAACGCTTTCCATGGTTGAACCATGTTGGCATTCAGCCATTAAATCAATGAGGGGATGTGCCTCAGTTTCCCCTTCCATGCAACAGATCAGGTTTACTATGGCTTCCCTGCTGTGATAGGCTTTAAACCTGTTCACATGTACAAACTGTGGGACAGCATCATCATGGGGCTTTTTAACTTGATATGTGTCCTCATTTGCCACTTCTACTACCTCAAAGGGTCCCTCCCAAGAGTTTTGCATCTTATATTTTTTAACCGGACTTAACACCATTACCAAATCTCCTATTTCAAACATGCGTTTACAAGTATTTTTGTCATGCCACACCTTTTGTTTGGACTGACTGTCTTGGAGATTGGTTTGAAGAATTTCCATCATGTCTTTTAATTGTTTCCTGAACCTCTGAATGTATTCAGTCACTGGTTCTTCCTTTACCTCAGTGTTCCCCTCCCAGGAATCTCTAATGAGATCAAGGGGCCCCCTTACTTTTCTTCCATACAAAAGATCAAATGGGGAAAACCCTGTGGAATCTTGGGGTACCTCCCTGTATTCATACAACAGAAATGGTAATAACTCATCCCAATTTTGGCCCCTTTTCTTGGTGTACATCTCTAGCATGGATTTTAAGGTCCCATTGAACATTTCCACTAAGCCATTGGCCTATGGGTGATATGAGGCAGTTTTAAGCTGTTTCACCCCACACAACTTCCATAGCTTGTTGAAAAGTTGTGACATGAAATTTGCCCCTTGATTAGATAAAATCTCTTTAGGGAAACCCACTCTGCTGAATATAGTGAGAAGGATCCTTGCCACAGTCTCAGCTTCAATATTAGTCAGAGCAACTGCCTCAGGGTACCTGGTGGCAAAATCCACTACTACTAAGATATACCTGTTCCCTCTCTGGGTGGGATGCTGCATAGGGACCACGATGTCCATCGCTACCCTTAGGAATGCTTCCTGTATCATGGGCGAGGGACATAGAGGAACTTTCTGAGGTCCTACAGTTCTCACAATACACAAGACTTGCAATAATCTTTTACATCATTCTGTATTCCTGGCCAGTAGAAATTTCTCTTTAGCCTGTCATATGTTCTCTGTACCCCCAAGTGAGCAGCAAAAGGACTATCATGTGCTAGCCGCATTAATTCCCCACAGTGTTGGCTGGGTACAACCAACTGCTTAAAGGGCTGCCTAGGGCTTTTGTTCTTTTCCACAGGAGCCTCTCTAAACAATTTCCCATGCTCCTCAAAAAACTTCTTCCCATCCCCCTTGGCTGGGATACCCTCTAGAACATATTTCTTTATGCTCTCTAGGGTGGAGCCAGGGTTTTGCAGCTGAGCAAAAGACAGACAGCTAACAACTGGGACAGCGTCCTCAGTCACAGACAACATTTCCCGCGCCCTTGGCCCTGAGGGTATGCTGTCTTCCTCAGGCGTGGAGGAGTTCGTCCCAGCCCCTCCCCCACCTGAAAGCAGGGCTATAGTGTGGTGTTAATAATGCCAGGGTTGGGGGTTTAATCCCTATGCCCACCATTTGGTGGCTGTGGGCCTTGAGATGGTGGCTTTTACTCTTTTGCCTGTTACAGGGGACAAAAGGAGGGAAGGATGGGGGCTGGCCATTTCTCAGGGAGCAGGTGAGAGTTCTTCAAGTTTCAGGAGTGGTTGGATTCAGAATTCTTGTTTAAAATCATTATACAGCTAGACACAAGCACACCCTGCTGCTCATGTTTGGACAGAAGACCAAGTGGATATAAACTGGCCATCAACAAGTTCAGGCTTGAAATTAGGCGAAGGTTTCTAACCATCAGAGGAGTGAAGTTCTGAACAGCCTTTCAAAGGAAGCAGTGGGGGGAAAAAACCTAACTGGCTTCAAGACTGAGCTTGATACATTTATGGAGGGGATGGTATGACGAGACTGCCTACAATGGCACATGGCCAATCTGTGACTGCTAGCAGCAAATATCTCCAATGGCTGGTGATGGGACACTAGGTGGGGAGGGCTCTGAGTTACCACAGAGAATTCTTTTCTAGGTGTCTAGTTGGTGGGTCTTGCCCATATGCTCAGGGTTCAACTGATCGCCATATTTGGGGTCAGGAAGGAATTTCCCCCAGATTAGATTGGCAAAGACTGGGGGGGTTTCGCCTTCCACTGTGGCATGGGTCACTTGCAGGTTTAAACTAGTGTAAATGGTGGATTCTTTATAACTTGTAGTCTTTAAATCATGATTTGAGGACTTCAGTAACTCAGCCAGAGGCTAGAGTCCATTACAGGAGTGGATGAGGTTCTGTGGCCTGCGATGTGCAGGAGGTCAGACTAGATGATCATGATGATCTCTTCTGGCCTTAAAGTCTATGTAAATTAGAAGTTATTCACAAGCTTTGCACTGGAAATGATAATAGGATGGATGATAAATCGGAAATGCAGATGCTCACTGTGCATTACAGGCACAAAATCAATGCTCATCTGCACCCCTAGCGAATGCAGTGCTCCATCTCTAGTCATCTAAGCTTTGGTTTGGCTTCCCTACTGTCACACCCAAGTCCACTCAGAGGTTTGACCTCTCTGCTCTTATGCCCACACTTGCCCTGGATTTTGCCTCTGGTGTAGTGTTATCTCATGATTTCACTTCTGTTTGCCTTGCCCACCACGTGATTTACCAATTTATGTTTCAGTTTTTAGATGCACAATTGTGGGGGGCAATGTTGCTCCTGGAAAATACCTTTTCTTTCCTATCACCTTCTTTTTTCCTTATTTAACCCCCCCACCATGCCCCCCTTTATCTTCTCCCCACCCCCCATCCTCACTCACCCACCTTCACTGACTCCTCTGTCCAGAAAACCTCAATATTTCTTACTTCCATAGTCTTTCATGCTGGGAAAGAACTGGGCAGGAATCCCTCAAATACACACCAAAGAGAGGGGCTGCTGTTCCCAATCCCAAAGCTTTCCTTTTCCTGGGAGGGCCATTCTTTCTGGTCTACTCCAACCATATTGTCCCTGTGCCCGTGTGTGATGCTGGTAGACCAGGTGCCAGATCATGCCAAGGCCTCAACTGAACACTGATCAACATATATTTGGAAACCAGTCTGGTTCACCTGTGTGTTAGCATTGGTAAAATGGATGTTAACTTATAAGAATGTGTTTAGTCTTTATGAAATGCTTGTAGGATGCAGCATGTATTAATCTCATTTATGTGTGTGACGGTACCTCCCATAAGGCTTTATGGGAACATGACATAACTGGAATATGTTTTGTGCTGCCTGTGCCATGTAACATATCTCTGTAAAGGTTATGGTCTACTATATCTATTCATCCTATTTGTACACATATATCATTTTGTACTTGAGGTTAAGAATATTGGTTGTATACTTGTTTAATTTCTAAGTAAGCTTTGTGAGGCATTTGGTCAGCTTCTTTAGGAAGGAATTCGCAAGGTTAAGTTCCCGATCAGGAAGCACTTGGGGAACAATGCATCTTGGAATGCTCCAATCCACATAAGAAGTCTTCCTGGAGACATACAAGATACCATGTGGACAATAACTTCTGCCTGTAAACACTGTGAGTCATGCATGGACATGTGACTTGCCCAGGTGACTCCAGAACTCCATCTTGGAGCTGGACTTTGCATAGGAGTGAGGAGGGGGGTCTCCACCCACAAGCAGGGCCGCCCAGAGGATTCAGGGGGCCTGGGGCAAAACAATTTCAGGGGCCCCTTCCATAACAAAAAGTTGCAATACTATAGAATACTATATTCTCGTGGGGGGCCCCTGCGGGGCCCGGGGCAAATTGCCCAACTTGCCCCCCGGGCGGCCCTGGGAAAAATAAACATATAAAAACCTTCCACATCTTGGCACAAACCCAGTTTTGAGAAAACTTCTTTTCGAGTCATCTTTACAAGGTATCACTGGTTCTCAGCTTCAGCTAGTGCTAAAAGGCACTAAAGCTCATTAAAAGGGTTGGACAAATATTTTCCATCAAAACTTTTTTTGGATCGAAAACTAGGGGTTTTTAAAAAGCAGAAAAAATCACGGACCATGTCTGCTTTCCTTCAAAATTTGTTGTGGTTTTTTTAATTGAAAAGCTGAAATTAGTCTGAACATGGTTTGGGATTTCAGAAGTGTGTGGCCAAATATTTGCTGCTTGCTGTGTTTGATTGTTTAAAGAAACAATAAAAAAATTCTGCTTAAAAAAAATCCAAAACTTTTGAACCACCTCAGCTTGTGACCAAACGCCTGAGCCCATCCAATCAGAGATTTTTCCAGGTTTCTGATACTTTGCTGGCTTCCTTGACTCATATCTGTCTCCATAACTTTGGGTTCATTTAGGTTAGAACATAAGAATGGCCATACTGGGTCAGACAAAAGGTCCATCCAGCCCAGTATCCTGTCTACTGACAGTGGCCAATGCCAAGTGCCCCAGAGGGAGTGAACCTAACAGGTAATGATCAAGTGATCTCTCTCCTGCCATCTATCTCCACCCTCTGACAAACAGAGGCTAGGGACACCATTCCTTACCTATCCTGGCTAATAGCCATTAATGGACTTAACCTCCATGAATTTATCTGTTTCCTAGAGACTGGCTCCATGGGGTCGGGGTCCCTCACAAACTGGAGACGGTTACTGTGGGTTTGTCTTTAGTATAGCTTATGTACATACTCCATGAACTGAGCATTTGAGCTGGTTCCAGAATCTGGGATGAGCCTATGTTGTGAAAACGGAAATGCTCAAAATAGCACATGCATGTGAATGGACACAGGGTGCTAAAATTAAAAAAAACCTGGGGGTCTCAAACTGGGGGTCAGGACCCCTTAGGGGTTCACGAGGTTATTACTGGGGGTCGCGAGCTGTCAGCCTCCACCTCAAACACTGCTTTGCCTCCAACATTTATAATAGTGTTAAATATATAAAAAAGTGTTTTAATTTATACGGGAAGGTCGCACTCAGAGGTTTGCTATGTGAAAGGGGTCACCAGTACAAAAGTTTGAGAACCACTGAATTAACCCCTCTGGAGCCTCAGGGAATGCAGGGGAGGGGGTCTTCCTTGGTAGGGTTGTAATCCCTCCCCCATGGCTCTATCACTGTTAATCTAAAGTGGCTAATTTTAAATGAAGCTTACCCCCGCCTCCCCCCTCTCCCAGAGCCTCAGCGAGCCGCGTCCAGGAGCGGCCCTGGACAGCGCTGCAGCGGCGTAGCTCCAGCGGGACCTGAGCTCCCGCCACTCAGCCACAGTTTGCAGCCCCGCCCCCTTACCACGCGGCTCTGAGCAGGAGGAGCTGAGGCCCCGCTGGAGCCATGCCGCTTTAGCTCTGTCCAGGGCTGCTCCTGGACACGGCTCGCTGAGGCGCCGGGGAATGGGGGAAGGCGGAGGCGGGGGGGAGCCCTCCGACATTCTCGTGGGGGCCCCTGCGGGGCCTGGGGCAAATTGCCCCACTTGCCCCCCCTCTGGGCAGCCCTGCCCACAAGAGAAAGTCTATTTAAACCCGTGGGAGACCCCTCCAATTTTGTCTTCAGCTGGCTAAAAAGGGAGCCTCTCCACCCCCCAGGATACTTGGAAGAAACTGGAACAAAGGGGTGTGAGTGATTGCTGGACCCAGGCTAAAAGGAGATTAGTCTGTAAAAGGGAGCATTCTGGAACTGGTGAGGATCTTATCTATATTTAGTTTGACTAGACATAGATCTGTGCATTTGATTTTATTTTGCTTGGTGACTTACTTTGTTCTGTCTGTTACTACTTGGAACCACTTAAATCCTACTTTTTGTATTTAATAAAATCACTTTTTACTTATTAATTAACTGAGAGTATGTATTAATACCCGGGGTAGCAAACAACTGTGCATATCTCTCTATCAGTGTTATAGAGGGCGAACAATTTATGAGTTTACCCTGCATAAGCTTTATACAGGGTAAAATGGATTTATTTGGGTTTAGACCCCATTGGGAGTTGGGCATCTGAGTGCTAAAGACAAGCACACTTCTGTGAGCTGCTTTCAGGTAAACCTGCAGCTTTGGGGCAAGTAATTCACACACTGGGTCTGTGTTGGAGCAGACGAGAGTGTCTGGCTTAGCAAGACAGGGTGCTGGAGTCCTGAGCTGGCAGGGAAAGTAGGGGTGGAAGTAGTCTTGGCACATTGGGTGGCAGCTCCCAAGGGGGTTTCTGTGATCCAACCCATCACAATGTGTACCCCACGTTGTAAGGTAATAGTAAGTGTTTGCATTGTAAACCTCTGTAACTCACCAAACAAGAAAGAAGCATTAACTAAAAAGCTGGCTTCCCACAGAAGGTGTTAGGTCCTGCCCACCAGAAGGTCCATTGAAACTAAATGAGCCATTGTGAAACATCAAAGAACAAAGACTTTGTTAATTTGCATTCCTCCTCCCCCTTTCCCTTCCCATGAAGACCAGATGTGCGCATGAACTCATCTCATTAGTTTGAACTCTGGGAGGAAGGATATAAACATCCAGGGCCGCCCAGAGGGGGGGGCAAGTGGGGCAATTTGCCCCAGGCCCCCTGAATCCTCTGGGCAGCCCTGTAAGCATCTCTGACATTAAGAAACTGTATCGTTATGTAGTTGTACTTAAAGTACTGAATAGGATCTTTTCAGGGGGGATAAGGCAAAGCGCCACATTTATTGGTAATACATGAATCAATCAACACTGTATCATATGCATATGATATATATTACACTCATGCACTCACACACACACACACAAGCACACTCCGTCTTGTTGTTGTTACCAACTAGTTGCTCCCCTTAACTTCACTGGCCAGGTGAGTTAGATGGGGGAGGGGTGGAGCCGATCCGGATCGATGCTCCCATGTTGACAGGACGAGACCCAGAGTCCTCTGCAAGACACCTCACATTTATAGCAGCTTCCCTCTCATGCAAATCTATACCAGATTCAAAATCTGTATCTGTGTCCATTGGTCCTTTGTGCGTCTTCCTTCTGGGTGTTGTCCCAATGCTGTTCAAAGAGGGTGTTTTCAAAAGAAGGTGCTTGCTTCTAACCCCCAAGGCCGTCAATATGTCTGCTCTTCTTTAGTGAGCCCACTTGACAAGTTTTATTGTTCTTGAGTCTGGCTTCCATCCCCTCTCCAACTGTTGCAGCTGTCTGGAGGTGCTGCCTTCCACGCCTTTACTCATTCACACCTCGTTCATTCAACAGGGCAATTGATTAAAGGGGGGTGGGGGGGGGGGAGATCTTATTCTACTCCTAGCAAAGAGACATGTTTTTAACATTATACCAAGGCTCAATACAAAGTTTTCTATATAAAGATCTGATACAAAGTTGTCTGAAAATGGAGGCATAATACAAAGTCATATGAAAGTTATGTGAAGATGCTTAATGCCGAGATTTATCTACATTGTTGCTTGGACTCTGAGGGGTGAGGATTACTAAACATAAGCAAAATATCCCCAGTGCCTGGCCTAGCCCTGAAGGACACATAGAGCTTGCTTATTACAGAAGCTTCTATTACCTTTTAAAACTTAAGACTGTAACTCATTTGTGTGTGTATGTTTTTACCTGCTTTAACCTTGTAAATAACTTATTTCTTTCTCTTAGTTATTAAATCTTTAGGATTAGCTACAAGCACTGCCTTTGGTGTAAGATCTAAAGTGCAATTGACCTGGGGTAAGTGACTGGTCCTTTGGGATTGGGAGTAACCTGAATATTGTTGTGAACTTTGGTGCAAGGGACCATCTATCACAAAGGCAGGCTTGCCTAGGAGGCAAAATAGACCAGAGTATCCAAGGAGACTTTCTGTGACTCCCTGGGTAAGTGGTTACAGTGCCTGAGGAGTTTACACTTCACACCTGGTTGGTGAAATCTAAGTACAGAACCCACAACCAATTTGGGGTTTGTGCCCTGCTCCTTAACAGTCTGCCCTGAGGCTGGTACTCATGCTCTTGAGTTACTGCAAGACAACTTGATTGACACCATGCTTCAGAGAGGGAGAACGGGAGATCTATGTGATAGACACAGGGGAGAAAAAAATCTTAAACTACACATTCATTACTAGAAGCTTTCCCAGCTCTCTCACCCAATAGCTAAGCCCATCCCTCTCCCTAAACCTTCCTGGGCTTGTGTTGCATCTCTGTGGCAACTACTGCAGGGAGATTTCTCCATTACTGGCAGCTGCTTCTTATTTAGGCAGAAAGGCATCATGCCAGGGCTCCCCTGAATCCTGCGGAGAGCTGCGGGGAAAAAAGAGAGAATCCAATTAATCAGGGGGAAGAGAGAGACAATATAAATTAAAGGGTAAGTTACCCTGAATCCCTACTTGTGGTTTTACAGAATGATCCTGAAAATATCTGATTTCTTTTAAGGCTAATAACTTATAAAATAAGGCACAGATAAATAAGTACAATATAGGCAAAGTTAATGAGGCCACTGTCAGCAACTGGCATTGGTGTACTAAGGACCTCTGCTTATTTATTCTGGGTAGCAGTGGAGGTCATTTGAAAAGTGAAATTAACACACAAATTCATTTGGAGTTTACATAATGTAAAGTAAAGATCACATTTTATTTGACTTCACATAGTGCAAATAAGTCTGGTCCTGACTACCATAAGGTCTGGTTTACACTTGCAAGTTTTTTTTGCCAAAAGGCAGCTTTTGGCAATGAAACAGCAGAGGAGTACACACTGCAAAGTCACTGTTTGCCATGAAACTCCTCAGTTGCAGCGCTGTAATAAAACCACCTTGAGGAGAGTGATAAGGCTTTTTGTGCAAAGGTTTTAATAAAACCACCTCAAGGAGAGTGATAAGGCTTTTTGTGCAAAGGTTTTATCACCAAAGTGCCAGCCCACTCCCTGTCACACACTCTCCCCCACACACTTCAGTGGAAAAGCAGCTGGCAATGTAGTAGGATGCCCATGGAACGATGGGATTGAGAAACCTACATCATGTGATGCTCTGCCTGCCCCATGAGGCATTGCAAACCCTTCCCAGAGAACCCTGCTGCCAGTTGCATGGTGGGATAGCTACCACAGTGCACTGCTCTCTGTGTCATTGCTAGTGTGGATGCGCTCCAGTGACACAAGGAGTTGGTGAGCACGTGCAACAGCGGTTTTAATTAAAGCACTTTAATAAAAGTGGTATAACTTTTGGCAAAAAAACCTTGGCAGTGTAGACGTAGCCTTAGGATCTTCCACCCTGGAAAAGAGAAAGAAAAACTCCCGCCTACCATCTCATAGCTACTTTGACCTTAATTCAGCAAGGCACTCCCTGAGAACTGATCTGTCCCTTCCCCTGGACATTTCCTGAAACAAGCAGCAGAGGAGACTCTCTCTCAGAGGGCGCTGAGGGAATTGGCTGATGTGATTGCAGAGCCATTGGCCATTATCTTTCAAAACTCGTGGGGATCAGGGAAAGTCCCGGACGATTGGAAAAAGGCAAATATAGTGCCCACCTTTAAAAAAGGGAAGAAGGAGAACCCGGGGAACTACAGACCGGTCAGCCCCAGCCTGAATGTCTACACAGCAATTTTTAGCCCAGCAGCCCGAGCCCCACAAACCCACGTCAGCTGACCCAGGCCAGCTGTGGCCATGCCACGGGGCATTTATCCCTGTGTAGACATACCCTAAAGTTCCTGCTGTTGCCTCCCTACTGTGTAAGTTTCTTTCCCACCGCTCTTTGCCATCTCTCCAATAAGAGTCGGCTTAGCCAGCAGGAACAAATCTTCCTTTGCTATCTTAATTGGCTGTAACCTGAGTGGCAAGTTGAACATAAGGCTGTGAGCAGCCCTATGCTGATTAATGTTTTCTGGGTCCTGGAGTGGCATCGAAAATTGTGTGTGCTACAGTTTGGTCTAACAGAACTAAACTGCAAACATCAAAGAGAAATGGCATTTTCCTATCTTTTGCTGTACATTCAAAACTTCCAAACACGGGTCCCAAGGGCAGTTTTGATTCAACTTGAAGAAATTGGAATTGCAAGGGTAACCTGAATTCCATTTTAAATAGACAAGACAAAGGGGTAGGGATGGGGGAGTAAAAGATCTAATATACAAGCAGAGTGAATAATATAATGGCTGCAAACATATTAGTTCCACAAAATAAATAAATAAAAATTAGTTCTGAGTGAGATTTTGTTGGGGAGGAATTAGGTACACAAAGGAAGTGAAAAGGGACATAGAAAGGAAGGGGATAAAAGAAAAGAAAAAAAGGAGTGAAGAAGGGGAACAGGGAGGGCAGGCTGAGTGAGACTGAAGTGAAGAGATTCTGAAGGAGGGAACTGGAGTGAACAGCCAATAAACATAAGGGAAGAGCATCCAAAGGTCTCTGCTGCAGTGCCTTTCCTCTACTCCTGTTGGAGGAGTTTTTGGGTGGCCCCTCTAGCAGTTTTCCTTTCGTGAGCGCACATGGCATGGGGGAACCTGCGTGAGCCCTCATTCATTATTTGTTCACCTGTTTCTTGAGAACTGCATCATGTTCTCTTCTTTGCTATGTTTATGGAGTAGACTATCCATGAGATACTTTCTGAACAGAAGGGGCTCACTCTTTCAACCTACCCTGCTGAAATTCCAATGGGCACCCTTAGGCACTTACCTTTAGGTTCCACATCACAAACTAATGACACAAGTGGTTCCATTTGGACTTGGTGAAGACTGAAAGGTGCCCCAAATCATGCTGGAACCACCAGCCCTGGAACTGGAAGAGATAATGCATCACTGATAAAATAGGGCCAGGGCTCCTTGCACTTCTGTAACAGGGCCAGGGCAGTGCTATGTCCTCTGTGCACATTCAGTTCTAGATGATCTGGTGGTCCCTTCTGGCTTTAAACTCTATAAAACCAGCCTCTGTCAGTGAGCCCCAGCCCCAGCTCCAACTGGATGGCAGTGCCTCCTGATGACACCAGGAATCAATTTCTACCCTCCACACTCACAGTGCAGGGTAAAAGATGTCCCTAGGACTATCGTTTAAACAACCTAACTTGATGAATGTGCCCTTTGCTATTATGGGGGACATCTTTTGTATCCGCTATATACTCAGTCCTAAAGAACACCCCCACCTTATTATCAGTGCAACCCAAGCCCATATTGGGGAGAGCACAGTGAAAGGGACCAGAAACACATTTGTCTCTACACATGAATTCCTGGGGACTCCTCTTTTCAGTGCATCCCAACCTCAACCTGGTGAAGGTACAGAGCACCACCAGACTTGGCTGACACACGCGGCTTGTCTACACGTGAAAAGAGGTTGTAATTGGTCAGATAACCTCAATTTAACTGCAGCCTTTTTCTGAGTGTAGATGCAGAGTAACACATTTCATCTTCAGTGAGTTATTTGAGGGATGACCTCAACCAGCTCAACTCTATTGAGAAAAAATATGTTCTCTATGTCTACAGAAGGGAAAAGCTTGTGATTAGGTGGAGTTCAGGTAACACACTCGAACCTAATCAGTTCCACCCATAAAGTGTCTCTAGGTTCAGACACAAAAGATTACCCACAGGCAATGCCATGTCCAGTGTGGGAAGAAGATTAGGAAGATGAAGGGACTTAGTAAACTCTAGATAGGAGAAATGTGGGCTGCTAGTTCTAGCTACACTCACACAAAAAGCACATTACAGAGGGCTGAGTTCACTTCATGCAGTACCTCTCTTGTATGTGCGTTCTGAGACAGATAGGGACTGGAGTTGGTCTGAGCTCCCTACAGCCAGTGCTCCTCCACTGCTTCTCTTCAGAACCTTTTTCTGAGTCAGGGTGGCAACTTAAGAGGTATGAGTTTCCCACATCCATAGCTTCTGCAAGACACAGTTCCTCCTGCAGATTAAAAAAGCTGCGAGCTCCCTGTTCCCAGCAGTACTACAGTATTTTTAGCTGTTCTGAACAACTTTGCCTGAACCATCCAATAAACCATCATTGCTGGACACTGCAGACACTCCATTGGAGAAGCTGCACCTTATGAAACAGGCAAAGGGCCATAGCAGAGCCAGCAGCTGAGGAAGTGACTAGAGTAGGAATATAGAACATGTAGATACATGTGTCCCTCACAACAGTGATTTGGGCAGTTTACCTGAGCTGCTGTTAGCAGCAATGCTGCAGTGAGAAAAGGCATGAAGGATGTTCTAATGTACGAGAGGGTGAACCAGCCAGCAGCCTCTAGCATCAAAATTTGAAGGAAATTCAGGAAGAAAAAAAAGATAACTAGGTTTGAAGAGTCCCATCCACATAGCTCATGGAAGTTTTCTACCAGCAATTTGTGTGGGGAGATTTATTATTACAGCATTTTAGGGACATACTTAAAACTGGTGAAATAAGGGTAGGTGTGACTTCAGCTATTGTAGCTGAACTGGTTTATCTCTACACTTGATAAGGGAGTATGATGGAGTGGCAGAGTTAGAGACTTTCATTTTCATTCTGTAACTTTTCCAAAAAGTTGAGGAAGTTTTGAAAAGTTATGAAATGCACCAAAAGGAGGAAGAAGAAGAAGAAAAAAGAAAAACACCGACATATGATTCATTTGGTTGTATTCAGTGAGGAAAAGGATAAGGAAGGGGAAAAAACAACCCCCCAAAATTTCAAGAGTTTGACATTTCAAAGTTTCAAATGTTCAGTTTCAATTAAAAAAAAAAAAGAATTTTTTGAAAAATTTATAAAAACTTTTGGTTTATTAAAAAGGCCCTTTTTATCCAGAAAAGAGTTTCCAACAAAAAAATTGATAATTTCTCCTACTATGTAAAACTGTTACAGAGAAAACTCAGAAGCAGTTTTCAAAGAAATAACTGCAGATCCTGTTCTTGGAGGTAAGAGACTTTGCTAGTTTGTGCGTGTCTGTGTTGGTGTTTTTCTGTGAAGGCTGTGTGGTTGGTATGATACTGTGTTTGGTGAGGGCTGTTATGTGACTGGGCTGTCAGGCCTTTGATTAAGCCATGAGCTCAGTAGAGAACACATTAAATGGACTAAGAACTGGATAAGTGACAGATCTCAAAGTAGTTATCAATGGGGAATCATTATTGTATGGAGGTGTTTGCAGGGGGTTCTGCAGGGATCTGTTTTAGGTCTCGTGCTATTCAACATCAATGATCTGGAAGTAAATATACAATCACCGCTGATAAAATTTGTGGATGACACAAAGTGAAGCACTGGAATGAGTTACCTAGGGAGGTGGTGGAATCTCCATCCTTAGAGGTTTTTAAGGCCTGGCTTGACAAAGCCCTGGCTGGGATGATTTAGTTGGTGTTGGTCCTGCTTTGAGCAGGGGGTTGGACTAGATGACCTCCTGAGGTCTTTTCCAACCCTAATCTTCTATGATTCTATGATTAGTGGAATGGTAAATAATAATGAAGAAAGGGCACTCATACAAAGTGATTTGCGTCCGTTGGTAAGCTGGGCCTAATCAAACAAAATGTGTTTTATTACACATGCATCTAGGAACAAAAAATGCAGGTCATGCCTACAGAATGGGGGACTTGTATCCTGGAAAGCAGTGACTTTGAAGAGGATTTAGGGGGCCATAGTGGACAAGCCACTGAACATGAGTTCCCAGTTTAATGCTGTGGCAAAAAGAGCTAATGTGATCTTTAGGTGTATGAATAGGGGAATGGTAAGTAGGAGTAGGAAGGTGATTTTACCTCTGTTTACCAGAATTGGTCAGACTGACACTGGAATACTGCATGCACTTCTGGTGTCCACATTTTAAAAGGGATATTGAAAAATTCGAGAGGGTGCAGAGAATAGCCACAAAGTGATTAAAGAGCTGGAAAACATTCCTTTTCAGTCAGAGACTTAAGGAGCTTAATCTATTTAGTTTACCAAAAAGAAGATTGAGAGGTGACTTAATTGTGGTATATAAATACCTTTATTGCAAAAATATACCAGGTACTAAAGGGCTCTTTAAGCTAGTGGAGAAAGGCATACCTAGAACCAATGGGTGGAACTTAAAACCAGACAAACTCAAATTAGAAATAAGGCACACATATCTAACAGCGAGGGAGATTAATCATTGGAACAAACTATAAAGGGAAGTGGTAGATTCTCCATCACTCTTGATGTCTTCAAATCAAGACTGGAAAATATGCTTTAGTCAAACACAAGTGATTGAGCTGAAAGTATTGGTTGTTATATAGGTCAGACTAGATGATTTAATCGTCCCTTCTGGCCTTAAACTTCTATGAATCTACTGAATATTGCTGATTCAGGCCATAGAGTTGTACCCAGTAATTCCTGCATTGACTTCTGGATGAACTCGAGTATATCTTTTAGAAAGGCACCCAATCTTGATTTAAAATAGCGGTTCCCAAACTATGGGAACCCACGTGGGGTTGAGCCATCAGCAGATGGGATCATGATCCCGACTGAATATTCAAACCAATGACGAACACGTCCGGATCTGCTTTGTTTATACATCCAAGGATGG
The DNA here is from genome assembly GCA_003942145.1 of Platysternon megacephalum. Lineage (NCBI taxonomy): Eukaryota > Metazoa > Chordata > Testudines > Platysternidae > Platysternon > Platysternon megacephalum. The sequence goes on along the minus strand of QXTE01000195.1, from coordinate 2,026,177 downwards.
CGATAGCCCTTTTAGCCACAGCATTCCTCTGGGACCTCAATTGGTCACATACTAAGTCCTCTTTGAAGTCACTGCTTTTCAGAATACTCTTCCCCAGCCTGTTAAATGTGTCCTTCAGTCTTTGTTCCTTGCATTTAGCTATAATAAATGTATGTTGTTTGAATGGCATGATTTCAATGAAAATTAGGCATCTAAATACTTTTAAGGCTCTAGGACTTGGTGGCTTAGGTAAGTATGCACTTGTCTTTGAACCTGAGTAACATCCAAGGGGTATGAGTTCAAGTACTGCCCTTGGCAGATTTCTGAGAAAATCTAGTACACACATTGCTGTTTTTTCCTGGAGCTCCTTTTGGAAATTTTGCCGAGGGCAGGCAGTGTTATGGCGGAGCAGTAATGACTTCTACAGTTAAAATTGTGCAGAGCTTTGTGTTTAGTAGCCAATTTTTCAAAGTAATCTAAAATCCACATGTATGGGGAGATTGTTTTGAAAAGTGGTATTTCACATAGAATTATTATGTGTAGGTAGGCTCATTTGGTCAAGGGTGATCTATTTTAATTTTCAAAGTGCTCTAAATTCCATGTGCACAGCAAGATGGTGAGAGGGTCTTGAACATCATTTTGTGGTGCAAATTTGATGTCATTTGTTCAAGTGGTTCCTGAGATGCAGCCTTCCTCCTGTTAAAAAACAACTTCTTTTAAAAATTTTAAATTCTTATTCCTTTTTTGCACAGAGCCATGGAAAAAAAATGTAGCTTCAACTCCCATAAAATTTATATCACTGGACTGCCCCTGAGTTCAGCTATGCAAGAGTATCAGTGATCAATTTAGAAATATATTGCAGTACAAAAGTTTTAACATTTCTGTTTACCACAGTTCACACCTCTGCAAATTAGTGTTTTCTCAGAAAGAACCTATTGAGTGACACATACTGAATAACATGCTCACTGGTGGCTTAAAGGAGTGGGTCCTGACCCTTGCATCCCAAGAGTGGGCATTCAAATTCTTTCCTCAGGAAATCTAAAAGGTGTGTATGTTTGTGTGTTCTGCCCAACATCTGACCACAGTGGAGCCTCTTTGGGAAGTGTGAGAGAGGTGTGCAATTGTGAGGAAGCTCAGCACCTCACAGGTGAACCCCCCCTGATATCTACCCATCTGCCTAGCTCCTATTCTGAGACAGTCTTGTGGGTTGTACTGTGTCTGGGATATGAAGCCCAGAATGGTGGTATGGGGCTGGGCTGACAAGGGAATGACTAGTTACCACATTGAAAATGACGCCAGAGAGGCAAGTTTGCCAGGACAAATTGGTTCTGTTATCGGAGAGGCTCACTAAACTTCTCTTGAAAGTTTAGTGAGCACTAGGCACAACGGACCAGCTCCATGATGGGAGCTGGGAACAAGCATGCTCAGTGTATGCCACAGGAGACGTCTGGGGAGCAGAGAATAGGCATGACTGATGCATGGCACAGACGTACAATGCTGAAATTGGAATGGGGAGCTGCAACTAATCCCTGGGTCAATACAGCTACACCTAACACAGTGAGGGTCAGTGAGAGGATCTGAAGAGGAATGATGGTATAGAATTGTGTTGGACACAACATAACAAAACGTGCCATTTTCTGTGTTAGGGATAGGTCAGATTTGGTTTGGCCTCTGTGCCTATTGCTAGCTCCAGGGAAGCAGAGTTAAGGTTGTATGGAGATGTAGTGTAGAGACATTACCTTAATTCTGTATTTCCTGGTTTTCCGAAGTTTAAGTTTGCCTTAACTCTGTATTAATTAAGTTTTCTGGCAGTGAATATTCAACCTTATATATGCAACCCACTTCTCAATATGTATTATATGGCCTCCTCTGTGTCTAATCCACAGAGGATGTCAGACTGTTGCAGTTCAGTCCGTGGTGTGTTGGCCAAAGTGGCGGCTGTCACATACACACTCATATTTTAAGTATCTACCTTCACACCTCTGAGAATAGAGCCTCTCTGGAAACAAACAACTTTAAAATTCCATAAAAGAATTATTTAATAAACACTTATAAATAAACACTTGAGAGCTGTTACATGAAATGCATGCAAATTGCAAGAGAATAGATAAATGCCATAATTTAACCTTTAAACTGAAACATTTCTGAAATAAATACTGTTAATGTAACTTTTATGTTTTAACAAATTAATTGGGCAATAAGAATCTTTCCTAGTGAAGCCTGTTATTTCTGTACCTGACGGTGAATGCTGTTACGTGAAAGAGAATGTGATATATTCCATAACATGTATTGATTGATTTTGCAATGTAGTACATAAACTACAGAACTGCATTGTGTTTTAATATGAGTTACCTTTTGACTTCTTGCTTTTGATGGGAAAAGTCCAGTTTACTACCTTTACTACAAGAAAAGTCCAGTTTACTACCTTTCTGCACAGAGATCTCTGTGGAAGTGGGGGAAATCTATGCTCCCGCAGAGGGAGTCACTGGGACAGTCTGCATTTGACAGGCTGTGCCATACCTAGAGGGAATCTGTGATGCTGGAGATATCCAATGGCTGATAGGTTCTTCCTACCTGCTACCACTATATGTGGGGAATCACTGTAATGGGGCGGGGGGGGGGGGGAAGTAGGGGAGCTCAGTGAGGGTCAATATTGCACCAAGGGAAAAGCATGGCTGATCAGCATTCCCGTCCATTGGCATTGTGGCTCTATGTTGCAGTGTGATGTATAATGTGTACCAGGAGTTCTGGCTGCCACTGAATGAATGAAAAATCTGGTTTTGCATTTTTTGGGAACAAACTTGACTCCCAGATCCCACCCTATATCAATCCCTTAAAGACACTCACATTTTTGCAGGACTCAAAGCTGGGTTGACCAGGTGCCAGCTCCCCAATCAGCAGCAAGTTCATGGACTTTCTCACCAGTGTTTTATTGATATGGAAAGCTACAAAGGCATTCTGTAAATGCACAAAGCATGGGGAAACACAAACAACATGAAACAGTAAGAAGCAATACTGTTCGGGAAGGCCCCCTCCTTCTTCTCTATCTATTCAAGATATTGCTGGGATAAAGTTTAATACAACACTGTATGCACTCTATTTTAAGCTTAATTACATTAAAATAAACTGTGGTTGATTGGTATATGTCTGCACATGTCTATATCAAACTACAAAGTGCATTTTGTTTTGTGATTGTCATTTGGATTGTAAACTGGACTGTCTCTTCACTTTTGCCCCTTAACCTCTATTTTGAGCTAAAACACACTGGAGAAATTCCTGCACCTAGCAAAGGGCTAAAAATAGCAATCCAAATCGTTAATCTGATGCTCTTCCAATCAAATGGAAGCACCACAGAACAATGATCTGGCTGCAGTCCAGATGAACCAGTTACCCCTGGTGAGTGACTCATCTGGCAGAGGGGACTGAAATTTATCTCTCAGTGGTCATTTTAGAAGAGACTATAAAGAGATGGTAAGCGTGGATAGGAGAAGAGATCTTTTTATTTTCTAAATGAGTAAATGTAGAGATTCAATCTATTGAAACAGCATCAGCAAAACATAACAAACAAAACATAACAGCATCAGCATAAAGATATGTCTGAGTCTAATAAGGTTGTTCAGAAATTATTGGCATTCTAGCAGTAAGAGCTACAAAGAGTGAGAAGGAAAAGTCATTCTATTCAGTAGGTTGTGCAATATCAGATAGGTTCAAAAACATCCTACTGCATATCTTGGGCTATAAAAAGCCTTTTAATTTGAATATGCATCAAATAATAGCTTTGTCTCTTTGTGGTTTAAAAAAATTACCTGAATTTGAATATTCAGATTAGGAGGATAAGGAATGGAAGTTGCACATCCTTTTTCAATTTTTTCTTTCTGCTGCTTCATAAACATCCAAAATTAAGATTTGTGTAACTTTAGCCATGACAGAAAATATGATTCTTACTACAGCTGGTTGGGAATTTTCTGATTTTTGTTGTTTTTGTTGGAAAATTCCAATTAATTGAAGCTGAAATGTATCATGGGAATGTACCAGTTTTGATGGGAAAAGTTTCTTGGGTCCAGGATGGAATGTTGAAAGAGACTCAACCCAGAATAGCCAGGTGGTTAAGGCACTGATTTGTGAGACCAAAGTACAGAGGAGGATCTTGAACTGGGGTTTCCCATGTCCCAAGTGCAAGCCTTAACCACCAGGCTGTTTGCTCTCACATACAAACACACACACATATTTTTACTTTTGAAAGGTCTCAGGTTCATTTCAGCAGGTAGAAAAATAGTTTCCCACCCACCTCTATTCTTAATCCCTAAAAACTGTGACCCACATGTTCAAGCTGTGCCACAGCTGAAAACATTCATGCTATGTGCAGCGGCAGCCAAAAAGGCTAACAGACTGTTAGGAACCTTAGGAAAGGGATAGATAATAAGACAGAAAATATCATATTGCCTCTATATAAATCCATGGTACACCCGCACCTGGAATACTGGGTGCAATTCTGGTCATCCCATCTCAAAAAAGATATATTAGAGTTGGAAAAAGTACAGAGAAGGGCAACATAAATGATGAGGGGTTGGGAACACCTTACATATGAGGAGAGATTAAAAAGACTGGGACTATTCAGCTTGGAAAAGAGATGACTAAGCGGGGATATGATAGAGGTCTATAAAATCATGACTGGTGTGGAGAAAGTGAATAAGGAAGTGTTATTTGCTCCTTCACATAACACAAGAACCAGGGTCACCCAATGAAATGAATAGGCAGCAGGTTTAAAAGAAACAGAAGGAAGTACTTCTTGACACAATGCACAATCAACCTGTGCAGCTAGTTGCCAGGGGTTGCTGTGAAGGCCAAAAGTATAACTGGGTTAAAAAAAGAATTAGATAAATTCACGGAGGATAGGTTCCTCAATGGCTATTAGTCATGGCGGTCAGGGACACAATCCCATGCCCTGGGTGTCCCCAGCCTCTGATTGCCAGAAGCTGGGAGTGGATGACAGGGAATGGACCACTCAATAATTGCCCTGTTCTGTTCATTCCCTTTGAAGCACCTGGCATTGGCCACCGTTGGAAGACAGGATACTGGGCTAAATGGACCATTGGTCTGACCCAGTATGGCTGTTCTTATGTTCTTAACTCTTCTCAGGGCAGCTTGGGCTGGGGTGGAGGACAAGGGAGCTGTAAGTCCCTGTATTCCCCTGCAAACCTGCACTGTTAAGGGCCAGGCCAGTCCCAGACATAATTTAGACCTCCCTTAGGCTGCTCTACATTATAGCTGGCTGCAATAGCCTCAATGCGGCATTCCACAGTGTGACCAGAAGCAATCCTGTATTCACAAACTACCCACTTTGTAATAATCTTTATACAAAATATGCCTTGTGAGGTATTATTTGAAAACTGCTGGTCAATAATATGGTGAAATATATGTAGCGATAGTATATGTAAAGTTATGAAATCCCCCTTATGATGTTATTAGCATATGTTCAAAATCACACAGCCCTACCTGGGAAAAAGTTGTTAAACAGGTCTTTCCTAAACAAAGGAATGTGTGTGTACCTCAGTTTACATATATGTAATACACAGAGTCCTTATGACAGCAAAGTGGGAGGGGGGGAGGGCAAAGGCAGGAGACCAGGCAAATCTGCATTTCAGCAAACAGAGAAGAGGTGAGAAGAAAGAGCATGGAGCCACCTTCACCATCAGTGCCTTGTTCACTGTTTGAATAAACTTTGCTTTGAGGGATAATCATCAGAAGAATCCCCTTTAAAGGGTGACTGAACTATAAAAGTGATGGGCAAAAACACCCCAAGGCATCTTTCTTTCCATCTCTCTCTCTTTCACAACAAGGGAACCAGCCCTTTGACTTTCTCAGGTTGGGATTCTCCCCTCTCCCCCAATTTGGTCAGTCATGTTGCTGGGAACACGTGGTAAGGACTTAACAAGATAGATTTGGTTCAAAGTAAAGTTTTAGCCATTAGAAAGTGTTTTATCTGTATTTGTCTTGTAATCACTGCTGACTTTAATACCTTATACTTGTACTCACTTAAAATCCCATCTTCTATTGTTAATAAACTTGTTTTATCTTTTAATCTAAACCAATCCAGTGTTGTCTTTAAACCAAACTGTTTGGTAACTCTGGTTAAAGTAGCAAACTGTTGAATATTGACCCACTTACATGGGCAAGGGACCTCTGTTCTCCAAACTACCCAGGAGAGGGCTGGACAGTGCAGAACACAGTTTTGGGAAAATCCAGGACTGGGAGTGTGTTATTGTCATCCTGCAAGTAGTAATCAAGGCTGGTGGGAGCCAGAGTGTGGCTGGAGTGTTGCTGACAGGCTGCTGGAGTCAGAGCTGCTGGACCAGGACTGCTGCTATACACAGTGTGACCTGCACAATGATGGGCTATTTGTGAGCCGCCCAGGTTGGGAGCTACAACAGCAAAGCATTGTGAGGCACCCAAGGTTGCAGGTCAGGCAATGACACAACCCCTCACTGGTCTGGATTGTACCTTGGCATGTGACACACCATTAGGGGTCATTGAAGTCCAGTCAATCCAGCCCTGTCCTATTCCACTTGATTCACTTGCAAATAGCCTCCTAAGGCTCTGGGCAAGGGGTGGGGAAGGCATAGAGTTGACCATAACATCCCTGTAGTATTTCCCTTGGATTCATTCATGACACAAGAAATCCCAGCTGGCTTTTTAAGCCAGTTTTCCAGCCCCTTTGATTGGTTGGTCACACCTTGACAAATCTCCTGGGCCTCACCATGTTATCCTGTCCCACATAGTAGCTTCTCAGTTCTTACCATGGCATCTTGCCTTGCATAGTGATACCTTCTGCTACATGTCCCCTACCCCCCATCCTGGCTCTTACCGGGGCATCTTGCTCTGCATAGAGACTGATAAGCCGTGTGCCCCCCGGGTGCCGCCAGTAGAACTGGCTCATGTCATAGACCTTCCTGTCAATCACCGGCCACCGCTCCTGCGGCGGGTGCCCCCGGCCCGTGTGGAGCCCGAACTCCTCCCAGGTGAAGAGCTGCAGGGGCCTGCCTCCTCCACTGTATCCCTCATCTGCACTTTAGGAGGACTTGACTCTGAAGCTATCCCCATCTGCCTCAGCACTGAGCAACTTCACTCTTCTCCCTGCTGCCGTCACACTCCTGAGCTGGTACTGAGCTAGTTGCCCTCTCTGCATTATCCATATTGAAAGTGACCCCACCCAGTCTTGCCCACACAAGAGCCAACTGGCTACCGCACTCCTCTCAGTTCCACCTCTCCCAGGGCCCTGAAAACCCACTGGTCCTGCCAAACTTTTCCCTGTTACACCTCTATTAGAACTCCCTTTGTCATTTACCTCTCTCCCCCGGTAGTTTGGTAGTTAACTCCAAAAGGGATGAGGCAACTGGATAAACACGGATTCTGACTCAGGTTCTGGGAACAGAACATTCTTGGCAGCATGATCCCAGCTGTCAAGTGCCATGCCAGAACAAATTAGATTAAGAAAAAGCCTGACTGCCCATGCTTTGTCAATAAAGCCTTCCACCGGGATGAAAAACAGAACAGCAATGAATTCTACAACCTTAAGTTTTGGCTGTCCCGCACTACCTGTAAAAACAGAGACGAACAAATTATTAAGCAATAAATCTGTAAGCACCTAGAGGACAATAGGGTTATAAATAATAACTAACATGGATTTGTCAAAACAAATCATGCCAAACCAGCCTAATTTCCTTTCTTTGACAGGGTTACTGGCCTAGCAGATCGGGGGAAGGTGTAGACATCTTGTAGCTTGATTCTAGGAAGGTTTTTGACACAGTCCCATATGACATTCCCATAGGCAAACTAGGGAAATGAGGCCTAGAGGGAGTTACCAAAAGATGGGTGCCCTACTGGTTGAAAGACTGTATTCCAGAGTAGTTATCAATGGTTTGCTGTAAAAGTTGGAGGACACCTGTAGTGGGGTTCCCCAGGGGTCTGTCCTGGGTCTGGGTATGATTCAGTATTTTCTTTGGTGACCTGGATCATGGAGTGGAGTCTGCTTATAAAATGTGCAGAGGACACCAAGCTGGGAGGGGTTGTAGCACTGTGGAAGATAGGATTAGAATTCAAAATTACTTTGACCAGCATCCCCACAAGAGAACAACCTGACTTCTTCGATTCCCCTCCCACACACACTTCTGGCAGTCTATTGGCTCGCACCCTCTCAGGAGCCCTTTGGATGCTGAATACACCAGGTGCTGCCCGCGACATGCCCCTTCCCTTACATGTGCTCTGCTCCCTCAAGGCCACTAGTCTCACCATCAATTAGTTATCCTTGGGGGAGCAGGTCCCACGTCCCCAGTCCATTTCCAAACTTGGCACTTTAACAGGAAGAGGTTTTTAATTATTATTTTTAAATGGCTCCCACCTCTAGCCACAGGGGAGATGGTTTATTTGTATTCCCTTTGTTTTTAAACTCCATTGGTCCTTCCCTAATCTCTACAGCTACCCATTGTCTCACTCGCTGTTAGAATGGCAAACAGTGCTCTCCATAACAAAGAGAAGAAATCAATATCCCAGGTTACCCCACAGGTCCCAAGACAAGGAAGGGTTACAAAAGGAAAGTGTTATGGGCTTGTCTACACCACACATGCATTGCTGGATTAGCTATACTGGCTGAGCCCACTGGTAGAAACGCGGCATAAACCAGCAGGAGTTTTTCTGCAGGCATAGCTAAACCACCTCCCTGGAAGAAATTAGCTTTGCCGAGTTGCACCCACACTGGGGGTAATGCCAGCATAGCTACATTGGCAAAGAGTGTGATTTCCCCCCAACACACACATTCCTAGCTGACATAGCTATGCCAGTGAAACTTTGTAGTGTAGACAGTGGGTATATGTACTTTACAAATGCTGTAGCAGAGACATTTAGGCTGGGTCTACACTAGTGAGCTTACAGCGGCACAGCTGTACCGATGCAGCTGTGCTGCTGTAAGATTGCTTGTGTAGCTGCTCTATGCTGACGAGAGAGAGTTCTCCCGTCGACATAATAAAACCGCCTCAATGAGTGGCAGTACCTATGTCAGCAGGAGAGGCTCTCCTGCTGACATACTGCTGTGCACACCAGTGCTTACGCCGGTGAAACTTATATCACTCAGGAGGGGTGTTTTTCTTCACACCCCTGACTGACATAAGCTTTGCCGGCATAAGTGGTAGTGTAGACATGGCCTTACCCAGCAACAGAAGGAGTTCTTCCATCACTGTAGTAAATCCACCTTCAGTTCCTTCTCTGCCGTGAAGTTCTATAGCAGAGAACTCCAGAGCAGAGGGGAAGGAGGGAGGGTAGTGGAGCACCCATAAGGACACAAATTTCGAAGAACCGCAGATACTGCACAGGGTGAGTAACCTCTTCTTCTTCGAGTAGTGCCACTATGGATGCTCCACTCTGGGTGACTACCAAGCAGTTCCCACTAAGGAGGAGGGAGCTTTGGAGTCAAGTCCAAAACTAAAGATAACACAGCAGAAACAAATGTAGCATGGGAAGCTGAGATCTGGGTTACTGCATAATTTTCAGAAAAAGGAACGTATAGAGGTCCAAGTCCCGGACCTATACATTTCAGTAACAGGAACATTTTTCAGAAAGGCTATTCAAGTAGAAAGATCTCATTGAGCGTGTTTGTACACCTGAAGGAAGCTGGAGACCCCAAGATTGATAGTGACAATTAATGCAGCCCTATATCTGCCTAGCGTCTCTGCTTGGAGACGGCCGACCCTTTAGATCTGTCCGCAATAGAGAAACAATTTGAAAGACTTTCTAAAAGATTTAGTCCTCTCAAGTTAAAAGGCCAAAGCCCTCCTATCACCATGCCTCAGTGAGTCACAGCTGAGGATGCCAAATTCAGGATAAACTGCTGAGAAATAGGGCAAACTCACACCAAACTGGTGGTTATTCTCTCGTTAGATTATATGAAGCCAGTAACAAAAGTAAATTTCTGTCTCACTACATTCATAGATTCTAGGACTGGAAGGGACCTCGAGAGGTCATCGAGTCCAGTCCCCTGCCATCATGGCAGGACCAAATACTGTCTAGACCATCCCTGATAGACATTTATCTAACCTACTCTTAAATATGTCCAGAGATGGAGATTCCACAACCTCCCTAGGCAATTTATTCCAGTGTTCAACCACCCTGACAGTTAGGAACTTTTTCCTAATGTCCAACCTAAACCTCCCTTGCTGCAGTTTAAGCCCATTGCTTCTTGTTCTATCCTTAGAGGCTAAGGTGAACAAGTTTTCTCCCTCCTCCTTATGACACCCTTTTAGATACCTGAAAACTGCTATCATGTCCCCTCTCAGTCTTCTCTTTTCCAAACTAAACAAACCCAATTCTTTCAGCCTTCCTTCATAGGTCATGTTCTCAAGACCTTTAATCATTCTTGTTGCTCTTCTCTGGACCCTCTCCAATTTCTCCACATCTTTCTTGAAATGCGGTGCCCAGAACTGGACACAATACTCCAGTTGAGGCCTAACCAGCGCAGAGTAGAGCGGAAGAATGACTTCTCGTGTCTTGCTCACAACACACCTGTTAATACATCCCAGAATCATGTTTGCTTTTTTTGCAACAGCATCACACTGTTGACTCATATTTAGCTTGTGGTCCACTATAACCCCTAGATCCCTTTCTGCCGTACTCCTTCCTAGACAGTCTCTTCCCATTCTGTATGTGTGAAACTGATTGTTCCTTCCTAAGTGGAGCACTTTGCATTTGTCTTTGTTAAACTTCATCCTGTTTACCTCAGACCATTTCTCCAATTTGTCCAGATCATTTTGAATTATGACCCTGTCCTCCAAAGCAGTTGCAATCCCTCCCAGTTTGGTATCATCTGCAAACTTAATAAGCGTACTTTCTATGCCAATATCTAAGTCGTTAATGAAGATATTGAACAGAGCCGGTCCCAAAACAGACCCCTGCGGAACCCCACTTGTTATGCCTTTCCAGCAGGATTGGGAACCATTAATAACAACTCTCTGAGTACGGTTATCCAGCCAGTTATGCACCCACCTTATAGTAGCCCCATCTAAATTGTATTTGCCTAGTTTATCGATAAGAATATCATGCGAGACCGTATCAAATGCCTTACTAAAGTCTAGGTATACCACATCCACAGCTTCTCCCTTATCCACAAGACTCGTTATCCTATCAAAGAAAGCTATCAGATTGGTTTGACACGATTTGTTCTTTACAAATCCATGCTGGCTATTCCCTATCACCTTACCACCTTCCAAGTGTTTGCAGATGATTTCCTTAATTACTTGCTCCATTATCTTCCCTGGCACAGAAGTTAAACTAACTGGTCTGTAGTTTCCTGGGTTGTTTTTATTTCCCTTTTTATAGATGGGCACTATATTTGCCCTTTTCCAGTCTTCTGGAATCTCTCCCGTCTCCCATGATTTTCCAAAGATAATAGCTAGAGGCTCAGATACCTCCTCTATTAGCTCCTTGAGTATTCTAGGATGCATTTCATCAGGCCCTGGTGACTTGCAGGCATCTAACTTTTCTAAGTGATTTTTAACTTGTTCTTTTTTTATTTTATCTGCTAAACCTACCCCCTTCCCATTAGCATTCACTATGTTAGGCATTCCTTCGGACTTCTCGGTGAAGACCGAAACAAAGAAGTCATTAAGCATCTCTGCCATTTCCAAGTTTCCTGTTACTGTTTCTCCCTCTTCACTGAGCAGTGGGCCTACCCTGTCTTTGGTCTTCCTCTTGCTTCTAATGTATTGATAAAAAGTCTTCTTGTTTCCCTTTATTCCTGTAGCTAGTTTGAGCTCATTTTGTGCCTTTGCCTTTCTAATCTTGCCCCTGCATTCCTGTGTTGTTTGCCTATATTCATCCTTTGTAATCTGTCCTAGTTTCCATTTTTTATATGACTCCTTTTTATTTTTTAGATCATGCAAGATCTCGTGGTTAAGCCAAGGTGGTCTTTTGCCACATTTTCTATCTTTCCTAACCAGCGGAATAGCTTGCTTTTGGGCCCTTAATAGTGTCCCTTTGAAAAACTGCCAACTCTCCTCAGTTGTTTTTCCCCTCAGTCTTGATTCCCATGGGACCTTACCTATCAGCTCTCTGAGCTTACCAAAATCCGCCTTCCTGAAATCCATTGTCTCTATTTTGCTGTACTCCCTTCTACCCTTCCTTAGAATTGCAAACTCTATGATTTCATGATCACTTTCACCCAAGCTGCCTTCTACTTTCAAATTCTCAATGAGTTCCTCCCTATTTGTTAAAATCAAGTCTAGAACAGCTTCCCCCCTAGTAGCTTTTTCAACCTTCTGAAATAAAAAGTTGTCTGCAATGCAGTCCAAGAATTTGTTGGATAGTCTGTGCCCCGCTGTGTTATTTTCCCAACATATATTTGGATAGTTGAAGTCCCCCATCACCACCAAATCTTGGGCTTTGGATGATTTTGTTAGTTGTTTAAAAAAAGCCTCATCCACCTCTTCCACCTGGTTAGGTGGCCTGTAGTAGACTCCTAGCATGACATCACCCTTGTTTTTTACCCCTTTTAGCCTAACCCAGAGACTCTCAACACTTCCGTCTCCTATGTCCATCTCCACCTCAGTCCAAGTGTGTACATTTTTAATATATAAGGCAACACCTCCTCCCTTTTTCCCCTGTCTATCCTTCCTGAGCAAGCTGTACCCATCCACACCAACATTCCAATCATGTGTATTATCCCACCAAGTTTCAGTGATGCCAACAATGTCATAGTTGTATTTATTTATTAGCACTTCCAGTTCTTCCTGCTTATTACCCATACTTCTCGCATTTGTATATAGGCATCTAAGATACTGGTTCAATCTTGCCTCCCAGTTTTGCCTTGACCCTCCTTTTTCTCTGCCATTATAGCCCACACTCCCTCTTGTTTCCGACCCATCTCCCAGGTCTCCATGTTCCCCACTTACCTGTGGGCTTTGCTCACCTGTCCCCGTTGAACCTAGTTTAAAGCCCTCCTCACTAGGTTAGCCAGTCTGTGTCCAAATAGGGTCTTTCCCCTCCTCAAAAGGTGAACGCCATCTCTGCCTAGCAGTCCTTCCTCGAATAGCATCCCGTGGTCAAGGAAGCCAAAGCCCTCCTGGTGACACCATCTTCGCAGCCAGGCATTCACCTCCATGTTGCATCTGTCTCTGCCCGGGCCCCTACCTTTGACAGGAAGAATCGAAGAGAATACCACCTGCGCTCCAAACTCCTTCACCCGTACTCCCAGAGCCCTGTAGTCACTCTTGATCCGCTCTTCTTGGTTAACAAGAAGTCAAAAAATGTAGTCTCTGGGCATTCCAGCCCTTCCTTCACCGCCCAGACACTGGGCTCTATGATGAGTGGTTACTGAAAACCAATTTCATCAAACAAGCGGTCCTTCTGATCTCAAGAGATCAGCCACGTAGCCAGAACACAGAGACTGGGGGGATGGATTTGCCTGGCTTCTCGAGAGAAAAGATGAGGGATGGTCTGGAAGGTGATCAGAGAGCAAACAGCCACCTGGATGAGGATAGGGAATGTCTGTCTGTCTGTCTTGGCCACATCAGGACTATTAGGATAGTCCTGGCCTTGTCTTTCCTTATCTTGATCAGAACCAGGAGTGGCAGAAGCACCCTGAAAGTGGGGGAGGGGGGCCACAGGTGCCCAAACCGTGGCCATACCCCCGTTGTGCCGCCCAGCCATAGGGTTCCCAACTTTGCTTGGATGTATTCCTGAAGGTTTCATCACATGACAATCTTTAATTAAGGATTAATCTTTAATTCCTGGAGACTCCAAGGTAATCCTGGAGGGTTGGCAACCCTACCCCACAAGGTCCTGCTCCTGCACCACCCCTTCTCCCCAAGCACTCACCCTCGTGCTGCCCATCCCCCTCTGAGCCTCCACCCCCACACCGCTTCTTCCCCTGAAGCCCCACTCCTGTGTCATCTCTTCCCCTCAAGATCCCACCCCCCATTCGCTCCTCTCTGCCACCTCCCCCCTGTCGCTCACCCTTATGGCCAGTAAAAAGGGGGGGGGCATGGTCTCCTGGCCCCCCTGTTCTGGTGCCCCAGATCAGAACTTTGGATATTAAATGCTTTAAATCTTTTAGGAAACTTGCAATTATATAAACCAATGTTTTCATTATAGATCTATTGTGGGAGCTGTTCTCTGCCACTTGCAAAGCTTACGTTTCCATTGAGATGAATAGTCCTTTTATTTTGCTTTAATCTTGCTGTTTATATAATGTTTTTATATAAATCAATGGTTCACCCTTCCTGGAATACTGTGTTCCATTCTGGCACCCTATCTCAAAAAAGATATAACAGAAATAGGAGTTCAAAAACAGGGGATGAGAACATTTGGAAGAGTGGAGAGATTTCCATATGAGGGGACATGAAAAGATTGGATCCATTTAGTTGAGAGAGGAGTTCAGTAAGAGGAAACATAATAGAGATATGCAAAATAATGTATAGCATATGGACAGTAAAGGGGGTGCTCCTGTTTATCCTTTTCAATAATACAAGAACAAGAGGACTGTCCCAGCTCGCCTGAGCCAGGGGTGTCTTGCAAAGTGAGCTCACCTAGTTTTCAATAGTCCAGCCAACGTCTAACTCGCACAAAATAAATCTAAAAGGGGTCTCCATGACCTAAAACAAAGTGTGGTAAGTAATAGCCCCTGACTTGACCTGACTTCTTGGGTTGTGGGAGAGGAAAGATCCATCCTCCCTCCCCTGGCTTCTATATCTGTAATCACCTCAGAGAACAAGCACTGGTGAATATTTTCTTTTCTAGTTTGTGCGGTTTCTGATTTATCTAGGCTGGTTCTGATCTAATTAATACTAACGCAAGAAATAGCATAGACTATTCAGAAACAGTCACAGAGGGATGGGGCTGGATAGAGATTGACTAGAAGGCTGTTCTAACCATAAGGGGCAGAGTTAAGGAAGGCACAAAGTTAGGAGTGAGGGAAAGTTAGGTGTAGGCATGAGCACTGGGGGCTGAGGGAGACTTGTTGCCTGCCACCCCTAAATTTTTACTCTCCTGTTGATTGAATCCCTCCATATGGCTTTACATCTCATGAATTCTCAGACTGGACTCCCTAAGTATTCTTAGGTGGTTGAACCTAGGACCCCAATCTTCCCTTCCTTCCTTTGCCAGGAGAGTGGCTGCAAGAGGTAGGAGCAATGACTTACCGGCAGGAGGAGAGGCCATTTTCTCAAACTTGCTACCCCAGCAATTGCCTTATTACTGACATTTACATGTGACTCACTATTTAGTTAATCTCCTTTTTTGCATTATGCAGCTGGTGATGCAATCTCTTGTGGGTCAGGAAGAGAAGAAACTAAAGAGGGGGTGGGAAGATTAAGCCGGGGACATGGCAGGAAGTTACAGTTGGTCAAAATGGAAAATAAAAGGGGTGGGCTCAAAATAAGTAGGGGAAGGGATCAAATAGAAAAGGTTTCAAACTAAAAATGGAGCAAATAGGTTAAAAAAAACCAAACACCCTCATGTTTAATCCCTTTCCCCTGTCCCTAGTCGTCTATCCTTTCTCTATGTAGCCCTTCTGCTAGGTGCAGTTGGCAGCAAGAAGGGCTGGGTTCAGTATCTAGGGGTTCCTCTTAGCAATACAATACAGAACCGTCTCAAGCCCCTACCCCGTAATCTGGTAAAACTGACCACCACCTCTGGGCACCTCTAAGAAGTAATACTTCCCCTCTCGCAAGCACTGAGTCCCCATATAGCAAAGAAAACTTTTAATAAAAAAGGGAAAATAACCTGACTTTAATTTGGGAAAACACCACAGCCATGATTCAAAAGCATATGACCAAGTGTAAAACACCTACCCCAAAGTATGTTGGGCAGTGTCCTTTGCCTCAGTTTCTCACCTTGTGGTGTGAAAGTCTGACAAACAAATATTCCTTTAACATGCCACTCCCTGCTCCTCCGCCGTACCCCACTCACACTTGCTGTCCTTGGCCAGCGAAGACCCAGAATTCAGAAGTGCATTCATGTGTGTTCACCTCCCATTGAGGAGGTGAAGGAGGGGGGAAGGGGAGCAAGGCATCAAGCAATGCCTCAGATGCTGCTGCCATGCCATTTACTCTGTGTCGCTGCCCGCTGCCGTGCAATCGTTCACTCCGCTGCTGGCCACTGTGCCATCATTCACTCCGCTGCCATTGGCTGCTTGTGCGGTCACTTTTTCTGCTGCCACCAGCCTCTCTACTGCAACCTCTGCAATGTCTTGAGGTCCCACCACTTAATATAGCTCTCAGGGATTTCAGCAGTTATTGGGGGAATCTCACTGTTTGTGCAGGCTGAGTAGGCTCTTTCACTGAAAATGCTGTCCCAAAGCAGATCCAAGGGTTAGTGCTTAGACCTTGTTATCAGCAATTTCAGTTCTAGGGATCACTGAATGGGGCAGGACTGTGGAGCCCTTATTTCACTGAGGGACAAATTCAGACTACACTTCCACATCTGTATAAATTCTCTGTTTCACCCTAATTGCGCTTTCAGCCCTGAGGCTTTGGAGGCTATTTTTTGTAGTTCTTGTTGCACAATGATTTTATGGCTAAAGTACAGATTTATTTCGTTGCTAAACTTATTCACCATAAGGCTGGTTACACAATTGTAACCTCTCACTGCCCAGTGAAGTTGAGCTTTTGCCAACAACTCCACCCACTTGTACTGCACCAGCCATGCCTGTTTTCATTATTGGTGGCTGGGTAACAGTTTCTGTTTGTCTGGCATTTATTTCACTAACTCGAGTTTGAGGTTGTATCAGAAGTTAAAGAATTAAGTTTAAAGTACCATGCATACCTTAATCTGGAATTCAGCCATTTAGGTGAGCGGTCAAGGCTTGAATGGTGGCTTGGTCTGAATTAAGAACAGGAATAAAAACTTCTAGTGGTCCATCATTGTTTTTCATGGAGGGGTGTTTTAATAAAGGATCACTGATGCAGAACTGTGCAAAACAACCCTTGTTATGTACTTTAAAGTCACTGGAAGCTGTTAAAATTTCAGCATGGGAGGCATGGCTCGCTAGTTTGGTATTATTTATTTGTAGTTTAAATGCCTGCAACTGGTGTGATCCAAGAACTACCCAGCTGGGACTAGTAATGCCATGACAGGAAATGCAAGTCATTGCCTGTAGTGAGTGTGTGTGTGAATGTGAGTCAGTGAGAGAGAGTGGGGGAATCTGAATGAATGAACCAGAATGGTTTTTCATATTGTTGGCCAGCAGATACTTCATGTATATGGAAGTAAATCTGAAACAAACAAGCCTGGCCCTGTGGCAAAGGAATGTTTTAAAGACACTGTCCCTTTAAATGTAATTATTTTCTGTCTCTGGGAAGATTGTTAAAAGACTGATTGTACAATTATGCAGCCCAAAGAGGGCTGCACAAAACTTGGCAGCTGTGTGGGTGCTCAAAAACATCTGGGGAAGCTAATTTTGTGGGGTTGTCTGGACAAACTAGGAGGCTGGGTAGGTGGAAGTGGCAGGGGAAGCTGGGGGTCAGCTACGAGAAGTTGGGTTTGTGAGGTTGACAAGGGGCAGCTTGGTGGAGGAGGCTTGGAAAAACTGAGGGTGTACTTAGACTTGCGGGGGGAGAATTTGAGGGAGGGGTGTGTGTGTGTGTGTAGGGGAACATTGGGTGACTGGAGAGGGAATTTTGAGGAAGCTGGAGAGAGTCTGGGGTCCCCTGGACCTCCCTTCACTTGCTGCTGCTTGCTTGGTTCTCCCCACTGCTCTACCCCTGCACAGATCCAGCAGAGGGAGCAGTGAGACAGATGCTGCAGGACTGCAGGCACCACAGTGGCCTCTAGTGGCTGTGAGCTGAAATGGCAGGCTATTCCATGTGAATGTGGAACATTGAGTTTGGTCTATGTCAGAGGTGGGCAAACTATGGCCCACGGGACCCTCCTGCCTGGCCCCTGAGCTCCTACCCGGGGAAGCTAGCCCACGGCCCCTCCCCTGCTGTTCCACCTCCCCCGCAGCCTCAGCTCACTGTGCCACCAGCGCAATGCTCTGGGCGGCGGGGCTGCGAGTTCCTGGGGCAGCGCGGCTGCAGAGCTGGGGCCTGACCCAGTGCTCTGTGCTGCGTGGTGGCATGGCTGGCTCCCGCCGGGCGGCGCGGCTGCCTGTCCTGGTGCTCTGGGCAGCGCAGCTGTAGCGCCGCCAGCCACCAGTGCTCCAGGCAGCACGGTAAGGGGGTAAGGGGGGTCGGATAGAGGGCAGGGGAGTTTGGGGTGGTGGTCAGGGGGCGGGGGTGTGGATGGGGTCAGGGCGGTCAGAGGGTGGGGAACAGGGGGGTTGAATGGGGCAGTAGTCCCCAGTGGGCAATCAGGAAGGAGCGAGGGGGTTGAATGGGGCGGCAGGGGGCAGGAGTTCTGGGGGCGGTCAGGGAGAAGGGGTGGTTGGATGGGGCAGGGGTCCTGGGGGGGCAGTCAGGAATCAGAGGAGGGATTAGATGGGGTGGTGGGGGTTCCGGGGGCTGTCAAGGGACAGGGGGGATTGGATGGGGCAGGAGTCCTGGGAGAGCGGTCAGGAGGCGAGACGCAGGAGGGGTTGTATAGGGGGCGGGGCCAGGCCACGCCTGGCTGTTTGGGGAGGCACAGCCTCCGCTAACCAGCCCTCCATACAATTTTGGAAACCTGATGTGGCCCTCAGGCCAAAAAGTTTGCCCGCCTCATGTCTATGCAAATGAAGAGGCTGGCTTGGAGTGGCACTGCTAGGCATAAGACAGACTAAGCAATTGCTTAAGGCCCCCACGCAGCTCAAGAGGGCCCCAATTTGTGGAGATAATGCAGTTAGAATTCTCACGAGGGTGAGTAGGGACCACCCATCCCTCATTATTCCTGCTTAGGGCTCCCAATGGGCCAGCACCGACTCTGGTAGCTTGCATGTATCAGTAGCATACAAGGTGCATGAAATTTAGCAGATTTGCTTTTCGGGTAGGTTTCAGTTTCTGCTAGAGTTAATAGGGGTGCAATAGAAAAGCCTGCTTGTAGTAGGCCAGAAATATTAACGCTTGTTTTATGTTGTAGCTTAACAGACATGGGTAGTTCTTTAAAGTAGGGGTAGATAATGGCTTATAATATTTTGCTATTTTTTCACCATTATAAATTCTGAAATAAAAAGCTACAAGCCCATTTTCCTCACTTCATGGCATCCTTAACTAGTTCAGTTATTTTCAGTATATAATTACCCTGCAATCATTATAGATTGAAAACAGTATCAAACTTACAGCAAAGAACGGTTATTTATTGCTACTAAAAGTTACATACAGTAAGAATTAAAATTTTATGCTATATATTGTATGCTTGTCCTCCACAAACATGTCAATTTAGATCCATCCTATGTCTTCGTTGTGGGTGGTGGTGGTGGTAGATTTCCTTGTATATCCCAATAAAATATTAAAAGTGTGTGTGGGGGGTAGAATTCTCATTTTCTGCCTGAAGAAAAGGTTACTCACCCTGTGCAGTAACTGAGGTTCTTTGAGATGTGTGTCCCTGTGGGTGCTCCACTTCAGGTGTTGTGTCCCAGTGCCCCTGATTGGAGATTTTTGGTAGCAGTGCCTGGTTGGGGCGTGAGTGCACAATAGCCATCTTGTGGTGCCGTTGGCACTTCATCTAGCATCCTGACCCCCTCAGTTCCTTCTCTAGCTTAGAGTCCTTAAAGCGAACTCCGAAGTAGAGGGGAGGAGGGTGGGTAATGGAGCACCCACAGGGACATACATCTCAAAGAACCTCAGTTACTGCACAGGGTGAGTAATCTTCTCCTTCTTCAAGTGCTGTCCCTATGGGTGCTCCACTTCAGGTGAACGTAGAGCAGGGCCCTCATAAGGATGGAAGGGACTTTGGATTGTAGTTCGTTGCTGAGGCTAGTACCATGAGGCCTCATCTTGTGTCTGAGCTTGAACTGAGATTAATGCATAATGGTTTGTGAATGTGTGTTTGGAGGCCCAGGTGGCTGCCCTGCATATGTCTAGAATGGAAATGTTGTGTAGGAATGCTATGGAGGTAGATAAAGCTCTTGTTGACTGGGTTCTGATGCCCGGCGGGGCTTCAGTGTTGTGTAGTGAATAGCACATGTGGATACAGCTAGATATCCATTTAGATATCTTCGCGTGGATATGGTAGAGCCCTTAGACCATTCTGTTGTTGACACAAAGAGTTGGGGTGATTTTCAGAAGGGTTTCGTTCTGTCCAGATGAAAAGCTAAGGCACGGCACACATCCAATATGTGTAGGGTCGCCTCTTGCGTGTTAGTATGTGGTTTTGGATGAAATGGAGGTACATGGATCGGTTGGTTGAGGTAGAACAAATATGAAATTTTTGGCATAAATTTAGGGTGCGTTCTAATGCTTGAAGAATATTGTGTATGGGGAGTGAGCCATGAGAACCCTTATCTTGCTGACTGTCCACGCTGATGTAATGGCAACCAGAAATGCCACTTTCATAGATATATGAAGTAATGAGCATGTGGCTAAAGGTTCGAATGGGGCTCTGGTTAGCCTTTGGAACACAAGGTTTAAGTCCCATGCTGGTGTGGGTTCTCGGATGTCTGGGTACATGTTCTGTATGCCCGTTAGAAATAGTTTAGTAATGAGCAAATATTGAGATCCCGTCTACCTCTTGATGGAAGGCCGTGATGGCAGCAAGATGAACTTCAAGTGAGCTCATAGCAAGTCCTGAGTTCTTTAGGGATAATAAGTATTCCAGGATTAGTGGAAGCGGTGCCTGTCTTGCAGATATTTGTTTGGTCTGGCACCATAAGAAGAATCTTTTCCATTTTTGGAGGTAAGCAATGTGTGTGTTCCTACTGTTTATTAACACTTGTTTTACTTGTTCTGAGCAGGTTAGTTCATCGCATTGGAGCCATGCCTTCAGGTGAAGTCTCTCCAGGTCCGGATGGAGGACTTGACTGTCATCCTGAAAGAGAAGATTCTGTAGGCGAGGGAGAGTGAATGGTGTGCAGATCACCATGTGTGACAGGTAAGGGAACCAAGTCTGTCTGGGCCATGTCGGTACTATGAGGATTATTTTGGCCCGGTTGGTTCATATTTTGTGTATTACCCTGGAGATCAGAGGTATCGGTGGGAATGCATATAGGAAGGGAACATTCCATTTGATGAGAAAGGCATCTCCTAGGGATCATGCTCCCAGTCCTTCTTGTGAGCAGCACTTTGTGTTTACTGTTGCGAACAGATCTCTGTGCAGGGATCCCACACATGAAATATGTGTTGTAATATTTCATCATTCATTTCCCATTTGTGTTCTTGGGGAAACAGTCTGTTAATGTGTCCGCCATTATGTTCAGTCGACCTGGGAGGTATGCTGCTGTAATAGTGATGTTTTGTTTTATGCACCAGTTCCATAGTTTTAAGGCCTCTGTGCATAAGGAAAGGGATGTGCTCCACCCTGGCAGTTTATATAGAACATACACGCAATGTTGTCCATCAGGACGCTTATCGTTTTGCCACATGTAATAGGGAGAAAATGTAGGCAGACGTTGCGTACCATGTGTATTTCGAGCAGATTGATGTGTAAGTGTGTTTCTGTGGGGGAAAATTTGCCTTGGATTGTGTGTTGGTTCAGGTGAGCTCCTCATCAGATCACTGAAGCATCTGTTGTGATTTGTATGGATGGAGGATCTTATTGAAACGGGATGCCTGAGCAAAGGTTTATTGGGTTTGTCCACCATCGTGGTGACCTCTGGGGTTGGTGAGTCTTTTGTTTAGAACGTGCTTCCGTGGGATGTATACCAAGCTCAGCGGTCCTTGGAGACAGCGCAGGTGTAGTCTGGCGTGTGTTACAATGAAAGTGGTGGCCGCCATACATCCCAAGAGTTGTAGGCAGGTGCATGTAGACACCCACAGGCTGTCTGAGACCACCGATATGAGGGAGGTCATTGCTGTGAATCGAAGCATTGGCAGTTATGCTTTGGCCTCCACTGAGTCCAGGTGTGCTCCTATGAAGTCAATTGTTGTACTGGAGTTAGAGTAGATGGATGGTAATGTGAAAATATGCATTTTGTAGGTCCAGAGCTGAGAACCAGTCCCCCTCGTGCAGCGCAGGGATGATAGTGTACAGGGTGACCATTCTGAATCTGTGGGTACGGATACATTTGTTGAGTTTCCTGAGATCAAGAATAGGTCTCCATCCTCCATTTTTCTTTTGGGTCACGAAGTAATGGGAGTAGAACCCCTTCCCCCTGTGTTGTCCTGGAATGAGTTCCACGGTACCTAGCTGTACAAGATGGATTACCTCTTGCCACAAAAGATGCTAGTGAGAAGGGTCCCTGAAAAGGGATGGGGAAGGCGGGATGGAGATGAAAGAGATAGTACTGTCTGGTTACACCATCTCCAGTACCCAGTGATCTGTGGGGATGGATGCCCACGCTTGGTAAAATGGCCGTAGTCAGTGGCCAAACATCTGGATAGGTTGTGTAACATGTGCTGGTTGTCGGGGGAGATCGATCAGACCCTCAACCAAATCTTCAAAATTGCGTCTTGGCTGGTGGTGCCTGTGACACAGTCAACTGGGACTGAGGCAGTCAGCATCTCTGTGAACGATGTATTTTGCATGAATTGTTGAATGGTCTCTGTTGTGAGTGAACCAATGTGTCCCTGTTTTAGTTATAAGGTTGGTATCTCCTAGGTCTATTAGGGGGTGTATATATTCCCAGGGTTCGGAGCGTTGTTTAAGAGTCCTTCATTGAGTGTAGGACTTCGTCAGTCTTCATGGAAAATAATTTTTCTCTGTCAAAGGGAAGGTCTTTAAACTGGAGGTACTTTGGGATTCTGGAAGATTGTAACCAGGATGCCAGTCTCATGACTATAGCTGTAGCCGTCGCGAGTGGTCATGTCCGCGACATCAAGGGACGCTCGTAGCGCTGTCCTCAGAGACAGGCCTAGCATTCTTACATGAAGTGCAGGGTTTAAAACCAGGGGAGCCTGGCATTTTCATTGTCCAATTTTATCATGGTACAAGGAGACAGAAACTGAGAGGAGAGCTCTCTGAGATTTTTTTTTTTTTTTATAAACACACAGGAAAGTTTAAATGGTTAACCGGAAACCTAAGATTAACTATAAACTAACTGCTGGGAACTAAACTTAGCAATAACTATTTATAACTCTTTTCTAGGTAAATTTCTGACACTGCTGTTGGATCTTAGTCTGTAGCTGAGGACAGTTGAGAAGGAACTGAGTGGGTCGGGACACAAGATGGCTACTGCGCACATACGCCCCCGACCAGGCACTGCTACTAAAAATCTCCAATCAGCGGCACTGGGGCCTACTGACACCTGAAGTGGAGCACCAACAGGGACAGCACTCGAAGAACTGTATTTATGAGGACCCCTTCAGAAGCACGTAACACAAGAAACAACCAGGTGTAATATACTGCCTACAGTGTATGTGCATCATTGGCTCCACTTGATGGAAAGTCAGGTATGTATCATAAGCCTTAATACTGCTACAGTTAATGAAGATTCTCTAAATGGTAGGGGCTTGGGATTGTGGTGTAGAATGATGCAAGTTCCATCTCTACTGACAGCTGTTAAGTCTGGGGAAACTTGGATCTGTTATACCATCCATTACAGACAGAAATGATTCAGCCCTATTAATTGGCCAAACACCCATGTTCAAATTAGCAACCCTTTTTTACTTTCTAAGAGAAGCCAGGGAGACAGCACCACTTAGTTGCAACTTTGGGAGTCCCTTAAAGCTTCAGGCAGTACCATATAGGTAAGCACTAAAAGCCACAATATTGATGTGTCTGTGACATCTTTTACAACTTATGATACAACAAAAATGAAATCACTCTACCATAGATCTGCCTCTGAGTCTTGCAAGACTCTTTCTCCTAAGCTAAACCTCTAGAGGTATTTTAACACCTAAACCAATGGACTGGGGATTCCCCTGGACTAATGTATATCCTTATCACGCATGCAATATCAGTATTTGCTCAATTAACCCTTTTATTCACCTGAAATTGCCTTAGGCAGGGGAGAAACTGCTCATACTCTTTTCACTGGAAATTGCAAATGGACAACTAACCTGAGATCGAGGTTCTCAGGTTTTACACACACACACTATGTCATAAAGGCACTCACATAAGTGGGTCCACTGAACATGCCAGATCAGCTCTAGTCTCATGTCTATGCTCTTGTGTACTGCCTCTGGTTTCATGGCTAATCCTGCTTGGTGTTTTCACCTCTATGGTCTTGTATCCATCCCCACCCTGAGTTTTGGCCCCTCTAATCTCATGTCCACACTATTCAGTCTCGCATCCACTTTGTGGCTTACATACTTAGTTTATAGATTTTAAATGTATATTGTAGCCTTTAAAGGCTCTTCCTTTTCTTTCTCAGCACTGGCTTTTCTCCTTATTTCTCCACAGTCTCCCTCTCCCCAGAATTTACACTGTCCCCATTTTCACTTTGACTCTTTCACACTAGGAAGAAGTTGGATAGGATTCACTGCCACGTACACAACAAGGGAAATGTCAGCAGAGAGAAGGGCTGCTGTTCCCATTGCTAAAGCCACCTTCCCCATAGTAAGGTTAACCCCTAGTGGTCCCCATATACCCATACCACACCTTACAGAGGTAGAATAGGAGAAAAAGTGTATCATAAAACCCCACACTCACACTGAAACTAAGCCCACCAGCTCTCCCACCGCAGCAACTAGGCCTACTCATCTCCCTGAACCTGCTTGCCCTCCACTGCTGTGTACTACATCTTCATGGCAGTCAATCCCAGGTAACTCCTCCATAGGAGCTGCTGCTGCTGATTCATGCAGATAGGCATCAAGCCAGAGTTCCCCCGAATCCTTCAGAGAGCTGCAGAGGGGAGAGAGTTGGAGCTCAATTAGTCAGCAAAGGAGACTGAACATAAAATCAAGAGAAAAAAATACAGGGGTGAGACAGAAAGCAAGAATCTAGTGTGAAGCCCCATCTTCCCTGTTCAACTCTGGAAGGACAAGAGGTGATGGGCTCAGAGCATGCGTGACAGCACTCAGCCTCTGGACTATTTGAGAATGCTGCCTCACAATATGAAGCTCCTTTTGAGGTCTCTACAGAGCTTTCTAGGCCATTTTGCCACTGTGCTGACTGAGAGGTACTGATTAAGGAAGCACATATACCAAAGTGACCAGAGGAAACAAAGCATCAGAGCTCTGACACTCTCCAGTGAGAGAGAGATGGGGCAGGAAGAAGAAATCAATTTTCACTACTGCCTAGAAACAAACCCAAACATGTAAAATAAAGTTGAAATCAGTATAGGCAAAAAGAGGCCTGAACCTCAGCTTTTTCCACGGGGAGACAGAACTCTGCTGAGCTGTTTTGAATACCTACACAGACCAAAGTACAGCCCAACAGTGATACGGGCTGATATCAAGATCCAGCGAAATCACACTCCTCCTCTGAGGGATTAGGTGAATTCTAATAGATAACCCATATACAAAACAAACCAAAGTAAATTTAAAAGACCAGTGATAAATCGAGTACAAACTTACTCAATAGTAGCACATTATTGTACATCTAAATGGTTTGCCTAAGACCAAGTCCTTGTGTACTAATCATGAAACCAAAACTATGTGGCAGGACCCCTTAATTCTGCTCCTTTGTTTCTCCATCTTAGGCATTGAATGAGGCAAAGGTCGGGGGGAGGGGGAGACCGTATGTGATCATGCAATTAAAGACTATCATAATGCATATGGAAAAGATTACAGAACTATGGTTGTATAGTCAACTGCAAATTTGGTATTTCCTAACTTTCAAGTTCTTGACTTTGCAAACTAAATAATGTGTGAGTGTGAGTGTGAGATTGATTTCCTAGGTTTTTCTTAAAAAGAAAGGTAAAAACCAAATTCCATTATGTGCAACTCTGATAATCTATATCCCTCCCCCAAAACCCATCATGAATGATCAACAGGATTTGAGCCCTAAACCTTCACAGGGCAACACAGCATATTATTACTCAAGTTACCAGACTAACAACATTAACTGGCAGCAGGAGAATGTAGTTTTCCCAGAAGAGGGAATAGGGGGACAACCCTGTCTCTCTCCCCTCCTTCCCCAAAGCAGAAGTAGCTCCTGACCCATGTATTCCATTCCCCCACAGGAGGGACTGGCCACTGGTGCCCTGTGCTGGGTACAGGATAATGCTTGGAGAGAGCCCAGCCTCTCCCTTCCTGCCCATAGGGGGAGTTGGGGGAGCTTCTGGCCCATGTGGGGCCTCAGTAAGTGTAAATGGGCCACTGGGGCCTTACACTGGTCCAAGGGACAACACAAGGGAAGCCAGGCTATCTTCACCCGCACACCACAACCACCACTTCAAAAGCTCCAGCTGTTCCCAATGCACAGCAGGTGAGAACCCAATCTTGGAATGTTCAGTGATTTTGGCAGGCTGCCAACATTTCATGAGGAAGACCAGTGAGAAAAGGGAACTTTATATCTGAATGGAATTTATGAGACAAAGAAACGGCATTTCTGTAGCTCAAAAAGATTCCCCCTGCTGAAAATTAAAAACCTGATGCAAAAAAAATTGAGGTGTGAAAGCTTCTTAATGAAAAAGTTGAAAGAATCCTTTATAACAGAGGTTCTCAAACTGGGGGTTGGGGGTGGGGCACAGAAGTATTCTGGGGGGAGGGGTGAGAAGCTTAAGGAGAGCGGCAGCTGCTGGCTGGCTGGCCATACCATGCCACCCTTACTTCTGTGCTGCTGCTGGCAGCAGCGCTGCCTTCAGAGCTGGGCACTTGGCCAGCAGCCACCACTCTCTCTGCTCTGCCTTCAGAGCTGGTCAGCAGTATATGTACTTGTGTGGTGGGAGCCATGGGGGAGGGAAGGCGGAGCGTAAACGACTACAGACACAAAGAAGGGGAGCACGATAAAATAAGTTTGAGAACCACTGGAACAGGCTGGGCAATGTAAGAAGAGGGATCACTACCAGCTCCCTCATATAATTATTCACATGCAATACACACACACAGCTTTTATACAGAATGCTTGTAACAAGAGATGTTTGTCCTCACTATTCAGTGATCTCCCTCTCTGTCTCTTAATGTTCTTTTAAGGGCAACAGCATGGAACCAGGCAGAGGAAACCCAATAAGCTCCCCTTATGGAGAAACACAGAAGAAACAGACAAACAGAGAAGAAAGATGCAAAGACAGGTGGAAAGAGCTGGAGGAGGGTAAAACAGTGGACATTCTGTAGATTTATGCAACGTGCACACACAAAGGGACTTGCATAATGTCATTTGCTGCTATTTGCACAGCTGCCTAGTTGTATCATACAGACCTAGGCCTAGACTGGAAGCTATGATCTAGAAGTGAAAGACTCAGTATCCCATTCTAAGGCAGTGGTTTCCAAACTTTTTGCTGCCATGACCCCATTTTAATTATTTATTTCCTTCCAGGACCCGAGACAACATGGAGGATGCTATTTTGAAAAGCAAAATGGTGTCCTCTGCACAGCATGACCTTGCACACATGGTACATGTGAGGTCATGCCACATGGGGGATGCCATTTCCCTCTACGAAATTGCATTTTCTGCACTGCATGACCCTGTATGTATGGTGCATGCACAGTCTCACTGTGCGGACCAAAATGGCGTCCTCCACACACTAGGATCGCTGCAACCCGATCTGCTGATGGTGTGATTGACACAATCTTTAATGTATTTGTTCTGAATATACCCCTGAGAGGTAGGGCAGTCCTATTATCCTACATTACAAATAGGGAACTGAGGCACAGAAAGGCAAAGTGACTTGCCCAAGGTCACTCAGGAAATCTGGCAAGATAAAAATTAGGCTTGTGCCCTAAACACTGGACCATCTTTACTGAGAGTCATTCACAATCTTGAGTCATCCAGTCCCAACTCACCTATATCCTGCATCCCTCTATCTCAACACCTGACCCCATCTTGCCAGCAACTATTGCACCAACCCTTTCTGTTCATACTTACCGCAAAATATCTCCAAAGCCAGTGAGCAGGGGCTTGCTCTGGTACTCGATGCCATGTTTGGCACATAGTGACTTCACCAGGGGGGTCACCTTCCAGTAGTTGTGTCGTGGCATCCTAGGAAAAAGACTGTGGAGAAATAATGAGGCAGTTTCAGTAGGATCTAAACTCTTCAGAGCTCTGTAGAAATCCCATCCTTCCCCCAGGGGCCGGTACTCACTGGTGCTCCATTGAGAATTCCTGCCCTTTCTGCTGGATGCATTACCCAGTGGTGCCCCTGGGAGTTCCTTCCCCCTCCTGCTGAGACCTATTGCCACCAGTGCCCCCTGGGAATTTCCTCTCCTCCTGAGGTGCCTATACTCACTGATGCTCAATTTGGAAGTTCAGGTGCCCAGTTAACCAGTCATTGAACAGGGACTGATCCACGTTGCATGTCGCCTGGAGCTAGGGGAGAAAAATAGAGAGAAATGAGTGTGGATCTATGGAAGTGGATTAATTGGTACCAACCCCTGACCTCCACTTTCTTCTAACTTGAGCAGGGCTGCCTGGGGGTGGTGTGGAGATTACAGTTCCTTGTTCATTAGAACAGGGAGACCAGGCCTGGGTGAGAATGGCATGCTAGGATATGGAATAGTTACTGCATTAATCAGGTCCTCACTCGGTTGGAGTGACATGGCCTCGTCAGTTGGACCGGCATAGACCTGTCCTCCCACTCCTTATCTCATATCTTCTATTGGGGAAAAATGGCCACAGGGTCAAGGAAGCAGAAAGGAGAAGAATATCAGAGCCTCTTATGCAGGGAGAACTGTATGTGAGTGCCCTGGATCAGGCAGCTTTTACCTGCCATTCTCTTTGCTTCCATATCTATATGCTCTCATTCTGGTTTTTACATCAATGCAGTCTCCATGTAACCCCCAATCAGTCCAGGCTTCATTCCCCACCACCCCACACAGATGATCACAAGTCTCCTCTCCCAATATCTCATCATCCAGGGGCTTCCTGGTTGACCCTTATCCCCACTGCAAAATTTCATGTATGCTCCCAGTGTCCCTGCCCTGGGATTCTACCCACAGACCCTGGTAAAAGAGTGTCTCTCACCTGTGTAGAGAACCAGTCCATATTGTTATCATAATCAATGTGCATAGGGATGTGGTTCAATTGTGATATCCAGGTAAACAAGATACTCTCTAGGACACTGTGCAGATACAGACAAAGCAGTCATTGCCACATATAGTCACAGCAGATGGAGACCCACACATCAAGCCAGCCCAAAAACTGCCCAGTAACTTGCACCCAAGCCAAAGGTTGCCAGATAAGACCCCAGTCCAAACTGGCAACAGATAAGTAACTGGCCACCTCACCCAAAGCACTGACTGCTCAGTAAAATGCCCATGCAAACTGGCAATGGCCAGTAACAGGCCTGCAATCCCAAACCAATGTCTGCCTGGTAAAGCACTTTCTGGCTAGTAAAAGGCCCCCTCAGACCCACCAGAATGAGTGGCTACCAAGTATAACTTCTCTCTTATGTTCCACCCAGTGAGTCATCAGTAAAAGGCCCCCACAAAAGTGAGGGCAATGTATGGAAAACATAATTTGTACTCTTATAAGAGAGAAATCAATGATGGGAAAGGGAGAAAAGCAGAGGGGCTAGAAGCAATCACAGATGGGAAGGAATGAGCGATGAGGGCACAGAAGAGGGGTCAGTCAGTCAGGTGTGAGTACCAGTAGGCAGAGGAAGCCATGGCTAGAGTGAGGATTACTTGAGCAGCAGGAGGAATCCCAGGACACCCGTTACTCCCAGTAAGGGCTCGAAGAAAAGAAAGAATCGGATGAAGTAGGTCAGAGTCCAAGCTAGTTCCTGTGAGACAGAAGGAGAGAAACCATCAGGACAGCAGAACAGTACCCCTCCACCATCCCACAATGGGAGGAATAGAAGCCCCAAATCCCTCCGAGTAAGGATCACTCTATGTCTATCCCTTGCAGCTCCCCTCAATTCTCCCACATCAGTGAGGACACAACTTGGGAAGTTTCCTTGTAACCTGCACTAATGGTCCGTGTATTGTGGATTTCCCCCATTACCTCAAACCAGAGTGCCCAGCCCAAAAAAACCTCACCCAGAAAGGCCCACTCACTGTTCCTGCACTGTAGCTTCCCTCAACTACCGTGGAGTAGCAGGAATCCAGCTCAAGAAATCAATCCTCTAAGCCCCGCTGGCTGCCCCTGCATTCTAGTTCCCTTTCACCACCTCACAGCAACATGAATCCAGCCCCAGAAGATGCCTTGGATCCATATGTTGTAATTCTCCTTCACCATTCTAGACAAACAAGGGCCCGGTCCTAAAACCTCCTCAGTTAGAAGAGCAGCTGTCCGTTTGCAAAGGTTTGTGGGAAATACTGAGTGCACTTACCCTCCATAGTTTGCGCTGGAATATGAAGTACAAGGAGTACAACTGGAACACTGGAACCACAAGCAGGGGCATAGCTGGAGAAGAAAACAAGAAGAGCAGAGACATTAACAGCCTCACCTAGTTAATGAACACCCTGGAAACCAGAATGAAAGGAGAGCTCTGTGCAGCTTTGGGGCTTTCCAATTCTCATCACTGAACTATGCTTCCCAAGAGATTTCGCTCCTCTTTACTCCCCTTCCTTTCTCCCTCCATTTTATAGATTCAGAGGCCAGCAATCCGTAGATGACTCTCAACTCTGCACCTGCTTCCAACTAAATGCAAATCGTGCCATCTCCCTGCACCGGAGAGTCAATAGGTGAACCTGATGCTACACACCATCTTTCTGAACTCATCAATGCTTCTGAATACCCAAATAGCTACAGCAGTGAAATTGCTCTCTTCTATCCACTGGTAGCCTGGAGAGTGCACTCCTTTCTGTCAGATTTGGACTTGATCATGATGATCCACATATTCATGACCTCCAGGCTTGACTCCTGTAATGCAATATATCAGAATAAGAGCAATATCCTGTAAAGTGTTCCAGCTGGCTCAAAATGCAGCAACCCCCACACACATATCAACTCAGACCATGGACAGTGCATGACTAGCACTGTACTGTATGCCAACTCCCTGTCAAATACTGAATGAAGTTAAAGGTTTTGATCCTGATCTTTAAAGCCCTCCATTGTATTGTTCCTATCTCCCTGACAGACCACCTCACTCTGCATAATTGTCACCTTGCATTAGAGCTACATTTGTCTGTAATAATGGAATTGTCAATCACCTCGGCAGCACCTCTTCACCTCTGGACAGAGACGAAGACTCTTCCGATTTATAACATTTGCATCGATAAGGTGCTCAGATAGCATAGTGACAGTAGGGAATAGATGGATTCTCCCTCCATCCCCCTCATCTCCTCTCCTCTATGACTACTCCTCAGTTTCCTTTCATCTGTCCCTCTCATCTTATCTCCTTCTCCTCAATTAGTCTCCTCTCTCCTCTCTTTCCTTTCACCTTCCTCCCATTGCTTTGTGTCAGCTGCTTTAGCAAATGAGGTGACAATTTCAACCATAGATTGTGTACCCCAAACACTGTAATCTCCTATAAGACTGTCATGGGAGAGAAGTCCTCTCAGCCCCTGGGATTATTTAATCTAGGAGTCAGTGGTGATTGTTAGACAAGGACCTATTGGGCAAAGCAGGTATACTCACTGACGAAGAAATACTTGTGCTGATGATTGTAAGGCATAAACTTCTTCTTCTTCATGCCGAGCTGTAGAAAAGAGGGGGTCATGGCAGGTCAGCTGAGCTAGACAAACGCTCACTCAAATACATTTCATTGCCTCCTCCTTCTCGAGGTACACCTGCTCAGACATCTAAATCCATTGAATTACAACAGCATAAGGGAGATCAGAAGAGGCCTCATTACATCATTATATACTATTTCACAAACAATGCAATATAATAAACATTTTCCCTACAATCTCAAATACATACGTGTAGNCCCCCCCCCCCCCCCCCACTCTTGCATACTTAATGTCAGTGACATACCGGTCCAGAAACTTTACACCCAAAATTGTCTTCTGTCTAAGGAGCATGTTCTAGTAGAAGACCTTCCAGATACAAGACCAGATAGCTCCTCCTATGGAAAAACCTGAAGGAGGGCCTCCAATTGGGAGGCTACTCCACAAGATTCCAGTTGAGGCGCTTTCTCCAAATTCTTCCCTTGTGATGCAGGGTTCACCATCCCTCCAGAAGAAACTGGAGGTTCAGAAATGGTGGATATTGGAGATCTGCTGGCAGCCATCACCATTTGTGATGAGGCCCTGTGCCTCCACGCTAGCTGTGGGGCACCTGCCCCAACTCCACCCAAGTTTTGTAGGAGAAAGACCACCATTTCTGCACAGAGGGGGCTCCATGAATAAGTTAATGCAGTATCTGCCCACCACTTTCCCTGCAAAGTTGCTAGCACAGTGCTGTACCTGACCTCACCTATTGATCTCAGGACCCATGTGGAGGGACACGTAGCTGCAGAGGTGGCTGATTTCCCCACTCTTCCATGTGAAGTAAGTGAGAATCAAATGTGAAGGGGACCCTCCATGTGAAAATCTCAGATGGCTCATCATGATTAATGTCAATAGTGGGTATTGGCAGATCTTTCCTCCTTCTGCTAAGAATAGACTCTTGATCTTCTTTTGGGTTTATATGGGTACCTCTACACTGCAGCTGGGAGCGAGCTTCTCAGTGTGGGCAGACTGACATGCACTAGCTGTGCTCAAGCAGCAAGCTAAAAATAGCAATGTTGCTGTGCGCAGCTTGGGTGGTGGCTCGGGCAAGCTGCCCAAGTACCCAGGGGGTTCAGGTGGGTTTGTACTCAGGCAGCTGCTGCCTGTGCTACACTGACTAGACTACACTGCTATTTTTCATGCACTAGTTCAAGCAGAGTTAATGCATGTCTGTCAGCCCATGCTGGGAACCATGTAGATGTACCCTTTGTCTCTAAAAATGTCAGTGATATACACACATGTGTTATAGGAAATATATAAAGCATAGTTCTGTCACAGTTAAGTGATAATGTCGCTCCAGCAGTTAATGAAGTTAAGTTGGAATTGTTAGATTGGTTTATAAGGGGGAGAGGTAGCAATAAGTAGCATTGTGCAAAGCTCTAATACAGTGGGTGTTAGACTGTGGCGCATGGAACACAACCAGGTGATCCACAGAAGCTGCTTTTGTCACAGTGGTGAAGCACCAGGAGGCGTCACTGCTTGAATACTATCTGTCTTGATTTTTATAGTAAGCCCATATTTTTATGGGCTTCTTTTTATTGTGGGAAGGCTAAGCCATATAACTGAGTGCTGCACTTTGTCCTGAAGATAGTGAGATTTGTCATCCTCACATGTTTCAGGGCTGAGAGTTCTGTCTCCAATGGGTCAATAATCTCATCCTTGAAGCGGACAGTTCCATTGTACCACAGGAACATAGCAGTAGTGAGTAGTCAGTCTCACAGAAGGAAAAGATTCTCTGGTAACTGGGCTAATCCCTGGAGAGCTTTGAATATTGGGACCAAAACTCCACAAATCATTCTGTATTACCTGGAGAGCCAACGCAGAGAGAGGAGCACAGGGGCAATGTGCTCTCAGAGGCCTTGGCTGATGAGTAGGCAGCTTCTGCATCCTGAACCAAGTGGAGCTTTTTGCGGGGTCTGTGGTTTATTCATAGATACGATGAATTGCAATAATCAAGCGTGAAGTTAATAAATGTATGGATCACTATGGACAAACCAGTGTATGATAGGTCTGGGTACACATTCTGACCAGTCATATAGACAGAAGAGGGCATTTTTAGCAGTCAGTTATTTGAGTATCTGAAAGTAGTGGGTGGGTCATCGCTTGCTAGGTGGCTGTTCATTGGCAGGAAGGGAACATGGACAAGGGTCTGCATCTTAGCAAAGAAACAACAAAGTTCCTGTCCAGGGAGAGTGCCTGATGCCCTGCTCCCAGCTGGAGAAGCTTCTCAAAGGAAGGAGAGGACTATAAAAAGAAAAGCGGGATGCCCCAAATGATCTTTCCCCTTGCTCTGCCCACGGCATTCACAACATCTGAAGAACAAAGGAAGCAGCATTGGACTATGGGAGGGATCCTAACTGAAAGAAGTTCAGCCAATAGAACTGCTGAAGCATGTGGTGAGAGAGACTTTGCTTTGAATTTACTCGTTTGTTAAGTTAGGCATCAGTTGCATTTTACCTTTATTTTACTTGTAACCAACTCTGACTTTTATGCCTCGTTACTTGTGTTCACTTAAAATCTCTTTGTATTTAATAAACTTGTTTTATTGTTTTATCTAAACGGGTGTGTTTGGATTGATGTGTTTGGGAAACTCCATTTGAGATAACAGGATTTGTGCACATCATTTTCTAGTAATAAAATGACAGACTTTCTATGAACTTCTATTGTCCAGGAGAAAGCTGGGCAGTAGTAGACGTACACTTCTGGGAAAAGCCTGGGATTGGGAGCATGCTAGTGTCACCCTGCAGTGTGGTTCCAGAGTGCCTGCTGCAGCACTCACACTATATAGCTGGGATGGACTTACATTCTGAAGGCTGTGTGAGAGCACATCAGGAGTGGTAACTACTGCAGCAAAACAGTCTGAAGGGCACCCTAGGAGAGAGGGCTGAGGTGACACAGATGTTCATCAGTCTAGATTGTTCCCTGGGCATGTCACAGCAAGGAAGTGGGAAAGGGAAATTAATCTGGTGTCTTAAGGGGACAGGGGTGAGAATCAGCCCATCCTGATGTGTGGTACACCTATTTGATATAGGCAAATGTAGGCCACAACAAAAGCTCTCCCTCATTTGCTTGTTGCCTTTTGCTCTCACTGTTTTCCTTTCATCTTCTATTCTCTGTTTCTGATAGAACCCAAAGAGATTTCAGGCAGCAGATCTGTATCCCATCCTTGCCCCTTGCAAGATCCAGGGATTAGCTTGTTCCCAAACATACAGCCTCCTGATTTATTTTAGCATCATATCTTTTCAGTGGTCTAAATAATTCCTAGCCCACCCCCACACTCACCTCCACAGAGAGTATCTTTCCCAAAGCAAACAAGAAAGGATGCATTGCAATATCAGGGTCCTTATGGAAGCAGTTGGGCTTGGCATGGTGCTGGGAATGGTGGAGAGTCCACCACTGTGCTGAAAGCCCCTGCAGGAAACGAGGAGACCACAGGAATCAGACTACAACACTACCAAATATTAAATCACCTCATCTGTCACATATTGACCATCTTCCCAGTGCTGCACCACATTCTTCTAATTACATGTAGGGTGCAGAATGTCAGCGTAATGCTATCTGAGCTGAAAGGGGACACCTCCCCCCCCCCCATGCTTGACCAGTTCTGCCAAAGCAGGGTGAACACCCCCAGTATCAGGCACTTACCTTCAGATGGCTCATCACAAACTCGTGAACCAAGTGGTTCCATTTGGTACTGCTGAAAACTGAAAGGTGCCCCAAATCGTGCTGCAGAAAACCAGCCTGGGACTGAAAAATAATAGAGATCATTCAACAAACAGGGCCAGGTTTTAGTACACAGCTGCATCAGGGCCAGGGCGGTGGTATGCTCAGTCCTACCGATTCCATGAAAACTAGGAGGTCAGTGCTCCCCAAATCAATGAGACCTTCTCTTCCTAGTACCAGGGAGATGTCCATTCTCTAGAGGGATGTTCTCTCCCTGTACAATCAGTGCAAGCCAACCTGATGAGAATGCCCTCTGCTGGTATGAAGGAAACCTTTTGTATTATCAATATACTCTGTCCTAAGGTACCCCTCTGTGTGCAGTGTCCCCTGCCTGCAATCTGTTGAGACTCCATTCAGTGAACTCTAGGGCCTCGCTCCATTTTTACTATCAGAGCATTCGACCCCAAATTGGTAAAAACATGGGTTCCTGGTATCAGTAAAGCATTTTTTTCACACTACCAGCTACTTTGGTGGGAAGAGAGTAGTTGGTGAAGGGAGGGTTGTGAACTAAGACTGGAGCTAAATCTATAGAAGTAGTTTGAACTCTGTAGATGAGTACCCTTCCTTTGAGAAGAACCCTCCTCTGGTCTGCTGCCATCTTCTCTGAGCAGTAGTAATGCCAAAGGCCCAGGCAACTGTGTCTTTCAGTGCTTCTGTGTCCTCAGCTCTAGGGCACCTCATGCTCCCATTTGGGACACAAGAAAAAGCTTGGTTCATACACAGAATGTGTCTCGAAGTTCAGACTCAGAAGATCAAAGATCAGAAGCAACCTTTTTTTTTTTTTTTTTTTAAATAAGACGACGACTGCGTGGAGTGAGGTTGTCTAGCAGACTATGGGAAGGAGATGTACTGACAGTTCTGACTTCATTCACTCAGTCAGAATAAAACAAACAAAACAAACATTCCACGGGGTTGAGTTCACTAGATGCAGCATCTCTACCTTAGGCTAACTTCTTTACACAAACTCCTGGGAGAAGCTGTGACTAGAGCTGCTATGATCCCCTTAGAAACTGCATTTCTGCATCATTGCCTACTGTATCTCCACCAGCTGGATGAGGCTGAGGACTTGAGAAATTGTGAGCTCCCCACATCCATCACTCCTATGACATTTTCTAAGGTGCCTCTGGCTGGGCAAGACAAGAACTCCAGTAACTGAACTCCCCCAAATCAGTATTCCAACAGCATCTGCAGTCCTCTGAGTACCTCTTCCTGAACCTTTTATCTTTGGTACTGATACAACCTCAGGTGAAGAAAGAGCATCCTACTAGTCAGGTGACTAGTCACAGCAAAGATAAGGGGGATGGCCATGTAATAGAAATATGTAACTGGCCCTGAGTGTGAGGAAGGGTAAGCTGGTCCCAAACTACATTCTGTGGTTTGAGGAATTTACCTGAGAAATGGTCAGCAGCACTGTAGAGATGAGGAAAGGCACTAAAGATGTCCCAAAATACCGAAGAACAAACCATCCAGCAACATCCAGCATCAGAATGTGCAGGAGAAGCAGGAAGAAGAAGAGGTGGTTGGGGTTGAGGAGTCCCATCCTTTCAACAGTGGTGTGCAGCTCCCGGAAGTCCTCTACCAGCAATTTCTGTGGGGAGACCCAACGTTACAGCACTCTTCACGCTGGGTTGGCAAAACAACAGCCTAAGGAGCCGGCAGGTTTACTTTGCTCCTGCTCTGCAAAGAAGCCACCATGGCAGTGAAGGAAACATTTTACCAACAGGTTCTATTTCCTCTGAAAGGAGACATTGCAACACTAGGGAACAGCTGACAGGCTCTGTCAACCCCATTGACAGTCTTTGTACCACTGGGGAGATCCTGTGGCTGACACATTCTTCCCTACTGTGGGATTCACTGTGGGAATTGTGTATTGGGCAGAAGTCTGTGAGAGACTGGACCTGCCATTCCCAGTGTGGGTCACTATGACACCAGGGGAAGCTCTCAGCCAATGTTTCTTCAGCCCTCCTCCACCAGGCACTCTGGTTTCAATATGCAATGTGAAGTATATTGGGGGTTCTGACAGACTGTACATGAATGGAAATGTGGATTTGCATTTTCCCAGAGCATCCTCCCAATTCCAGATGCAGTTGTGTTTCTGGCCTTTTGTACAAACTCACATTTTTGGTGGGCTCAAAGCTTGGTTGATCCAGGGCCAGCTCCCCAATCTGCAATGAGCTCATGTACTTTCTCACCAGCCCCTTATCAATGTGAAATGCCTCAAAGGGATCCTGAAAAAACATACAAGTGAATGGAGTGAGAAAAATTCCAGAAGATATTAAGCTAACATCTTATTAAGAAGATATTAAGCTAGCCGAAGAAAATTAGGTCCCATCTCAGCAGGAAGCAACTCTGGATTAAAATTCAGTACAATATTATGTTTCCTGTTCTATTCTGCATCTGAAATCAATGCATTAAAATACTCATTAAAAAAAGTTTAACTTTTATAATAGGCTATTTCAACATATTAAATCATGTTAGATCTGTTTCAAACATGAAAAAAAAAAATCACAAAAAATATCAAAATTGTTCCCCTTTCACTGGGTTCAAAACAGACCCCTTTTCCTTCCTTCCTTCTTTCAATTATTTGTGAATTTTTAAATCAAAACATTTATCCAAAACGTTTAAAAAATGGTTATCAGTGTTTCAGAAATTTTGTAAATACAAAATTAAATTATTTACAATAATGATTTGTATGAAATAAAAGTTTTGATAACCATTTCCATCATGTTTTTGGTAACCTTTTTAATAAAAAAAAATACTGAAAAAAAAATCATAAAACATTCTGCAAAAAATGAAAAAAGTTTCAAAAAAGTGAAGTGTTTTGGGACAAATTTCATTTTCAAAACAAGGTAATATTTTCCATGAAAGTCTTTTTGTTCAAAAAAATTTCAGTCAGGACTATGTGCTGTATTTAAAAATAGCAGCAAGAAAAAATCCATATGATAAATCTGTACTCATACATTTACTCTTGAGATTACTGGAGATGTAGCAATAAAGGAGTATAAAAATTGGTAAGAAAGACATTCTTGGTAGTTTGTACAATATTAGATGGATTCAAAATATCTTGCTTCAAATCTGGGTCATCTGAAAGAGATGCTCCTATTACAGAAAAAATAATCCTTGAAAATTTGAAAGACCTTGAAAGACCTCCTGAGGTCTCTTTCAACCCTAATATAATAAAATATTTTGAGAGAAATGATCATTTTGTCTCAAAAAGTATCTTTTAGTATCTAGAGCTTTAGTATCTAGAGTTGGGCAAATATATACCTATTGCATTAGTAAAACGTTTCCATTAATTTATTCAATGGACGTTGTAAGCGCCTTAAGGCGGGAACTGTCTGTTTGTACAGTACATAGCACAATGAGGTCCCGGTCTATAACTGGGACTCTTAGGCACTACTGCAATATAAATTATTTGTTAATGTTATCAGTAACAACACTATTTGACAAGCTCTAATGGGACTTGATCCTGCTCCCATTTAAGTCAATGGAAAAACTCCCATTCATTTGAATGGTGAAGGATTAAGCCCTTGGTATGCATCAACTGTCTTAATAATAAAGCTTTAGACGACATTAACTGAGCCAGAGAGAAGATGGGTGAGGTAATATCTTTTATTAGACCAACTTCTCAGAAAATCTCTATGCAGCTCAAACAGAAGTTGGCCCAATAAAAAGCATTACCTCACCCACCTTGTCTCTCTCATATCCTGGGACCAAACAACTTGTTAATTGGCAAAATGTTGTTAGAGCCAACAGTCTCCACATGCCCTCCAGATCCAGACACAAATCATTTGAACAAACCCAGTAGTGAGCTCCCGTGCTCTTTGACCTTAGCGACATTTTGCTTTGGGATCCATTACAAAATACAGAGGAACAAAGAAGTAGGATAGCAGAATATAATTTTTTTTTTAAATGAACCTGCTCCTTTGTTTTTTGTATTTTAAAGATACATTTTCTTCTCCAAAGAGAAACTAATTCTCTTTCTCCTGTCCGGAACCTCACAAATATAGATTAGATAGATCGATATTAATGAATGAATGAAAGAAACAAACAAACCAAATCTCTCTCTTTGTAGTTAAAGAAACTTGTTTTATTCTTTAATTAAAACTAATACAGTGTTGTGAATTGTTTGGGTAACCTCCATTTACGGTAGCAGACTGTTGTATGTTGATCCCCTTAGAGGGGCAATGGACTGTCCAGGAGAAGGCTGGACTGCGGAGAACACATTTTTTGGGGGGTGGAAATCTGGGACTGGAAGCCTGTTGGGGTCACCCTGCAAGTAGTAACCAAAGCTGGCGGGAGCCAGAGTGTGGCTGGTGTTTGTTGGCAGGCTGCTGGGGTCAGAGCTGCTGGACCAGGGCTGTGACTATACACAGAAACTCAGGGTGTGACCTGCAGGCTGACTGTGAGGAGCTTAGGTTTGGAGGCACCCCAGGTTGCAAGGCAAGCGGTGACACAGCCCCTCATTGGTCTGGATTGCACCCCATAATGTCCTACTTGCCCCTTTCCACCTGGGACAGGTGGTGTCTCATTCTCTCCCTCTCATGTTCATGACCCTGCTCCCCAGCCGCTCACTCCCCCAAACCTCTGCTTGTTCCCATCTCTCCAGGTAGCTCATAGCTCCTCCAACTGCCCATTCCAAGTGCTATAGAACCTGCTGGCCCCAAAATTCTGCCCCATCCCCTGCTAATGGAGAATCACCCAGAAGATTCTGTGCCTGTTTGAGCAGCTGGAGGGAGGGGGTTTACCTGGGCAACATAGACTGACCAGTGCCCAGTGTTGGTACCTGTGCCGATGTTTGTGGGACAGAGCCTGAGTTCAAAGGACTGCCCCACGTCCCTCTGTGCTGTAAAGTGGTTCTGTTAACAGCCCCATTTTTTCCTACTGTATCCATGTATGGTGCTGGTCTTGAGGCAGAGCTGCTGCTGCTGCATACTTACGGTGGCAGTCAGGTGGCCATACCTCCCCCAGAGGACTGGAGCCTCCGCCATTGCACTGCAGAGCTGACAGCAGGGGCAGCACTTTGTGTCACCTACAAGCAGCTGTGACCGCAGCCTGGAGCCCAGACAGCCCTGCAGTGCCTCATGTCTATCTGCAGAAGGGACTGTGCAGGGCCCCAGACCCAGGCAGCCATAGAGATCACATGTAACCCTGTTGCCTGCACGCACCAAGCAGCAGAGCTGAAGGTAACAGAGACCTGGAGAAGGGGTCTAGTGTCTGCACTGGCCTGGACCTGCCACCACATTCCTTCCAAGCCCCTGTATAGCAGATGACAGTGCCAACTTGGGCCACTCATCCCTGCCCAAGCCATTACTCAGGGTTAACGCCAGCCCAGGGCCAAGAAGTTGAATGTGCAAGTGACCATTGATGCTTGTATTTGGACAGGGTGGGGGATCATCTGTATACTGGGGATTATTTTTTCCAACATGTATTACTTTGAACATTGAATTTCATCTACCGTTTTGTTGCCCAATCAGCCAGTTTTGTAAGAGCCCTCTGCAACTCTTTTGTAAGAGCCCTCTGGCAATCAGCTTTGGCTTTATCTATCTTGTAAAGTTTGCAAATAATACAACTTCACTGTTCACCCCCTTTTCCTGATCATTAATGAATATGTTAAACAGCACAGGTCTCAGTACAGATCCTTTGGTTCTGTCCACCTCTCTCCCTTGTGAAAACTGATCATTTATTCCTATCCTTTGTTTCTTATCTTTCAACCAGTTACTGATCCACGAGAGGACCTTCCCTCTTACCCCATTTCTACTTATTTCCTTCAGAGCCGTTGGTGCCAAATATCACAAGACTCATGATAAAAATCATTAGAGTTGGCAACACTATTGTAGGCCTGCGACTTGTCTTAACTGAGACACGTTTAGTCGGTACAATACAGGCCTGGGAGTCAGGAGAACCCAGACTCTAGTTCCTGTGTTTGTCACAGACTTGCTATGTGTCCTTGCACATGTCACTTAAGTTGTCTGTACTCAGTTTCTTTGCCTAAAAATATGGATAAAAATCCTTACCCGCACTTGTAAAATGCTGTGAGATCTTCAGATGAAAGGTAATGTGTGAACCTAAAGTATAATTATTATATCATCATCATCTCGGGGCTAGATTTTTACTTTAGGCACAGCCCTGACCAAGCTGCACCACCCCAGCTGTAGTGTTGGGATGCATTGTGACTCTGAGCCACAATTCTTTCCTCCATGCTCATGAGACCAATACCAACAGTAAACTACTTCCTCCTCCTGCTGGCTCAGCTACTCTGGCCCATTCACTTGCTTGGGGTGGTAGTAAGCAGGTGAGTAGCCCCACTTACTCCTTTATAAATGAACCAAATGTCCAGGTAGCTTACTCCCGGATGTATGGGAATTTCTTCCTCCCTTTTAGAAGTATGCAGTGCAGGTAACAATCTAACCCTATGTTTATAAAGCACGATATATAGGCAAACTGTATTTCTTAATAATTGGTTTGGTGTATAAATACTATGCTGATAGACATGTTACAAAGAGCTATAGTAGGATATACTTTAATGCCACCCACACCTCATCTGGTTACAAGGAACACAACAATAAAGCAGGGATGGAAAGTGAAAGCAGGTGATGGCTAGCTTTTGGTAATGGGCTGAGCAGGGAAGGAAGAGAGAAGCGAAGATGGGGCCATAGAGCAGAAAAAGCCTGCAGAACATCAGCAGTTCTGTTACTGGAGCTGACAGCTGTTTGGCATCATGGCACGAGGTAGTAAGACACCTTATGTAACTGAGTAGGTTGGATATGCCTAAGGCTACTAGTTTCTCCATTTGTGTGTACCTGTTGGAGGGCCTGGATACATAGACAAAGCAGGAATGACGACATTATAGTTTAGACTAGTCATTGTATCTTTCAAGGTGCTTCTATAGCCATTACCATAGTATCAGAGTGCCTCAATCTTTTGTTACATGGATCTGTACAACACCCCAATAAGTTAAGAAAGTGCTATTATCCCCATTTAACAGATGGGAAACTTCAGTACAGAGAGATTAAGGGACTTGCCCCATGTCTCACAGGGAGTCTGAGACAGCAGTTACTTGAATTAATGTTCCCAAGTCCAGTCTACTGCCCTAGCCACTGGGATATCTCCTTTCATTCACCTGGTGGCTGTAGAGTGGCAGTAACCTCTAATGGAGGCAACGTCTCTAATGCACATTTTGGAAATGATAATACACCTCTACCCCGATATAACGCGACCCGATCTAACACGAATTCGAATATAACGCAGTAAAGCAGTGCTCCGGGGTGGGCAGGGCTGCGCACTCTGGCGGATCAAAGCAAGTTCAATATAACGCGGTTTCACCTATAACGCGGTAAGATTTTTTGGCTCCCGAGGACAGCGTTATATTGGGGTAGAGGTGTACTAACAAAGAAGAATCATGAGCCACATTCTTAAAAGGACCATGCACTTTTTTTGTGAAAGATTTTTATTTTAGATTTCCTTATTACCTCTGGCCAGCAATACTAGTGTTACTGTAGAGAAAGTAATTGTTCTATTAAGCAAGTACATTCAGATCAGTCTCCTTTTGTAAAAAAAACTTGAGCACACAATCTGATCACAATGAGAAAAAACAGCCTCCTTATGAACGCCTAGCTCCACTACATCCCTTGGAGAAAACCCACCCTCTGAGAATAAGGCAGTCAGCATGTCACAGAGCCACCCAACTTCCTCAGCAGTCAGCTAATCAGCTTGTGGTTACCTCTTGCCTCTTGACTCCACTTCCCCTATCTGAGAGTAGGCAGGGAGCTCCCCTATCTGAGAGTAGGCAGGGAGCTGCACACTTCCCTCCAGGGTGAGAGCTTCAAGACCTTGTATGAGAATGACAAGGGAAGGAAACACACATGATCCCTTCCATCCCCTCACCCTTCTTCAGTGAGCCCCAGTCCCTTTTATTTCCTGCTTCTATTCCCACAGGCAAAAAAATCAAACAAATACACAGAGGATTGGTGGTGAAGAGGTGACATCCAGTTCTGAAGTAAGGCTGATATTTACCAGTATGTCCTGACTCGTATTTCATCACCTTTTCTAAGGAATATTTCTTTAAATCAATAGTGCCCCTCTTCCTTCTTATATTTCTCATGCTGTCCTTAATGCAACTCCAGGGATGCTGGAGCAACTTTTAATAGTGGGGGCGCTGAGAGCCATTTAACCAAACTATAAACCCTATATATAATGGAAACCACTTCAAGCCACACCCCCAGCACCCCTAGTTCCAGCACTTGTGTGATTCCCACCTGTCAGCTTTTTGGTGTGAAACCAGCTAGGAGTAGCGCACAGCTGATAAGATCAAGGTGCATGGATCAGCTTTCAGGGTAGGCAGATACAAACGGTGTTCTAAAATGCTTCAAAATTGGAGGCTTACATTCTGAAATTTATCTACCAAAAATGATATCCCAGTCCTATGGACTGGCTAAAATATCCCAAACACCAGATGTGACTTATATGAGGGAGCTCAATGTGCAAGTGCAGTGATTTTTTTTTAATCATTATTATTATTTTTATTTTAGGAAGGTTGGAAAGTGAAGCAGGAAGACCACCATTTTTACCTGTTGATTTTGTTTCCCAAAACACAATTAAGAGACAGGAGAACCAATGAAATTGCAGACATCTTTAGCACTTTCTAAACACCATCTTTTCTTTCACAAGTCCGCCAGCATCTGGTACTGTATCACTTAGCAACAAAAATGAATGATTAACCATTTAAGGAAAGGGTGAGAGAGGAGTTCTCGGTATTAAAGAGCCAAAAGGAGAAAGCGAATAAAAGAAATGATAGCCACTCCAAAGGTGAACAAGAAATTAACTTTTATATGAAGAAAACTGAGCAGTAATACAAAGAAGAATTTAAATGTGACCCAGCCATAATGTAGCCCAATGATTTCAGTGGGACTGTAGGTTGTAAGATGCAGCTGCATTTTCAGTCACAGGCCAACCCTCATAAAAACTCTTAGGTGAAGAAGGTGTATGAATCAGAAACAATTTAGAAAAATACCTTTTGCTAGTAAAAACTGTCTGTCTTTCTCGGATTGTTTCAGATTGGGTGCTAGCCAGCTGCCCAAGTCACAGAGAGTGGCAGAAGACTGGAGGCCCCTGAAACAGGGGGTTACAAGGGTAAGTTTGTGGTCTGCCAGCATTCAATTATATGACCTCTTATTATCAGTGTATGTCTGACACTGATTTAAAGAGGCTTATAAAGGGACATCTACAGCTGGCCATTAGGGACTGAGAGCAGGAAGCACTGCCTATGGAATAACTGGGTTTTGGCTTTGTTTGTCTGCTCAGTGATATCTTTTCACATCTACATAATGTGCCAAGAGTTAACAGATTATTTTCCACCCACAGAAACAGGAAACTCATCTCTCAGTAACCTGTGACTCCTAGTTCCCCAGAACAGCAGTGTTTTACCAGTCAGTTATTATTTCTCCCACAAGAATCCCTGTCACTGAGGAGGGA
Organism: Platysternon megacephalum; assembly: GCA_003942145.1. Classification (NCBI taxonomy): domain Eukaryota; kingdom Metazoa; phylum Chordata; order Testudines; family Platysternidae; genus Platysternon; species Platysternon megacephalum. Next base: position 1,981,313 of record QXTE01000195.1, on the reverse strand, counting down.
GGGATCTGAGTGAAAAGAACATTTGTTTCTATCTGTGGGCATTAGGAGAGGCAGTTTCCTCTGCCACTCAACTCCCACCATAAACCACCTCAAGTGACACATCTGTCTGTAGGAACCACACTCCAACGCCGATTGAATAGGGATGTTCCGTTGGCTAGAAGTCACCTGAAGTCACCAGCCTAGTGATATCAGTGACATAAAGGATTAGATAAACGCTGTGCAGTTTAGTGCGATTGCAGGCACAAATCTCTCTCATATGACAAATACTTTTCTCCTCAGCCTGCAGCTGAGACCTTGCCCCTTCTGTAGTCTTGATAAATCAATCACTGTCTATAGCTCTCCAACGCAGCTGTCCTGACCGTACAGAGGCCCATTACTTGGGCCCTCCCCTCTGCTGCCACCAACGTGGCATCCTGCCACGCACAATGACTGATAACCCAACTACCCCATCCCTTGCCCGCCTGGGTCCCAGTTCGGTTCCCTGCCCTGTCCACGCTGATAAACCGGACGCCTCTGCCCCTCACCGTGGCGTCCTGCCCCGCGTAGCCGCTGATGACTCGGGCGCCCCCCGGGTGCCGCCGGTAGAACTGGCTGATGTCATAGACCTTCCTGTCGATCACCAGCCACCGCTCCTGCTGCGGGTGCCCCCGGCCCGTGCGGAGCCCGATCTCCTCCCAGGTGAAGCGCCGCGGGGAGGAGCCCGCACCCGGCTCCTGCTCCGGCTCCTCCATCCCCGCCTTAGGACCCTGCAGCGGAGCCATTCCCCCGCCCGCTGTCTCAGCGCTGAGACCCGCTAAGCCAGCCAGCTACTGAGCCGCGTCCGCTCCGCTCTATCATAACCAAACTGCGTACTGTGAGCGAACCGACCCGCCTCTGCCGCGCCCTTCCCCTAATCTATCCGCCTGGACCTGCCCTGGGGAACCCATTGGCTCACGAAGGCTCACCCGCAACTTCACTTCCCTAAACTACATCCCATCCCATCCCTCAAGAGCCCATTGGCTGCCCCGCTCTCTTCAGTCCTAAGCCAACTCACTGGCTATCCCAGCAGTCAATCAAATCCCAGCGGGCAATTTACTATTTTATTTCTTAAAGGGGCCCACGTTGCTAAAATCACTCCCATTCGCCTTTTTCCGGAGTCTGTGGGAGCAGGGGAGAAGAGCTGGAATCCCTAGCCTGAAGCTGCTTGTGGAGGGACAGGCTCAGGCTGTCAAGTGAGACTATCCTGCTGCCACCACCTGTGGCACCTGGTAGATTCCCCTCTGAGCTTCACTAGCTAGGACAATACATAATGAAGGAGAGACAAGGTGGGCGAGGTAATCTTTTACTAGACCAACTTCTGTTGGGGAAAGAGGCAAGCGTTCCAGTGACACAGAGCTCTCCTTCAGGTCTGTGTAAGCTCCAAAGCTTGTCTCTTTCACAGCAGTTCGTCCAATAAAAGATACAGTATTATCTCCACGGCCTTATCTCTATTTCTATTCAGATATGTTAATGTAAACCACTGAAGATAATGGGGTTTATGCAGGGCCGGCTTTAGGAAGTGCGGGGCCCAATTCGAACATTTTTGGCGGGGCCCCAGGAGGGATGACTTAAAAAAAAAAAACGTAAAAAAAGCCTCTCATTTCTTCCATGTATTATTTACTTTCCATAACTATATAAATAATAAAATTATATATTATGTACATTGCATCATATATGCTGTTGATCGGTTATTAATGAGCTCCGTTTCACATGTGTGGGTCCCCGCCACTCCCTGGGGGTGTGCTAGGGTGACCAGATATTCCGATTTTATAGGGACAGTCCCGATTTTTGGGTCTTTTTCTTATATAGGATCCTATTATCCCCCACCCCGTCCCGATTTTTCACACTTGCTGTCTGGTCACCCTAGTCGTGTGCACATGTGTGGGTCCCAGCTGCTTCCTGCCACCCTCATTGAAGCAGGTGTGCAGGGTTACTGCCCTGGGAACTACAGGGCACCAGTGGACATGGAGCTGGCTGGAGGCAGGGCAGGGGCTGACTGGAGGTAGGGTCTGGCTGCAGGCAGGGGTGTGTGTGGGGCTGGCTGGCTTCGGGCAGGGCCGCAGCGGGGTGCGGCAGGGGTTGGCAGGGCTGGAGACAGAGGAGTGCAGGACTGGCTGGCTTCAGGCAGGGGGGTGCGGCAGGGGTTGGCTGGAGACAGGGCAGGGGGTGCGGGGCTGGGTGCGGGCAGGGAAGGGAGTGCAGGGCTGGTGCAGGCATGGGTGTGTGTGGGGCTGGCTGGCTTCGGGCAGGGCCGCAGGGGATGCGCCAGGGGTTGGCTGGAGACAGGGCAGGGGGTGCGGCAGGGGCTGGATGTGAGCAGGGGGTGCAGGGCTGGTGCAGCGGGGCTGGCTGTGGGTAGGGGGTGCGGGGCTGGCTGGAGACAGGGGCTGGTTGCGGGCAGGGCAGGGGGTGCAGCAGAAGCAGCTGGAGCTCCGGCCCTTTAAATAGCCCCCGAGCCCCCCGCTATCCCAGGGCTCTGGGGGCTATTTAAAGGGCCCGGGGCGCCCCTGCTTCTACCACCCCGGCCCTTTAAATAGCCGTGGGAGCCCTGGGGAAGCAGCAGGGCTCCAGCGGCTATTTAAAGGGCCGGGGCGGTAGAAGCAATGGGAGCCCTGGACTTCTTAAATAGCCCCTGGAGCCCCGCAGCCATACCCCAGGGCTCCAGCAGTGGGGCTCCGGTGGCAATTTAAAGGGCCTGGGGCTCCAGCCCCTGCTGGGAGCCCCAGGCCCTTTAAATTGCGCCCTGGGGAAGCCGGGCCACCCCGGCACAGCGCACCGGCTCTTGCCAGTACACCGTACCGGGGCTTGGGTGCGGGGCCCTCTTAGGCGCGGGGCCCGATTCAGGGGAATTGGTTGAATTGGCCTAAAGCCGGCCCTGGGTTTATGCATCAGTCACCGAGAGCATTATCTAATGACAAGTAGGCTGCAGTGGTCAACGAATGATTTGACTAGTCTGCAGAACTTTTACTTCTAGTGATGATGCACAAAATAGAAAGAGCCCCGACATGGCTGTCATAGCCTAGACTGAGTTTTCAGGGCTGGCAATTAAAAATGTAGTGTAACTCATGTTACATTTGATACAAAGGTCATTGAAAGACAATAAACATGAAACCCCATGATGCCATCTTTACAGACACTTTTCAGAGTAGAACTACACTTTACATTACTTTGACCCAGACCATGATGAGTTTTAAAGATTGTTATTAACACCTTGAATTGTACCTGAAGTGAACGATGACCAGTAGAGTGCATGGAGCATGGTGTACAATATTGAATAGACCAGAGGTGGGCAAACTACGGCCCACGGGAACCTCCTGCCCGGCCCCTGAGCTCCTGCCCCAGGAGGCTAGCCCCGGCCCCTCCCTTGCTGTTCCCCATCTCCTGCAGTCTCAGCTCACTGCGCCACCAGCGCAATGCTCTGGGCGGCAGGGCTGTGAGCTCCTGGGGCAGCGCAGCTGCAGAGCTAGGGCCTGACCCAGTGCTATGAGCTGTGCGGTGGCGTGGCTGGCTCCCGCCGGGCGGCGCGGCTGCCTGTCCTGGTGCTCTGGGCGGCGCAGCTGTAGTGCCGCCAGCCACCGGTGCTCCAGGCAGCGCGGTAAGGGGGCAGGGATCGGGGGGGTTGGATAGAGGGCAGGGGAGTTTGGGGTGGTGGTCAGGGGGCGGGGATGTGGATAGGGGTCAAGGCGGTCAGAGGGCGGGGAATAGGGGGGTTGAATGGGGCAGGAGTCCACAGGGGGGCAGTCAGGAAGGAGAGGGGTGATGGGGTTCCGGGGGCTGTCAAGGGACAGAGAACAGGGGGGGTTGGATGGGGCAGGAGTCCCGGGGGCGCTGTCAGGAGGCGAGAAGCAGGAGGGGTTGTATAGGGGGCGGGGCCGGGCCATGCCTGGCTGTTTGGGGAGGCATAGCCTCCTCTAACCGGCCCTCCATACAATTTTGGAAACCCGATGTGGCCCTCGGGCCAAAAAGTTTGACCGCCCCAGTATAGACATATAGTCTAATATATAGTAATGTAGTATGTAGGTCCTAGTCCCAAGTTGCAGGCAGGGATGGGTGTTTTGAAATATTTAATAGACATTTTGAAATGGCAATTGGCAAGTTAATACTGAAAAGCCACACACAAAAAAACATGTTTTAAAGGGGCATCTGAATGAGAACAGGGCACTTGGCTGGCACACAAGAGGAAGGGTGCTCTAAACTTAAGGAGCAGCATGGAAGAAGGGTCAAATACAAGAATTGGTGGAGAATGTAACGAGGAGGACACTAAGGAAGGTAGTATTGATTGAATGTCAGCAATGAGAAAGGAGCTCAGCAAACAAAATGTATGACAAATGCTATGTTATAGTACAGTGGCTTTCAACCTGTGGTCCATGGACCCCTGGGGGTTCACAAACTATGTTGAAGGGGTCAGTGAAAGGTGACTATGAAAATAGAGTTTCAGATCCCAGAAAAGGCATTCCATTTTTCTGACCAATCAAAAGTATGTGAATACTCCCACCTTCAGGTCAAAACCCAGAAATGTTGTTACCATAGAAGCCCACAGTTTAGCACCCTCTCTCACACTGCATGAAATGCCATGCCAAGCATATGCAACATTTATAGTTTAATTCTGTTCAGTCAGTTTTCAGTCTAAGACTTCTATGGTAGGGGTTCATGGACCACAGGCAGAATTTCCAAAGTTGTCCACACCTCCCTCTGAAATTTTTTAGGGGTCCGCGAATGAAAAAGGTTGAAAACCACTGTTATAGGACATAGACATCTATAGAGTTGGTGGTTGTCAGCAGTCACACAAAGGAACAATCACAGAGTGGTGGGAGAATCCATCACATAGAGTTGTGTTTCTTAACCTTTCTGATTCCAGGGTTTGCTGCCTTCTTAAACTGTCATGGACTGTTTGAGAGAGCAAGAAAAAAAACAACCAAAAAAACAAAAAACAAACAGTGTTTCACTGGTATTTCTTGCTGTTTTTTCAGGAGTTTGCCAGGAGTTTCCTTTTTGTACTATCTGCATGTAAGACACTTCTTACTTGCTTACCAACACAGGGCCACTACTCCAGTTCTGTTTATTTGTTAAAATAAAGTCCAGTTCAACTAGTTATGTGATATGAAAAATGTTACCCTTCATTTGAAACAATGTTTAAAAATCAGGTTACCAATAATTTTGTCTACAACTGTATACCTCATTTTGTACATTAGAGATAATTCAATTGATTTCGTTTTAAAAAATAATAAAAAACAATCAGATGGATTCACTCACCATACTGATAATGAGATGTTTGTGCCTGTCTTGTAGACACAAATCTTTCAATCCGGGGATGAATGTTTGACAAGGACACTTGGAGCATCTTTCCAGTGCTCAGCCAGTTGCAGTATTTTGTTTTCGTTGCAGTCATCACTGAAAATCCAATTTCGCAGAGATATGTGGAATGGAACATGAGCAAAGTTTTGACATCTAGTTCACTGAGTTGTGGGTATTCACTCCTGATTTTGATCCAGAAAACAGATACAGTCACTTAATGAAAGTGTAACTTCAGACCCTCATGACTTGACACTTCCAGCAACTTGTCCTCCAATGATAGTGACAAAGAGGTCTCAGTTTCTAGAGAGGAGAATGGATCATGAACCCATTGTTTTCCTTTTCGTGGATCAGAGTCTGATGGGAAATAGTCCTTGAACTTTTGAAGAGTTGATTTTAGATGGAATGCAATTATTTCGCATAGGTGAGGCAGATCCACATCTTTACTGTCATTAATATCTGGAAATGCAAAAGATGGAAACATGTCATAACAATCACGCCCGACTCTCTCTTTCCAGACTTGGAGAGTTTTTTTAAAGGCCATGATCTTGTCATCCAATACAAAGACACTCAACATAGAGAGATTGAACTGATTGAAGTGATCAAATATATCTGCCAAATATGCAAGTTTGGTGAGTCATTGTAAATCCTGAAAGTATGCTGCCAGAGGAGAATTCTTTTGAGACAGAAAGGCTTCAAGTTCACGTCGCAGTTCATATATTCGGTTTAATACTTTGCCATGGAATAACCACTGCACCTCAGTGTATAAGAATAAGTTCTGACCCCATTTCTTAACACATTGTAGCAAATATGCGAGAATTGAGTCCATTTGCTTTCACAAAATTCACAATTTTAACAACTATACTGAGGACATCATTAAGCTCTGGAGACAATTTCTTGGCTGCCAAGACCTCTCAATGAATAAAGAAGTCTGTTGCTTCAGCAGTTGGTGCAACTTCCATCACTCTTGCCACTACACCAGAATGTCTGCCTGTCACTGCAGCTACTCCGTCAGTGCAAATTCCAACACAGCGGTCCCACCAAAGTCCATGTCCTGTCACATACTCATTTAGGACCCAGAAAATTTCTGCACCTGTTGTGTTTTGTGACAATTCTTTACAGCAGAGTAGATCTTCATGAAATGCGCATTCATAGGCATAGGCGCTGCCTTTTGATTTTGCTGGTGGGTGCTTTTGAAGAGGTTTGTGTGTTGGGGTGGAGGGAGAAAGAGGTGCTCTGCCAGTTGGGGGGGAAGGCTATTTTCAGCATATTTATACACTTCTTTTATATTCTAGTTATTGAATGTGTGTATCATTGGTATCTTTACTATTTTAATGATTAAATTGTTATGAACTACATAATTACATTATCATGAATTATAGTATATTAAAATCATTGCAGTCACCTACAAGCTGTCTTCGCTAATGTTGTAGTTAAAGACATTATGTCTCACTGTAGCTTTCTGGATGAAACAGTCAACAATCTTATTTACATCTAGTTCCCTTGATGCACCTGGTCTTGATGCACGTTAAGGACAGCTACATTATTCAGTTGCATCTGTCCCATTGATAACTTGAGATAATTTTTAAGTCTTCTGAAGCTGTAAAATAAGCATTCTGCAGTTCACGATGATACAGGCACGGTGAGAAGGATTCTTATAAATTTGCAGTGCTCTGGAAGGGTTAGGGTTAGGGTCCTGTAAGGGGACGCAGACTCACCCCTGCGGCGCCTCCTGCTGGTCGTCTCGGGAATTAGCTCGTTCCAGCGTCCTGGAGCGCCCTCTGCAGGCTGGTGATCCGGCTGCCACTGGCCCATGTCCCTCCCAGGAACCCGGTACCCCTTTCACTGGGTCTCCCCCCTCCCAGGGGAACCCTCCACCCACTATCCCACCTTGCCTCAGTCGTAGGCTACTGCCAGTCTCCAATTAGCCCCCGCGCCCTGGGGCAGACTGCAGTGTCAGCCACTCATCATAGGCTAGGTTGGGTTGGACCTGCTGCCCCTCTCTGGAACCCAGTGCCTTCCTGGAGCCTTGCACAAGGCCCTGCAGCCTGGGGAGTTGCCAGCCTGGAGCTCCCCAGCCCCTCTGGCCTTTCCCCCAGCCCTGCCTCACTCTAGGCACCCTGAGCTTCCCAGCAGCCAGGCCCTTCTCTCTCTGAAGGCAGAGAGAGACTCCCAGTACCTGTTGGCCTTTGCTAGGCCGCAGCCTGGGGCTTTCCAGGCTAGAGCTCCCCGGCTCCTCTGCCTTTCCCCAGCCCTGCTCCACTCAGGTACTCTGTTCCTAGCTCCCTGCAGCCAGGCCCATCTCTCTCTACAGAGAGAGAGAGACTGCTTGGGCTTCTGGCTCGCAGCTCGCAGGGACCAGCTGGGCCTGATTGGGGCGTGGCTCCCAGCTGTGCCTACTTCCCCAATCAGCCTGGAGCTGCTTGCCACAGCCCTCTGCTGGGCTGTTCTAAGCCCCTCAGGGCAGGAGCGGGTTTACCACCCCGCTACAGGTCCCAATGCCAGCTACGAAAGTGCCATGCAAATGCCTGTTCTCACTCTCTGATGACATTGTAAATAAGAAGAGGGCAGCATTATCTCCTGTAAATGTAAACAAATTTGCTTGTCTTAGCGATTGGCTGAACAAGAAGTAGGACTGAGTGGACTCTTCTAGGCTCTGACGTTTTACATTGTTTTGTTTTTGAGTGCAGTTATGTAACCAAAAAATCTACATTTGTAAGTTGCACTTTCATGACAAAGAGATTGCACTACAGTACTTGTACGAGGTGAATTGAAAGTACTATTTCTTTTGTTTATCATTTTTACAGTGCAAATATTTATAATCAAAAATAATATACACTTTGATTTCAATTACAACACAGAATAAAATATATATGAAAATGTAGAAAAACATCCAAAATATTTAATACATTTCAATTGGTATTCTATTGTTTAACAGTGCAATTAAAACTGTGATTAATTACAATTAATTTTTTTGAGTTAATTGCGTGAGTTAACTGCGATTAATCAACAGCCCTACTTGCAACAAACCCATACTTAATGTAAGACTAATCGTATTTTTGATTGAAGGCTGAACGTTTCCTTTTCTTTTCTAATCCTTCTTCCTTATCATGTTCAGAGACACTCACATCTCTATTCTGTTTTTCTGAACTTTTGTTAGTTCTGAAAAATAGATTCAGAGGTAACTGCTTTGACAATGACATTGTCTGATTTAGCAAAGTAAACGCTTTACTAGAACTTAAATTTTGCTTGCCGCTTTCTGTTAACTACTTCCTTTTAACAAATGTGAACTAATGTGCTTTGCATATCAGCACCATGGCAACTGATGTCAGCCCAGTCAGTTTATTTTTTAATGTTCAGAAATAATTGAATGAATACAGTCATGTAAAATGCAATACAAAAAACCTTTACATTTAAAATATTAATATTCTGTGTCAGGGAACTCTCAGGCACTGGCAAGGAGGCTGCACAGACTGGCACCGGTCCACCGACCAGTCATTGAGAAACTGACAGAGTATAGTGTGCCAGCGATCACCCACTGTATCAAAATAACATGTTTCTGTTACTCTCACACACACAGGTCACTATGAGATACAGTCTAAGAGCCATAAACACGACCCATCCCGAGAGGCAAATAAAATAGATGGCAAATACCCTGATTGGGAACCAGAAGAGAACACAAGCTGAGGCAATCCACATTTGTCTATACAAAATGGCTGCATATGTAACTGTCTACAATGGAAAACTTGCCCACATACAAATACAAACAAATACTAGCATCAGCAGCCTGTAGGTTTTCTAAGGATATTCTTGATTTGCAAGGTAGAATACGATTTCACATCCATGAGGTTGCCAGAACAGAGTGTTCAGACTCTGGGCATGTCTACACTTTTAACTTGGCACACATTTTGTTTTTCTGTATTGAGTGATCTGCAACAAGCATTGCGCAATCAGCTCATACACACCACATTGTTATCCTGTGACCAAGTTAATGTTGCATTATATCTATGTGGCCATGCAGCAAAGCTGTGTTTCACAATGAGTGCTCAGCATTCTGGTCAGGTTTTCCATGGTACATTGTTCCGCAGCTCTGCTGCATGCCTTCTGAGATGTTTTGAGCTCTGCATTCTGATATTTTTACTGGAAAGTAATGGAATTATGGAATTTGTAGTCAAAATAATTTCCGTGACTCCTTGTTTCACCATGTGATCCCCACTCCACCCCAGTCAGGAAGGCATTAGAGCACCTCTGGGCACAATCTGCCTCAACCCAATGCACTTGTAAGCCTGGAGATGGGTGGATACTTAAAAGGGAGCCTGCTCAGGGCAGGGGGGGCACTCTGAAGAAGCAGGACTGTAACTCTGAGCTCCCTGGCTCCTGGAAAAAGGGATTGCTGACTGGGGAAATGACTGGAGAGCCTTGACTGTCCAGGCCTTCTCAGAAAGGAGAAGAGCTGATACTTTTACCTTTGGCTTCCTGAAGCTGTAGGACTCTGTTTTTTTTGCGGGCTGCAGAAGCATATTGACTTCTTTTAATTTTTTTACTCTGACTGCAAGGGGGCAGACACCCCAAACAGCCCAGCTGGAGGGCTGTGCCCTGGATTCTGAGACAGGAGCAGTGCTCCCAAAGGGAGTACTAGAGAGGGATAGCCAGCCTACCTCACCTAATCATCCTTCCTGTTTCTATGATCCAGTGCCATTTTTAAAGCACTGTCAGGCAGCATGGAAGAAATGCCGATGATCGCTGTAATCCTCACACACTCATGAATATAAACAGACTACTGGTAGACTATCTAAAGACATGCAGTGACTGTAGAACCAGGGTGATAAGGGCCCCTAAGGAGGCTGACAACAGACACTTCTCTTACTTACATCTTTTCCTGGAACAGCGTCTCATGGTGGAGCACTGCATTTGGCTCAGTCAGCTAATATTGACTGGTGGGACAGGATAGTAATGTAGACCTGCAATGACGAGCAGTGGGAGGCAGAACTTCAGGATCTTAAAAGCCACTTTCTTAGAACTCTGTGCAGAGCTTGCCATTAAGCTGCAGCAGCAGACCTCCACACATGACAGCCCTCAGTGTGGAAAAGTGCATAGCTATTGCCATTTGGAAGCTTGCCACTTCTGATTGCTACCAGTCAATTGCTAACCAGTTTGGTGGCAGTAGAATCAACTGTCAGGGCTGTTGTAATGTAAGGTGTATGCTGCTATCAAGAAGATGCTGTCCCCCCGTGTCATAAGACTAGGCAACGTGCAGGCAGCTGTTAATGACTGCATGGTTAGGGTTCCCTTATTGTAAAGGGTTCATTGATGAGATTCATGTGCCTACTCTTTGCCCCCCCCCCCCACCTCCAATACCAGGCCTCGGAGTTCATTAACAGAAATGGGTATTTCTCCATGATACTGCAAGGCCTCGTTGATCATCGGAAAAGGTTCACCAATATTTATGTGGGGCTGCCTGGAAAAGTCCATGGTGACAGGCTGGATTTTTTTCAGTCATTCTAGGAGGTGCAGCTTACCCTCTACTCTCCTGGCTTATGAAGCTTTCACTGGACAACTGGATAGGTAAAAAATATAAAACAAATGTATTAACTACAGAAAGATAGATTTTAAGTGATTATAAGTAGTGAGTGTACAGATCAAAGCAGATTACCTAAGAAATAAACAGAAATTCTTCCTCCTGGTGTGATGGATGGCCATTTTGGTCAGCACTGGGAGGAGGTTGATGAAGAGGTTCTGGAGGAGTCAGAATAGGGGCTGCAACCTGACACACCCTATATAGATGTGTGACAAGGTCGTCTTCTGAAAAAGGGGCAGGTGTCAGGAGAATTTGTGAACTACGCCAGGTACACACCTGTGCTCACAGCTCTATGGAGGAGCCACCAGCTAATATCCCCAGCAAGCTATGGAACCAGAGTGGAGTACAGGGTGCCCCAATACACCTTCTCACCCTCCTCAGGTAGCAACAGGTCCTGCCAGTTGGTATCAGGGTGGGACACAAGGGCGAGCAAGTGAATGGTATGAAGCACAAGCATGTACAGATGTTCTCTGGGTGTGGTTTGGAGGCAGACTGGCTGGATATTGTGCTGCCAACACAGGTAGTGCATCAGGGATGGCCAGGAAAGATCACACTGGAGGGGCCCAAACACAAGTTCCTCAGGACTTGGCGTGAGGGGTGGGCGGAGAGCACTTTCCTGCAGGACCTGTTCAAGGAAAGGAAGAGAAGCAGGAGGCAAGGCTGCCCTCATCTCCTGGAGCACATGATAGGGAGCCCTCGGTGTGGACAAACCCATGCACTGGCTGAGCACCACAGGGTCCACCCAGTCCCTCTGACTGTAGTCCAGGAGGTCTCAGATTCTGGTGCCATCAGCCAGGACTAACCTCTGGCACACCAAGAGGGATTCTGCCACCTACACACATAGATGGGGTTGTGTAGGAGGGGTTCTTCCAGGAAGTTCTCCCTCTCAGTGGCTGCCATGGACCTGGTTGTTGAAACTAGTTCTAGGTCTTGATGCGGTCCTGGTAAAAGACCAGCAGCTCAAAGAAGTCTTGGGAGACCTCTTGTGTGGAGATAAAAGAGCTGCTGGTCATATTGGAGCCCTCAAAGGTGGTGGAGGAAGGTGTGCACCAGCATGCTCCATGGCAGACTATCTGCACTATAAAGGAACCTCTGAAGGATGTGGAGGTGGAATGAGTGGACCTGGCTGTGGCTGAAGACCAGGTCTTGTTTGCCTTCCCTCAGGGGGAAGCTCAAAATACCTGCAGAGACCCAGTGCATCCCTGGCCAGAAAACTCCAGGACCTTCATCGGAAGCTGTCCAGGAGTCCTAGGGGTGGGCTCAAGGTGTTGAACTGCTGCCAGAGCATGGACTGGACCAGCTGGTTGAGTACCAGTGCCCTCCCCTGAAAGGAAGGCAGAGGAGAAGCCCCATCCACCTCTGCAACAGGTCAGACACCCTGGCTTCTACGTTGGTCCAACTCTCCAGTGGGGAGGGATTGGTGGCAGAAAGATATACATCCAGATAGAGCAATGGATCCACACCCTACAAAATGGTACAAAGCATGTGTGGGAGGGAGTCTGCCTGTCACCCGTCCCAGACCATCAGACCAGAGTTCTTGACCCAGTTGACCTGGGCAGAGGAGGCCACTGAATAGATGGCTTGTCAAGCTTCCACCCATGCCATTTAACACACTCTCCATACACAAACTACTGCTAATTTCTTTAATTTTACAGTTATCATCTAAAGACCAGTACACGCAGTCGTGATGCCTCTGACCGGGGGCATCTATGGCGCACCCAGGACAATCCTCATTTTGTTTCTCTCTCAGGCAGTGCTTGATGATTCCGTGCACAGCCGCTCTCACAATTGCACGCATCACGGTTTTACGGTTATGAACTTGCACAGGCTTAATACCGAATTTCTCCCTCAACTTTAGATAGTACAGGCCTATAGAATAAGCATTCCCTGCTGTTTCGGCAGTCTGTTGAGCATCTGGTTTTGGGTCTGGGCAAAAACAGATCGGGTCCAATCCACTCAGCCCTTCGGAGCTGTCCGTGTTCAGAACCTCCAAGTCCTCTGAAGAACCATCGCTCAGCTGCTGAAAAATTTACAGTAAGAAATACATGTAAGGCATCTTTGTACTTTGTCATAACATGATTTTAAAACCTTTTACACCGTGTATCAAGAGACCCCTTCCGCATGCAGCTTTTAAAAACAACAAACAAATGAAATATGTCTCTGTGCAAGCTTGATCCAAAAGGCTCTAGCCAACCGAGCATCGGTGACCGGGTCCCTGCCAAACCATCCCTTGAACATTCTTACATACAACGTACCTGTGCCTCATCTCCATATAGCCCTTTGTTTGATTCGTTTGGGTTCTCCTGGCCGCGGTCCGGAGTCTCAAACAAATCATGGCCCAGCGGTCTGGCCTCGTGTTTCTCCACTGCGTCGTTCTTGCGGGTACAGGCATCGTTAACTAGCCCCGTTGCCCCGCTCCCATGACCCATCTCAAACACTGTTTGCCACAACGGTGTGTTTGTTTCTTCAGGTCCCATAGCAGCGGCCATATAACGTCTCTTCATGAGAGGCTTGACTGCCAGTGTTGGCCAGGGCCTTCTAGGTGCAGCCATCTTTAATCATCAGACCCATTTAAATAGAAGCTCCTCCTTACTTAGGGAGGGAGGCCGCATGATATTCTTAGCCAATAGTTTAGGACTGCCGTTGCTTTCCGTTAAATATCATCATCATGTTGGGATATGCACTGCAGTGCCTCTGTTTAACCCAGGAACGTTTAGCTCTAGAGGCAGAATTGGTGGACAAAGTGACAGAGGCCGAGGACCCAAATAGCGTTTTAGATTAAATCACCTGGCTGTGATGATTTAGTTGGGATTAGGTCCTGCTTTGAGCAGGGGGTTGGACTAGATGACCTCCTGAGGTCCCTTCCAACCCTGATATTCTATGATTCTATGATCAAACCAACAGATAAATGTTTAATGCGAAATGTTGAACGTCTTCTTCGTTCAGCAAATTACAAAATCTTGCTAAGAAAAAACACTAACGGTTAGAGAGTGTTTTGGGAACAAAACAGGCCATGTTGTAAAATAAAATGTCAGTTGAAAATAACTGTGTGAAGCGTGTTTTTATGGAGTTCAAGGGGTGTGGGGTTTGTCAAAAGGGCAGTAGGTTGTCCCCGTAGTATATGTGCAGTTAGGTTACAGTTTGTCAACAACAACAAGAGGTATATGAGCGGCCTGTTCCTCTAACAAAGGCCCACCCAGCCCTGGCGCTTGTGCATGAGGGATATAGGCTGTCGGGGCACCTGGACCATTGCAAATCTAAAAGTCCTAAAAAAATGAAAGCTTAATATAACTTTCGCATGGATTTGTTAAAAAGTGGGGAGGAAAATAAGCTTCTCTCTGATCCACTGGATTACAGAATAAGGGGAATATAAGCTAGCTGTTACTAAGGTTCTGTGGTTTTCACTCTGGGGTGTTTTCTGTATGCTCTTTTTTTTTTTTTTTTTTTAACACACATGTAAAAATGTTAAATAAAGGGCTCTGTCTTCATATAGGCGTGTCTTTTATGTGTTTATTCCTTTACAAAACTTAATATAACTTTCATTTGTATTTGTTAAAAAGCAGGCGAAGAAGCAGCCTTCTTTGATCCACTGGCTTACAGAGACTGTTTTTGCTGACAGCGGCTTTGCTGCAAAAGCATGCTGTTTCAAAGTGTCCTTACTAAAAAATTACCAGTGCTAGTCTAAAACATAGAGGGGAAACTTTTTTATGACTATACATTACTTTTATAAACAGGTTTTCTGTGTTTTTAACCCCGGGGTTGTTTCTGCATGCTCACTTTTTATTAAAACACCTATGCAAAAGGGTTAAATGAAAAATTGTTTCTTCAGATAGCCTTGTTTTTCAAAGTGGTCTTCTTTTTTTCTAATCCACTACCTTCAAAAGGCTGTTTCAAGTTGTTCTCACTAAAAACGTAGGGGAAAGCTTTTAAAAACTTTTTCTTAGTCAGGGTTTAGGCCTGGGATGCTTCTGCATGCCCTTTTTTAATTGAAACATATGCAAAAGTGCTAAATGAAGGGATGTGTCTTCATATAGGCTTGTCTTTTAAAGTGTTTATTCCCTTACAAGCCTTAATATAACTTTCACCTCTATTTGTTAAAAAGTGGAAGAAGAAGCAATCTTCTTCTCTCTGATCCACTGGCTCACAGATGCTGTTTTTGCTGCAACTTCAAATTGTCCTCACTAAAAGCATAGGGAAAAGCTTTTAAAAACTTTTTGTTAGTAAGGGTTTGTGGGTTTAACCCTGGGTTGTTTCTGCATGCTCATTTTTTATTACAACACATGCAAAAGTGCTAAGTAAAGGGCTGTTTCTTCATATAGGTTTGTCTTTTAAAGTGATTATACCTTTACAAAACGTAATATAAGTTTCACTTGTATTTGTTAAAAAGCAGGCAAAGAAGCAGCCTTCTTATCTCTAATCCACAGGTTCTCTATGTTTTTAACTCTTGAATATTTCTGCATGATAATTTTTTATTAAAACACATATGTAAAAGTGCTAAATAAAGAAATGTGTCTTCAGATAGGCTTGTTTTTTAAAGTATTTATTCCTTTATAAGACTTAATATAACTTTCACTTGTGTTTGTTAAAAAATGGGGGAAGAAACAAACTTCTTCTCTCTGATCCACTGGTTTACAGAATAAGGGGGATATAAATTGGCTGTTACTAAGGACCCGTGGTTTTAACCCTGGGGTGTTTCTGCATGCTCTATTTTATTGAAACACACCTGTAAAAATGTTAAATGAAGGGATATGTCTTCATATAGGCTTATCTTTTAAAGTGTTTATTCCTTTACAAGACTTAATATAAAACTTTCACCTCTATTTGTTAAAAAGTGTGTGTGTGTGTGTGTGGGGGGGGGGAACAAACTTCTTCTCTCTGATCCACTGGTTTACAAAATAAGGGGAATATAAACTGTCTGTTACTAAGAACCTGTGGTTTTAAACCCTGGGTGCTTCTGCATGCTCTTTTTTATTGAAACACTCCTGTAAATAAAGGGATGTGTTTTCATATAGGCTTGTCTTTTCAAGTAATTATAAAGCAGAGCTTTATTCCTTTACAAAACTTAATGTAACTTTTACTTGCATTTGTTAAAAAGTTTGGGAAAGAAGCAGCCTTCTTATCTCTAATCCACTAACTCACAGACGCTGTTTTTGCTAACAGGGGCTTTGCTGCAGCTTCAAGTTGTGCTTACTAAAAAATAGCCCGTTAGTCTAAAACATAGGAAAAACTTTTACAATTGTTTGTTACTAAAAGCTTATGGTTTTAACTTTTATTAAAACCCCTATGTAAAAGGGCTACATGGTGGGAAAAATGCTTGGGGTCTGTTTTTTTAGATAAGAATAAGGCAGGGGGGGAGGTTAGTAAGGGGAGAAGAGGGAGATGGCTCTTGTTTAAAAATCTTGGGACTCTAGGATTGGTTCAGAAAAATGAATTCTATGACACTGCTGTAGAACAACAGTTGATTGGCCCGATCCAAAGGCAGTGATAACAAGTCTGGGGGGCGCTAAACCTGGAAAGTTGCCTCATTTGGCAGAAAGACTTGGAATGGTAAGATCTCTCTCTCTGACTCAACCATGTGGTGTCTATCTTTGCCCTTTGAAAAGGGGCTTTCTTTTCCCTTTTCTTGCCCTGTTCTCTCTTTTAACCTCTCTTAATATGTTTCTCTTTTATTTAACTCTTTTTAAATGCTTTTTTCTTAACCTACCCTTGTATTTAATAGTTTAAATGCTTTTCTATTAACTTTTTTACCATGTGCTTACTAAACAGGATCTGCCTTAGTAAATTCCCTCTTTTTTGCCATTTGTGTTTTTCTTAAACCTAGCTTTTAATATTATTTAATGTTTTAAAATGCTCCTTTCTTAACCTACCTTGGTATTTAATAGTTTAAATGTGTTTTTCTTAGCCACCCTTTATATTTTTTACCATGTGCTTACTAAACAGCCTCTGCCTTAGTAAATTCCCTCTTTTTTTGCCATGTCTATTTTTCTTAAACCTAGCTTTTAATATTATTTAATGTTTTAAAATTCTCTTTTCTTAACCTACCTTGGTATTTAATAGTTTAATTGTGTTTTTCTTAACCTGCCTTTATAGTTTTTACCATGTGCTTACTAAACAGGCTCTGCCTTAGTAAATTCCCTTTTTTGGTCATGTGTGTTCTTTTAAAACCTAGTTTTCAATATTATTTAATGTTTTAAATGTTCTTTTCTTAACCTACCCTTATATTTAATAGTTTAAATGTTTTTTATTAGCCACCCTTTATATTTTTTACCATGTGCTTACTAAACAGACTTTGCCTTAGTAAATCCTCTTTTTAAACCTAGTTTTCAATATTATTTAATGTTTTAAATGCTCTTTTCTTAACCTACCCTGATATTTAATACACTTTTTACATTTATTTCAAAATTTTCTATTCTTTAATAACATGCCAAATTAGGCCTTTAAAATCATCTCTCCTTACTCAATCTCACCAAAACTTTCTCTTTTCTATAATAACTTGCCTCTCTTCTTTCAAACTAACCCTTTAAAAACAAAAATCTTTATTTTTCTTCAAGTTCTCTTTCTATTCTTTAATAACATGCCAAACTAGGCCTTTAAAATAATCTCTCCTTACTCAACCTCACCAAATAACCTTTCTTTGCTTTTTTTCTCTAAACCTTACTCAAACTTTCTTTTTTAATCTTTAAACTCTCTCACTCTATTCTTTCAACCTTTTGCTCTAAATGTATCAAAGCACAAGCACACAACACTCCCCCTATTCAAACATTAAAAAAAAATTTCAAAATGGCTGACGGCACCAAACTTCGGCACCAACTGAAACAGGGATGGAGGGCGGGACATAAGCCCTAAATGGGGCATGGAAACCTGTCAAAAATACATGTTGATGAATACTATCGAGCCGTATACTACTGATATACACCAAGATAGAGCAATGGATCTACACCCTACAGAATGGTACAAAGCATGCGTGGGAGGGAGTCTGCCTGTCACCCATCCCAGACCATCAGACCAGAGTTCTTGACCCAGTTGACCTGGGCAGAGGAGGCCACTGAATAGATGGCTTGTCAAGCTTCCACCCATGCCAGGTCCACCACCATGGAGGGAGAGAGAGCCACATTGAGTGGGTGTGGGTTACATAACCTAATCCTGAGACCTACCTTCCTTCTCTCCCCCTGCTGCCACTAGGTAATGACCTGTGTTGTTTTCTCTTTTTCAGTGTATTTTAGCAGTGTTGTCAACTCTAGATATTTTATCATGCGTCTCACAACATTTTATATTTTTGGTTGCTATTTAATGGAATCATTTGTGCAATAAACCATTACAAATTAATAAATAAGCTGCAATGCAAAGTACACAAGAAAACCATAATTTTCCATAGACTTTTACTAAAGTGTAAAAGCATAGCCAAGATAAAATAAGGAGTGACACAATTTGCCCCTTCTACATCCCATAAAAACAACTGCAATGCTCACAATCCAATCCACAGCTGGATATACAGTTGCACATTTTCCGGCTTCAGACTCAAAATAAGAACAAAAGGTGTTGTAACACTACACCCCATATCTTTCATAGAAATATTGTTATATGTTTATAGCATATCTAAGATGTATTTTGATACACAAGATGGGTCTTGTGAGTTATCTTTGGAAAGGTTATAATTTACTGAATATGATTTTCCTATTTGAATGCATGTATCATTTCTGTATCTGAAGTTAGGAATATTAACTATGTATCAATTACAAGTGGGTTTACACCTGGGGAATGCCCACCAGACAGAATGCAATCAGTCTGGATGGGCCATTAGGGAGAACAATAGGTCTTTGAAGATTCTACTCTCCCACTTTCCTGAGAAGTTTCCTGGGATGCTACAAACAACAGTTGACGCATGGCTGCTTTGACACTGCAGAGTCATGTGATCATGTCACCTGGTACTGGATTCCATGATAGAATACCAGTATTTTTCCACTGAGGGCAGGGGAAACAAAGGGTTCCCGCCATATGTAAAACCTATTTAAAGCCAGGGAGTGACTTAATCAGGGTTCATTTTTCACTGAATCCCCACCCAGGATGACTGCTGGAAACATCTAAGAAACAAAGACAAAAGAGGGGAGAAGAACTGAGCCCAGGCTGGAAAAGGTGTCTGGCCTGTGAAAGAAATGCCTAAAACAACATTTAGGGTGAGAAATTACTACTTGTAACCAGTTTATTTAGTGTATTAAGCTTAGTTTGCATGTTTGTTTTATTTGTTCAGTAATCTGCTTTGATCTGTTTGGTATCCCTTATAATCCCTTAAAATCTATCTTGTGTAGTTAATAAGCTTGTTTTTGTTTTCTCTAAAACCAGTCTGTGGAATTCATAACTGGGAGGCAAAAAGCTGTGCATATCTTCCTCCACATTGAGGGAGGGAGCGAATTTCAATAAGCTTACGCTGTACAGTTCTCTGTTCAGTGCAAGACAATACAATTTTGGGTTTGCACCCCAGAGGGGGTGTGCACTTGAGTCCTGGGCAATCCCCTAACTTAGTCTTCCCATCTAGAGCTGATTTCAGTGTCTGTGTCTTTCTGCGGCGGGGTGTGTCCCTACCTGTGTGTGTGCTGGAGGAGGCTTGATGGCCTGGCTCAACAGGACAGTGTAAGGGAGTACAAGCTGGTGGAATAGGTGGGCTCAGTGGTACCCCAGTACATCAGGTGGCACCCCCCAGAGTGGCAGTTAGCCAGTCACAGGCATACCTGAGAATATTGCCCAGGGGTGTGTGTGTGTGTGTGTTATACTTTATAGTGGATGACCCCTGAGTAAGTCTCTGCACCTCAGGCTCCCAGCCATTGTTAAGGCTTTCTCCCTTACTCATGAATATTGTGCAAAGTACAACATGCAGCTATAATCCCAGGAAAGTTTTGTTCTGCAGCTTCTAACCCAGCCCTAAAACATCACCCTCTTGCTTTCAGACAGCCAAATGAACACTGCACTGTCATTCTGCGACTACTGAGGTGATAGTTAAACAATTCCTATCTTTTGTCCAAGCGGCCTGTAAATGACTTCATTGGCCAGGGAACAGAAGATAAGACAGGTCCCCAGGATAACTGAAGCAATGTCCACACCATTAATGATGAGTGGACCTGGGGGCTGTTGTAATAATTGGGGCTACAAATTTACCCTACCTGTAAGCTCAACTGTAAGAAAAAACGGTTACTTACCTTCTCGTAACTGTTGTTCTTTGAGATGTGTTGTTCACGTCCATTCCAATCAGGTGTGCGCGCGCTGCATGCAAGATGGCCGGAAAGTTTTCCCTTAGCAGCTCCTGTTGGAGCCCCCTGGAGTGGCACCTTCATGATGCTCAATATATGACCCTGACGACCTGACCCCCCTTCAGTTCCTTCTTGCCAGCTACACCGACAGAGGGGAAGGAGGGTAGGTATTGGAATGGATGTGACCAACACATCTTGAATAACAACAGTTACGAGAAGGTGAGTAACCGTTTTTTCTCTTTGAGTGATTGTTCACGTCGATTCCAATCAGGTGACTCCCAAGCTCTACCCAGGAGGTGGGGTAGGAGTTAAGGAATTGCTGATTGGAGTACCGCCCTGCTGAATGCTGCATCATCTTTGGCATGTTGGGTGATAGCATAGTGAGAGGTAACGTATGCACCGATGACCAAGTTGCTCCATGGGGTTTAACCACAAAGTTTCCAGGCCGTGAGGTGGAGGGACTGGCGATCTGGGTGGTGGAGGCGACCGTGGTCCTCAGTGATCAGATCGGGGCAGAGTGGTAGCACGATCGGGGTGTCCACTGACAGCTCCAGAAGCGTGGTGTACCAATGTTGACCGGGCCACGCTGGGGCCAGCAGAATCACCTCCGCTTTATCCCTGCGGAGCTTGAGCAGCATCTTGTGTACGAGTGGGACCAGTGGGAAGGCATACATGAGGTGGTCTCCCCAAGGTAGCAGAAACGCATCCATCATTGAACCCGGGCTGTGTTTCTGGAAGGAGCAGAACATTGGGCACTTCTTGTTGCTCTGGGTGGCAAATAGGTCGACCTGGGGAAATCCCCACCTTTGGAAGATGGGATGAAGAACATCTGGGTGGACGGACCATTCGTGGTTGCAGAATGATTTACTGAGGTCATCCGCTAACTCGTTCTGCACTCCTGGGAGACAGGACGCCTCCAGGTGAATGGAGCATGCTATGCAGAACTCCCATAGTTGGAGGGCTTCTCGACATAGGGGGAAGGAACGGGCTCCACCCTGTTTGTTGATGTAGAACATAGCAGTGGTGATATTGATATGAAGGGAGAGCTCGTCCTGCGACCACAGGCCCTGTGTTCGGAGATCTCCCAGGTGTGCCCGCCAACCCAGATCTGACGCGTCCATTACTAGGGACAAGGAGGGTGGTGGGATGTTGAAGGGGACACCTTCGCATACCATCTGAGAGTTGAGCCACCTCTGTAGGGACTCGAGTATGTGTCCTGGCACCGTAACTACTGAGTCCAGCCTGTCGTGCCCCGGTCAGTATATCTGGGTGAGCCACGCTTGAAGGGGTCTGAGCTTCATTCTGGCATGCCTGACTATATATGTGCAGGTTGCCATGTGTCCCAGGAGACTCAGGGATCCCCTTGCGGTAGTGGTCGGGTACCGCCTGAGGCTTTGAATAATGTCTGTCATGGCCTGGAAATGGGTCTCTGGCAGGAACGCCCTTGCCTGTACTATGAATTCTATTCTTTGGGCCAGTGATAAGGTTGACTTGTTCACGTTGAGGAGGAATCCCAGTCTCTGGAAGTGGACCTGACCAATCGTACATGAGACTCTACCTGCTCCCTGGTACGGCCCCATAGCAGCCAGTCATCTAGGTTTGGGTATACCTGCACCTGTCTCCTCCGGAGGAAGGCTGCTACGACCGACATGCACTTGGTGAATAGTCAGGGGGCTGTCGACAGACCAAATGGGAGGACCGTGAACTGATAGTGTTTGTGGTTGAGTGCAAACTGGAGAAAAAGTCTGGGCGCAGGTCGAATGGCTATGTGAAAGTACTCATCTTTCATGTCGAGGGTGGCGTACCAGTCTCCCAGATCCAGGGAAGGGATAATCGTGCTCAGGGAGACCATGCAGAACTTCAACTTTACCATGAACTTGTGGAGTTCTCGCAGGTCTAAAACGGGTCTGAGACCACCCCCCTTTGCCTTGGGGATTAGGAAATAATGGGAGTAGAAACCCTTGCCCCTTAGCTCTTGAGGAACCTTCTCCTCTGCCCCTATGGCGAGGAGTGATTGCACCTCCTGGATAAGGAGTTGCTCATGAGAAGGGTCCCTGAAGAGGGACGGGCGAGGGAGTTGGGAGGGAGGGGAGGGGCAGAATTGGAGAGAATATCCCACTTCTACCGTAAGAAGAACCCATCAGTCCGATGTTATTTGGGACCAAGCATGGTAGAAGTGGGATAGATGATTCAGAAAACATGGGTAAGGATCCGGTGGTGTGGTGGGTGCGCCGTCCTCAGGCGCATCTTCAAAAGGCCTGTTTAGAGCCTGATGAAGGCTTAGACTGGCCATGACCTTGCTCTGAAGTGGAGTTGGAAGGTTTCTGCCTGCCGTTCCTGCCCCTTGATCTATAAAAATCCTGCCTTGGCCAAAGAGGATATGAGCATTGTTGTTGTGGTTGGGGCTTGCATTGGGTTGCTGGCGTATGCATTCCCAACGACTTCTTGGTTGCCCTGAAGTCTTTCAAGCTGTGCAGCTTGGAGTCTGTCTGCTCTGAGAAGAGCCCCATGCCCTCAAAGGGAAGGTCCTACAGGGTTTTCTGCACTTCCTGGGGTAGCCCGGATGCTTGAAGCCATGATGTTCTCCTCATGGCTATGCCTGACAAGAGGGTATGGCCCGCCGAATCCACCGAGTCTAGGGACGCCTGCAGAGAAGTCCATGCTACTGCCTTCCCTTCCTCTATGATGATGGAGAATTCAGCCCTAGAGTCTGCAGGGATCAGCACTTTGAACTTCAACATGGAGGACTATGAATTGAAGTTATACCAAGTGAGGATAGCTTGCTGGTTAGCTTTACTCAACTGGAGGCCCCCAGTGGCATAGACCTTCCTACCGAATAGGTCCATCCTTTTTGCCTCCTTAGATTTGGGGGCTGGTCCTTGCTGTCCCTGACGCTCTTTCTCATTAACCGCCAACACGGCCAGAGAGAATGGCTGCGGGTGTGAGAATAAGTATTCATAGCCCTAGGAAGGGACAAAGTATTTGTGCTCCACACCCCTGGCAGTCAGCAGAACTGAGGCCGGGGTCTGCTATAGGGTCTTTATATTGTTTTGAGCAGTTTTGATCAAAGGCAGAGCTACCCGTGGTGGACCTTCGGGAGTGAGAATATCCACCATGGGGTTCTCGGCCTCGACCACCTCCTCCGCTTGCAACCCCATGTTGTGGGCAATCTCCCTAAGGAGGTCCTGATGTGCCCTATGGTCAATCGGAGGAGGGCCCAAAGCTGATGCCCCTGCCACAGCTTCATCAGGGGAAGAGGACAAGGTGGCCAGAGGGGGTACTGGCCCCCACCCCTGCCCCTCCGGCTCCCTGACCTCCTCTTGGTCAGTGCACACCCCTGTGGCGGTTACAGCCTGGAATGCGGTTTCAGCCTGACTCTGTGGCTGGTCCCATGTTGGGGTCACCTCTGCCGCGACTGGAGCCTGAAGGAGGTGGTTGGGACAAAGTGGCCTCGGATCCCGGAGGCGTAGGCCTGTCCCTAGGAGAGTGGGGTGGCCAGTGTTCTGATGCTACTGATCTCGACCCCCTTAAAAAGGTACCCTGGGCCTTATGGTAAGTCCAGGGGGTCCAAAAGGACCACTGCGCTGGGGGCTGCCACTGCGGCTGCCAGGCCGGCGGCACCTTCCTTCGTCGCCACTCAGTCCTATGTCGACTGCGCCTCCAGTAGTAAGAGTCAGCAGCAGACTGCAAGGAAGCAGATCCCGATCATGAGGACCATGGCGATGCCGAGGGCCCATGCACCGACGATCAGTGCCGCGATGAGGCGGGGGACCGGTCCTGGGATGATGTCACTGGGGACTGGTGCCTGGGATCTGGCGATGGGGACCGGTATCCGGTGCCAGCAATCAAGGATGAAGGCCCAGTGCTGCGGGTCAGTGCCGGTCCTCTGACGTCTCCGTGGGTCGGTGCCGGTCCTCTGCTCATGCCGGGGATCAGTGCCAGTCTGGCCTCGGTGCTGGGGAGGGGGAGCGTCGCGTCGCCAGTGCCAGAGGTGCTCTCATGGGGCTCGGTGCCAGGGAGTGGTGCCACGGAGAAGGTGACAGTGAGCGGTGCCGGGTATGGTGCCGAGCCAGGGACTGCGAACGTCGCATCATAGCGGGGTTGCGTCTAGACCAGTGGTGGGCAACCTGCGGCCTGTCCCACTTCCTGCAGCTCCCATTGTCTGGGAACGGCGAACCGCGGCCACTGGGAGCTGCGGGTGGTCGTGCCTGCAAACGGTCAGTGTAATCAAACTGTATCGTGGCCTGCCAATGGATTACCCTGACGGGCCATGTGTGGCCTGCGGGCCACAGGTTGCTCACCACTGCTCTAGACAGTACCGGTATTATCATGCAGCCATCATCTCGATGAGGTCTCTGGCGGTTTCAAAAGTGTCCACGGTGGAGGGTGGCTCTAACACCTCCACCTGGCATTGCCCTGTTTGAGAGTCGCTACGTGACGGACTCAACGATCCCCTGTGGGGCACCGAAGTCAACGGCACTGACTCGTGCTGACTTGGCGCCGGGTCCTTTCTGGTGTGCACCCATGCATCCACTGACAGTCCTGTAGATATTGGGGCTGGCGAGTGCCCTCTTTCGGCCTTCTTGTGTCTCTTGTGCGGTACCGGGGAAGTCAAGCCGTGCCGTGCCGCTATCCCGGTGTGCGGTGCCGGGGAGCGCCATTGCCGAGGGTCTCTTGTGGTAGAGTCCTTCCTCGGCTCCGTGTCGTGTACGG
This sequence comes from Platysternon megacephalum, assembly GCA_003942145.1. Classification (NCBI taxonomy): domain Eukaryota; kingdom Metazoa; phylum Chordata; order Testudines; family Platysternidae; genus Platysternon; species Platysternon megacephalum. Next base: position 1,956,470 of record QXTE01000195.1, on the reverse strand, counting down.
ATGCTGGAGCACTCCATACGGATGCGCTCGGTGCCGGGTCCTGGCAGTCCGCAGCCGGCTGTGGGCAGAAAGCAGATTCCATTAACAGTTGTTTTAGTCAGAAATCACACTCCTTTTTGGTTCTTGGCTGAAAAGCCCTGCAGATTTTGCACCTTTCCATTTGGTGCGCTTCCCCTAGACACTTTAGACAAGAGTCGTGCGAGTTACTGATGGGCATAGGTTTATTACAAGCATTGCGGGGCTTAAAGCCTTGGGCTCGCGGCATGCCCAGGAGCCTGAAGAGTGTTAGGGACGGGGGAGACACCCCGCTTCCAACCTACTATCTAAACTAACTATCTATACTAAATTAACTATAACACTAATTATAAACTGTAATGACTAACAGAAGAATGCTAAGGGAGCACTTGCTGAGCAAGTGAGCACCGTTCCAACAGCTATCATGGACGGTAAGAAGGAACTGAAGGGGGGTCAGGTCGGCAGGGTCATATATTGAGCACCATGAAGGCGCCACTCCAGGGGGCTCCACAGCTGACCCGACGGGCACTGCTAAGGGAAATCTTTCCCATGACCGTGCATGCCGCACGTGCACACCTGATTGGAATCGACATGAACAAGCACTCGAAGAAGAAGTAAAAGTTCATAAAATATCACAATAACCTATAACAATAAATGTTTATGGGAAAAGATTAAAAAGAGAAACAGACTGAATTGGTACAAACAAAAGGCCTACTGATATAATACTGTATTAAGATCATGCCTGGTAAACTTGAAAAGTGTGGGAGAGAAAAATCAATGGATCAAAACTGATCTGTCAGAAATTTGGCCTAATTGGTGAACAAAATAATGAGGGGACAGGCTATTCCAACCAACACTCCCTTTTGGGGTTCTCATAAAGAAAAGACTTTTGAGGGAAAAGCAGTGGAAGAAGCTGCTGTCTGCCAACAACTGCTGTAGTGAGCTTTACCATCATGGCAGCCACCCCCACCATCTTCTGGAACCCCAGGATCTAGCATAACACCATTGGGCCTTTGTCATCCTGTGCTTGAGAGCTATCCTGGCCAGATCAGGCCACAGAGAGGGACCCCGCTGTAATTGTCACCTCCATCAACTCTAGCTAAATCTCAACCACTACCTGGTGGTGAGACTTTGTCTTCCCCTCCATGTGTCCTTTTCCTTTCCCAACTTATTTAATCTCTTGCCTATATCTCTTTTTCCTTCTGTCTAATAAGAGTCTGGTTTACCCAGCCAAAAACTGTATTTTGCCATACCACTATAAGCCTGTGATCAGAAAGAGACAGCTAACATCAATGCCCTAACTACCCCAATGCTAGCACAAATTTGCCAGCTCTCAGAGTGTTGGATAAGACCATGTGCATTTCTTCCTGTGTTTCTCCAGCAGCAAGGTTGCAACTAAAAGGCAACACCAGAGAGAGAAGCTGTGTTTTCTATCTTTGCTGGTCTTTTCCCTCCCTTCTTGTATGGGTTTGACTTATTTTGTCTTCTAGGAAACAGGATCAGACTTTAACAACAAGACCATTAACAACAGCTTCAACCCATCTCAAACTTTTTATCTTTCCCCCCCCAAAAGTACAGTTATTATTACCATCTAAGAGACTGTCAAACAAAGGGGCTAAAGATCTCTCCAGCTAAAGGGAAAGGGAACAAGGGAGGCTGTTAAAATGGACATAAGAACATATAAGAACATAAGAACGGCCATACTGGGTCAGACCAAAGGTCCATCAAGCCCAGTATCCTGTCCTCTGACAGTGGTCAATGGCAGGTGCCCCAAAGGTAATGAACAGACAGGTTATCATCAAGTGATCCATGCCCTGTCACCCAATCCCAGCTTCTGGCAAACAGAGGCTAGGGACACCATTCCTGCCCATCCTGGCTAATAGCCATTGACGGACCTATCTTCCATGAATCTATCTAGCTCCTTTTTGAACCCCGTTATAATATTGGCCTTCACAACATCCTCTGGCAAGGAGTTCCAGAGGTTGATGGTGCATTGCGTGAAAAAATACTTTCTTGTGTTTGTTTTAAACCTGCTACCTAGTAACTTCATTTGGTGGCCCCTTGTTCTTGTATTATGAGAAGGAGTAAATAGCACTTCCTTATTTACTTTCTCTATACCACTCATGATTTTATAGACCTCTATCATATCCCCCCTTAGTCGCCTCTTTTCCAAGCTGAAAAGTCCCTGTCTTATTAATCTCTCCTCATACAGAAGCCGTTCTATACCCCTAATTATTTGTGTTGCCCTTTTCTGAACCATTTCCAATTCCAATATATCCTTTTTGAGATGGGGTGACCACATCTGCATGCAGTATTCAAGGTGTGGGCATACCCTGGATTTATATAGAGGCAATATGATATTTTTTGTCTTATTATCTATCCCTTTCTTGATGATTCCCAACATTCTGTTTGTTTTTTTGGCTGCCGCTGCACATTGAGTGGATGATTTCAGAGAACTATCCACAATGACTCCAAGGTCTCTTTCTTGAATGGTAACAGCTAATTTAGACCCCATCATTGTATATGTATAGTTAGGATTGTGTTTTCCAGTGTGCATTACTTTGCATTTATCAACATTAAATTTCATCTGCCATTTTGTTGCCCAGTCACCCAGTTTTGTGAGATCCTTTTGTAGCTCTTCGCAGTCTGCCTGGGACTTAACTATCTTGAGTAGTTTTGTATCATCTGCAAATTTTGCCACCTCACTGTTTCCCCCTTTTTCCAGATCGTTTATGAATATGTTAACTAGGACTGGGCCCAGTACAGATCCCTGGGAGCCTTATTTAATTCTTTACATTTCAAATGCCTTAACTGTTTTTCCTTCTCTTCTATATCTCTAATAGAAGGTTAAAAAGATTTCTAATTATGTGTTTGCCATGGTACTAAGCAGGGTGATGTCGCTATATACCAAACCCTGAACATTGTTTAACACGGTTTTATGTTGGACAGTGACAGGGTCATATTAAGACTTTTGACTCTCTGGGCCCATTTATTCCATCAAATTAACAAAACAGGACAAAGTCTTCATGATTCATTAAAGTAAATAGGCATGCACGAGTTCCGAAAGATCATGGACCTTTCCAGAACTCCCTGCATTTATGTTTGTGAACCTGCCATGATAGTCCTTGGAGCACCATGGAGAAATACCCCTCTGTTTATAAACTTTGAGCCCTGGTGCAGGGGGCAAATGATGGGACAAATTGATGGGACCCATAAGCCTAATACAATTCAGGAACCCCAGGCATGCAGAGCCATAAATAATCTCCCAAGCATAACAACCCAGCGGAACAATATCTTCTGCAAGGCAGCACATACCTCTATGACAACCCCAACCCCATACTAAATTGGTTGGCTACCAATCAGTAACATTTGAGGGTGGCCAGCTTCCAAATGCCAATGGCGACCCACTTCTCAACAGGTATGAGACACTGCATGTTGGTACCCTGCTGCTGCAGCTCCAAGGCTAGTTCAGAACAGATCTTGAAAAAAAGTAACATCTTGCTCCATGAGCAAAAAATCTCAATTTGTCAATGATTTTCGCTTCAGCATCTATTTCCCAAGCTGCATGCTGCTGCTCCAGCTGCTGCCTATTTAGTTTGGAGTAAGATTCTTGCTTACTCATTTTGCGCTGCTCTGTTTTATTTCCTTTATCCAAATAACAAACAGAAAATAACAGACCATAACCTTTTTCTTTACTTGTTTCCAACCTTCTCACTTGTGAATCTCTCGGTAACTATATTATCTGGTATATAAGTGCCTGAAGTGTGATCTTTAGCTGAATAGCAAACTGGTGTGGACACTGCCATCTACGCCACTGTGACCCTTCCTGGGGATATTGTGAGACACCTCACTACCACCTGCCCTTAGTGTGAGGGAGCCTTGTCTGTGCCTGCCAGAGGTCAGCGTCCCAACAGTCCCTGCCACAGTACTCTCCTCTCAGTCCATGTGGGCTCCACTGTCCCTCATGCAGGTTAGCAATAGATACTCTCCAATCCCAAGAGTCCTCCAAGTGTCCTCCTGAAGTGTCCAACCCCTTATCCACTGGGCACTCACAGAATTACCAACTCCTCTATTCCCAAAGGAACAATACACCACAGCTTACTAGCTACACCTTAGAACAACTCTGCTTAGCACACACAGCCTTTCAGCAGAAACCATACATGACACTCTTTGGTGAACTAGTATCAGGGGGTAGCCATGTTAGTCTGTATCCACAAAAACAACAAGGAGTCCGGTGGCACCTTAAATACTAACAGATTTATTTGGGCATAAGCTTTCGTGGAGAACTAGAATGTAAACACCAGACCCAGGGGATCCCTCTTATACACTCCTGTACCCTCTGCCAGCTGGCATCAAGAGGTCCTTGGGTCACATTTGAGTTCAAATCCCTGTTCTACATCAGGCAGAGGGGGATTTGAACCTGAGTTTCTCACCTCTCAGGTGAGTGCTCTAACCAGTGGTCTAAATGTTACAAGGAAAAGAGGGGTAACACCTTCTCATTTTTTTGTGAGTGGGAGTTAGGTGCCTAACTCCAGGAGTGGGTTCCTCACTGTGAATCCCAAACAGAGGGGAGTGCCTCCCTCCAGACATTGGAAACCTGCCTGACAGGCTGAGTTCTGTCAGAAGCCTGCCTGGGTTCCCTCAGAACTTTGTCGAAATCAAACTGTCTCCACAAAACATTTAGACAAATCAGTAACATTCTGATGAAAAAAAAATGTTTTGCCATAATTTTTCCAACTAGCTCTGCTCAAGAGCTCTTCTGCTATCAGCAAATAGCTGTGAAACCCACTGACAAAGGGCATCTCCTCCCTCCTGTAGTACATGATCCACATGGAAGATAACAGCTTAGTACTACCAGTTGCTCTGTTAGCTCTGGTAGAGAACTATGCTGTGGATCTACATGTCTCAGCCCTGACAATAACCCAAGTGGGGGTCAACATGGTTCCACAGAATGGAATTTTTCTTTTTTTTCCAGTTTCATTCAAAAAATCCATTAAAAGAAAGATAAGGTTGCAAAGTCAAGCTATCGGAAGCAGGAGTGCCGCCAGCTTTTTCGCCGCCCTAGGCAGAGGCGGCAGAAGGTCCCGCCCCCAAAATACCGCCGACGACCGGTTCGCCGGCACCCCCCAAATGTTAGTGCCCTAGGCGACCGCCTAGGTCGCCTAATGGGTTGCGCCGGCCCTGATCGGAAGTTAGAAAACATCAGAATTCAGGTTATCATTGAAATTCCAATTTCTTCAAGTTGAATCAAAACTGCCCTTGGGACACGTGTTTGGAAGTTTTGAATGTACAGCAAATCAGTCAGGTGTTGCAAAGTCCTGAGCTGAGCTGGAAGGATGGGACATCCTCTTCCCTGGCAAGGAGCAGCCTGGGCCGGGGCCAGCCCATCCTGAGAAACCTCCCCCAGCTGCAGGAAGCTCCACCCCCACCTCCCTTCCTGCTTTCTGCCCTCATTGCTCCTCAGCCATGGAGTGAGGAGTCAGCTGTTCCCCCATCTGCCCAACCTTGTGCATCTGGAGCCCCCCTGTACCCAGATCCCCCCCACTGAGCTCCACCCCCCTACAGCTTCAGAATCTCAATAAGACCACCCTAAACCTGGACCTCCACCCCACCATGCCCCACTCCCCCAGCACCCAGACCCCCTGCTGAGCCCCAACCAACTTCACCTGGACCCCCCTGCAGAATCCCATTCCCCCTGCACATCCAGATCCCCCCCTGCACCTCTGTCCCCCCACGAGCCACCTACACCCAGATTGCCCTACACAGAATCCTCTCACTGCACACTAAGCCCCTCTATACTTGGCTCCTACTAGGCTGAGCCCGCCTGCTCCACACCTGGATTAGGGGCCAGGGCTGGGCGTGCATGTGAGATGCTGATCCTCTTGCTTGCTATCTTGGTGCATCTGGCATGGAGGGGCAGGGCCCCAAGGTTCTTTCTGGGGCAGATCCAGCCCTTACGCTGTGTCAGGGTTGGTGCAGCCTCACTGCCGAGTCTGTGTCCCAGGGCGTGGGGGGGCTGCAGGGTGATTTCAGACCTCCGTGCAGCCAGTGGCTGTGCTCCCCACTAGCATGCTGGAGCCTCCATATTTATTTATTGACAAATAAAATATGCAAATTTTAAAATATTGTGCACAGAATGTTTGTTTGTTTTTTGGCGCAGAATTCCCTCAGGAGTAATAACACTGATTCTGGCCTGGTCACAGTGAAGGAAGCTTCCATTTGGCCTCCTGAGCTTTCTTGGTGTGGACCTCGCCCATGTGCTGGCAACAGCCAGGTTTCCCTGAAAGCTGGTTGACTCTTTCATTCACATGCCAGCTGGGAGCTGGGTTCCTGCATCCTGCTGTCTGTCTTGTATTCCTGAACGGGGAGGGGAAGATAGGGGCTGTCCTTCAAACCTTCCCCATAAAGACAAAAAGGTTTTTTTTATTTTTTGTTTAGTGGTTTTGAGAAGGGAGAGCCTATAAGCCAATGAAGAAACAGAGAAATGTTCTTATGTAGCTAGGTTGATGCAGTGAGTGTAGACACTGTGTTACTTACTTTGATCATTAATGGCCTCCAGCTTGAGTTGCTAACCCTCTAGGATTTGTCCTGAACTCTCCAGGAATTAAAGATTAATCTTTAATAAAGGATTGTCATGTGATGAAACCTCCAGGAATATGTTCAACCAAAATTAGCAATCCTACCTCCAGCAGCTGTCCAACAATGTCCCACACTGACCGCTCTGGTCACCATTGTGAACTCCACTGCCCAGGGTTCAGGTAGACAGGAAGCCCCCACTCCCATTTAGAGCCCCATGAATTTTTAAAATTCCTTTTCCTGGTTGCCCAGCTTGGCGAACACACCTAGCAGCTCTCCACTGTTGAGTGTAATGCCCAGCTGACACTGCCAGGTACAGGCTCCTGCCTGGAATAGACACTAGATATTGGATTTCCTGTGCCTGTGGGGAGAAGAGGCTGTGCAGGCATAGCTCTGATGCAGCTGAAGAAACAGACATCTATGAGCAACTGCTTGGGGGATGCAGAAGAAAGGCTACAACAGGGACTAGCAGCAGTGCCGCATGAAAGCCAAGGAGTTGCGGCAGGCATACCAGAAGGCCAGGGAGGCCAACAATAAATCTGGTGCTGTGCTGCAGACCTGCCACTTTTACATAGAGCTACACGCCATCCTTGGCAGAGACACCACCACCTCTCCCAATACCACCGTGGATACTTCTGAGGATCCCGAGTGACAGGCCCCTGCCATGAACAGCTAGGAGGAGGAGTATGGGGGACAGGCGACTGAAGGACCTAGCCCCAAAGCAAGCCAAGATCTGTTTTTGACTCCACCATAGTCCCACCAGTCAAGCATGGGCAGGCCTGATGCAGGGGCGGGAACCTCTGGTAAGTATACAGTTTACTTTGAAATTACAGTGATGGCACTCCCAAAGTAGCAGGACACATCTTTCGATTTACTCATTTTTACTTATGCTAGAAGAGGTAGAGGAACAACCAAGAGAGGTAGAGTTGCTATCTGCTTTTCATTCCCTTCTAGAGTTAGGTGGGGCAGCCACGCAGAGTAGTTTGTTTATGTGCACGAGGTTGCCTAGGAATCCTCCGTAGAGATCTCCATGACATTTTCATGGAGGTACTCTGCAATCCTCTGCCAAAGGTTTCTGGGTAGGGCTGCCTTATTTCTTCCGCCGCAGTAGGACACTTTCCCTTGCCACTCAAAGATTACTTCAGCAGGCATCATTGCAGTACAAAGGCTAGCAGCATACAGGATGCCAGCAGCAGCTGTGGTCTGTTACCCTCAGGAAATAAAGAAGGAAAGAAAAATAGCTGACAACAATTTTTTAATCTGCTTTGCTCTTTGGACTCTCATGGGGCCGGAGTTACAAAACTGAAGCAGAGATCTCAAGGGTCAACCTAGTTAGCCATAAAAGACATTCAGAGCTGATAGATTACTGCAATTCTGTCACTTTTTAAAACCATAAACTGTAAATCATTTATGTATGCTTGCCTGTTTTAACCTTGTAATAAACTCATTTCTTTTCTTAGTTAATAAATCCTTAGATAGTTTACTATGGGATTGGCTACAAGCGTTGTCTTTGGTGTGAGATCTAAGGTGCAAATTGACCTGGGGGAAATGACTAGTCCTTTGGGACTGGGAGAAACCTGAGTACTATTGCAATTTTGGTGTAAAGTAAACCATCTATCACTAAGTCCAGCTTGCCTGGGTGGCAAGATTGGCCCCATGGGCACTCCAGTCTGTGACTCCATAGTAAGATTTTTACAGCTTTTGGAGTTCACGCTTGTTACTGGGTTGGTGATATCTAATTATAGAACACAACCAATTTGGGGTCTCTGCCCTGCTTCTTGACAGTCTGCCCTGAGGTTGGCACTCATGGTCGTAAGCCACTCTAGACAGTGTGACACCCAGCAAGTTGCGTAAATAGCTCATGTTGTTCCTTCCAATGTGCATTACACTACTATCATTGACACTGAATTTTATCTGTGATTGTGTTATCCATTTAAACTTTGTTACGTTGCTCTGTGGTTCCAATGTGCATTACACTATCATTGACACTGAATTTTATCTGTGATTGTGTTATCCATTCAAAATTTGTTACATTGCTCTGTGGTTCCTCATACTCTTCTCCAGTCTTGACTAATACATTTTTTGTGTCACCTGCAAATTATGCCACCTCACAGCTCTCTTGCTTTTCCAGATCACTACTAAATATTGTTATGGCAGGCATCACCAGGTGCCACTTTAAACAGTTTCCAAGTGTTTTTTCTTAGCTTGTGAGCAAGTTTTGATTCTTGGGAAGACATGCTTGGTTAGTTTTTGATTATGCAACTTTGCATGCAGAGGCAGCTTCAGGAGAGAGGGAACTGTGCAATATGTAGAAGAGTTTTCTATCTGACTTGGCCTCTGATTAAAATCAATTCTTGAGGCAGAGTTGCTGTCTGGAAACCAGGCATTAGTGTTGGACTGAGATTCCTGGAAGAAGAGGTTGCAACTTACCTTATTTACATATATACACACACCAGTCCTGACAATAGGTACGCAGACTATACCCACCCTCCCCAGCATGGATTTCTCCTTTAGTGAGACACCAACATAAGGCCCTAGACATCTGCTATTGCATGGCAGTGGGGAAACACTAGTGTCAGAACAGGACACTGGTGTCAGAAACAGGAGCAATAGAGTTTTAAACAATGCCAATTCTAGTACAGATCCTTCTAGTAACCTTTTATCATGATGAAACTTTACCATTTATTACTGCTTTGTGGTTTCTATCTCTTAGCCACTTTTTGATCCATGGCAGTATTTTGCCTCTCATCCCACGACTAGTGTCTTTAGTAGCCTATTATGGTGACCTTTTGGAACTTTAAATTATATCATCTAGTTATCGTTTATCCAGTAGTTTACATATTTGAAAAATTCTAATAGATCAGTGAGGCACAAGTTTCCTTAGCAAAAACCATGCTGGTCAGAACCTCATAGTTTGATTTTCTAGGTGTTTTTCATTTCTATTTTTATTATTGTTTTGTTCAAAGGTAAGTCTTACTGGTTTGTAATTCCCTGAATAACCCCCTCTAGAGAATTTTTAACTATAATGACTGGCAATGAAAAAGAGCCAAGACAGAATACGAATGTGTAAACCATGATGGGATGTTGAGGTGGGGGAATAGCACTAGATATAAAAGATTCCATGGATTCTAATGCAATTGGATTTCTGAGTGTATAGGACTATGCATGGATACAAATCCAGAGTCATAAGGATAGAATTATAATATTGGGGTGTAATACAAGATTCCAGATCAAATATGTTTACTTTACATATCAAGAGGTGATTTTGCTAGCTGCTGACAGCACTGAAACTCCACCCAGGATTTTAATCTACCTAAATCCTTTGTGTCTTGCAACATCACTGAGGATGAGGATTTTGCAACTGAAATTAAATAACACTTTTTAATGATGTTCAAGGATAAGAGTAATCTCCAGCTGGTTCCCTATAGCCATCTTGGCACTATTAACAATAGGTGAAATCCTTGCCTGACTGAAGTCAATGGGAATTTGGCAATTGATATTAGTGGAGCCAAAATTTCACCCAATGTGAGTAAAAAAAGTTTGTGTCAGTGAAGCAAACAGGTGTGACTCAAAGACACATGAGGAGCAAATATGCATAGGAATTCTTCTATTGCCCTATTTTAGGAATCCCTCCTTTGATTACTGTACATAATGAGATTGGTATGCTGTATAAGGAACTGTACCCAGAACCAGAGCTGTACAAAACCCGTGGCCATTTGACTCTCCTATTTGAAAGGCAGTGGAAACTATTGGGTGATCAGGTCAGATCTCTTATTTAGCTGCTTAAACATGGACATAAGAAACTAAATTTAGTAACCCATTTTTGAGAAACTTGTGTTGGTCTTCTATGGATATAGCTCAGGGTTCAGAACCCAAACAGCACAAAGCTGCAACAACAACCATACATCAGTGGATATGGTTACATTTTTCTTTTGTTGGACAATGTGATGGTCCACGCCCCTAGGGTCAGGGCAGCGTGGCCTATCAGTCGCAGTCTATAAAGCAGTCCTTCCTTGCAGGGCAGCGTGGCCTAGCGGCCAGAGTCTATAGAGCCACCCTTTGATGCAGGGCAGTGGGGCCTAACGGCCGGAGTCTATAAAGCAGCCCTTTGGCGCAGGGCAGCGCTGCCTAGTGGCCAGAGTCTGTAACGCCACCTTTCGGTGTAGGGCAGCGTGGCCTAGCAGCTAGAGTCTATAGAGCCACCCTTTGATGCAGGGCAGTGGGGCCTAACGGCCAGAGTCTATAAAGCAGCCCTTTAGCTCAGGGCAGCGTGGCCTAGCGGCCAGAGTCTGTAGCGCCGGGGCGCCCCTTATGGGGTGTGGCAGCCCCGGTAGGGGGGCCTGGGCCCACCCGACTCCACCAGGCCCTGACCCAGGGCCCTAACAGTGTCATAACGGCTTGCCACTGACTCAGCAGGGGGGTCCTACCGAAACACGCTGAGTTTCCCCAGGTGGGAGATACCATTTCCTACCAGAGTCTGTGTTGGGGTTTCCCATGAGATGTCAGGTCCTCTGTGTTTGGCTGGGCCAGTCGTCTCCAAGGGTTCCTCCAGTTGCTGGGGTGCAGATAGGCCGTGGACGGCTTCGATTCCCAGTGCAGTCAGGGGCTGTGGCTGGCCCTCCACAGGAGCTTCCCAGGCAGGTCCTTCCCCTGCAGCTTCCAGCCCAGAATGAGCTGGGCTCCCTCCCTTTATACTACTAGAGCACTTGGAGCATGCCCAGTCTTGCTAGGGAGGCGGGACTTCTGCTGTCAATAACATGGGCTTAACCCTGTCTGGGCTAGTGTGGGGTAAGCAGACCCCACCACAGACAAGTACTTCTGTGATCAAGACTTAAGTCTTGTCTACACAGGAAAGTGATTCCGAAAAGCTAGGATGTGAATGTAACATGCAGTAGCTATTCTGCAGTAACTCCTTATGCGGACACTCTTATTCTGCAATGAGTGTGCCTTTTTGTGGTTTAGTTTAATCCACTTCCAAAGCATAATTCCACAATATCTGTTCCAGTCTATTTCCCTACATAGACAAGCCCTTAGATCTGGAGTCCCACCCAGAGAACATTGTTAATATAGGCAATACCAAATTAAGTTTAAGCCACAGTTTTTCTTCCATAGGAAAGCTTTGTGGACATTTACCAAACCATACTGCTCCTGAGAAAGAACTTCATAGGTCTTTGAAGGTTCTTTGAGGCCAATGGGTCTCATGGGTACCACCACGTATGTGATAAATTATGCTAGACTCCAGCTGAGACCATTACAGTATTAGCTGCCAATGATTTAAGCTCCAAATATAGATGGGGAAAGCAGTGGACATGATATCTTGACTTTAGCAAAGCTTTTGATATGGTCTGTACACAACCTTCTTTTGATGAATGGACTATAAGGTGGATAGAAAGCTGGCTAAATCATCGGGCTCAACGGGTAGTGATCAATGGCTCGATGTCTAGTTGGCAGCCGGTATCAAGCGGAGTACCCCAGGGGTCGGTCCTGAGGCCGGTTTTGTTCAACATCTTTATTAATGATCTGGATGATAGGATGAATTGCACCCTCAGCAAGTTCGCAGATGACATTAAGCTGAGGGGAGAGGTAGAAACGCTGGAGGGTAGGGATAGGGTCCAGAGTGACCTAAACAAATTGGAGGATTGGGTCAAAAGAAATCTGATGAGGTTCAACAAGGACAAATGTAGAGTCCTGCACTTAGGATGGAAGAATCCCATTCCCCGCTACAGGTTGGGGACCAACTGGCTAAGCAGCAGTTCTGCAGAAAAGGACCTGGGGTTTACAGTGGATGAGAAGCTGGATATGAGTCAGCAGTGTACCCTTGTTGCCGAGAAGGCTAACAGCATATTGGGCTGCATTAGTAGGAGCATTGCCAGCAGATCGAGGGAAGTGATTATTCCCCTCTATTTGGCACTGGTGAGGCCACATCTGGAATATTGCATCCAATTTTGGGCCCCCCACTACAGAAAGGATGAGGACAAATTGGAGAGAGTCCAGCGGAGGGCAACGAAAATGATCAGGGGGCTGGGGCACATGACTTACGAGGAGAGGCTGAGGGAACTGGGCTTGTTTAGTCTGCAGAAGAGAAGAGTGAGGGAGGATTTGATAGCAGCCTTCAACTACCTGAAGGATAGAGCTTGGCTGTTTTCAGTGGTGGCAGATGCCAGAACAAGAAGCAATGGTCTCAAGTTGCAGTGGGGGAGGTCTAGGTTGGACATTAGGAAACACTATTTCACTAGGAGGGTGATGAAGCACTGGAATGGGTTACCTAGGGAGGTGGTGGAATCTCCATCCTTAGAGGTTTTTAAAGACTGGCTTGACAAAGCCCTGGCTGGGATGATTTAGTTGGGGTTGGTCCTGCCTTGAGCAGGGGGTTGGACTAGATGACCTCCTGAGGTCTCTTCCAACCCTAATCTTCTATGATTCTATGATTCTACGACATAAAGGCACCTCTGGATGTTACTCCAAAATTTAAGTGTCTCAATTAGTGAGAAATAAAGGACAGTGTTTTGAAAGAGGTTTTTCTTCAACCCTCCCTCTACCTCAGTAGCAATCATTAAGGATGCATCTACTTTCCCAATTCCACAATTCATGGTCAATGGAAGGTTTATGGTCAATGAAACATAAAAGCTCCACATAAATATTTTAGAGCTACAGGCTGCAGACCCAGGGCCGTCGCAAACCATTAGGTGACCTAGGCGGTCGTCTAGGGCGCTAACATTTGGGGGGCGCCGGTGCCCCGGTCGTCGGTGGTATTTTGGAGGCGAGACCTTCCGCCGCCTCTGTCGGGGGCGGCATTTTGGGGGTGGGACCTTCCGCCGCCTAGGGCAGCGAAAAAGCTGGCAGCGCTCCTGTGCAGACCCTCAGATGGCCTCCACAATTCTTTCTGTTTTTAGTCACGGGCTGACTATTCCAAGTGTTGATAGGTAAATTATTAGCAGTGTTCTAGATCAACAAGCTTGGAATGTTTGGTCCCAGCCATTTTGTTAGGAAGCAATGGCCTAGGGGAGTGGCATCTGGCTGACTAAATTTCTCCAATGTCCCTCCACTTGACCAATAGGAATATTTGTTGATGGATAAGTTAAATTGCAGACCACAAGACCATCATAAGTCATCTCTGAAGGAGTCACTCCTGGGTTTGCTGTTTAGAAGGTGATGTTATCCTGCATCCTTTGTCACAGGAGCAATGCAGTGTATCTTTAATTTTGTTTCAGAGCAGCAATGGACAGAGATTCAACAGATACATGGCTTATTTCTCCTCCAGTAAGAAATAGATCCATTTTAAAGTCCCAGTCTGTACCTATGACTGCTGAGATCAGACAACATGAGCTGCCTCTAGGAGCTATAATTTGCTCCCATTCCAGTGCACAAAAGCATACACATCTATGGTAGTATCTTGAACAGATGTCACAATGTTTCCATCATAGACCCAGACAGGACAAGACTGGCAGGCAGAGTCAGGGCTAGAACCCAGGTCTCCTGTGGTTAGAGAATGGATTTGGAATCAGAAGACACAGGATGAATGCCAGGTAGCCATGAATCTGTGTATCAGGGTCTGTAACTTACACATGCATCCCACTTCACTCAAGAAAGCAGAATAGCTAGGCAAAGAATGTCTGAGATATGGAGATATGCACTGGCAGCTCCTTGGACTGGAAAAAGCCAATCTAGAGAATAAATAACTGCTTGGGCAGGTCTGCCTGGTGTTGGCATCTGTTTCTATGTAGGCATGTTGAAACACCCATTTCTGTGACTTAGCTCTTCCACAATCACTGTTGTTAGTGTACTATCACATAGCGGGAGGGAGAGGGAAAGGGGAAGGGGAAGGGGAAGGGGAAGGGGAAAAATCTGTTACCTTTCAAGCTTCTCCTTCAGGCAGAGGAGGGAGAGAGTTTTGTTTAGTGCTTTTTCCTTTACCAAAGTGGAAAGTGCTCAGACACAACTGGCCAATGTCAGGCACCTGGCGTGACACTCACACATTTGGATGTCCTGTCGCAATTGAGAATTACTGGCTTTTTGCACTAGTGAGAAATGAAAGAAATGGTTACTAATCTGTTCCATAACTGTTATTCTTCATGATGTGTTGCACATGTCCATTCCACTTTAGGTGTGTGCACATCAAGTGCATGGTTATTGGAGATTTTTCCCTCAGCAGTACCCGTCGGCGTGGCACATGTGTCCTCTGCTGCTGCACAATGGTATAAGCCCCAACTTCTCTCAGTTCCTTCTTACCAGACAGACTCCAATACAGAGTGGAATGAATGTGGGTTTTGGAATGGACAACATGCAAAACATCTCGAAGAACAACAATTAAGGAACAAGTTAACCATTTATTTGAGTGATTGCATAGGTCCATTCCACGTCAGAGGACTCATAAGCAGTTTGATTTGGAGGTGGGCTCAGAGTCTACCTGAATAATACTTGGAGGACCACACATCCAAACCTGGCATCATCTCTAGAATGCTGAAATCTGGCATAATGTGAGACAAAGGTATGCACTGGAGCCCACATTGCCACTTTACAAAGGTCTAGGATAGGCACTTGAGCTAGAAAGGCCAGAGAGGCCGCCTTAGATCTTGTTGAATGTGTTATTACTCTGCTTGATGGAACTACATTGGCCAAGTCATAACACAAGCATATAGAGGAAGATATCCAAAATGAGATCCTCTGAGAAGAGACTGGGAGTCCCTTCATCCTGTCTGCCACAGCCATAAACAATTGTAAGGACAATGTAAGCTGTTTGATCCTGTCCAAGTAGAATTCTAATGCTCTAACATCCAAAGTGTGAAATTTCTCCTCATCATTATGACCATGAGGCTTCAGGAAGAAAGAAGGTAGATATATTGATTGATTGACATGGAAGTGAGACACCACCTTTGTCAGAAACTTTGGATGGGGACATAGGCAAACCTTGTCTTATAGAAGGTTGTGTACGGAGAACGAGACATTAAAGCATATAATTCACCTACTCTCCTGGCTGAGGTGATTGCCACCAAAAAGGCTACCTTCCTTGAGAGATGTAGCAAGGAACAGGTAGCTAAAGGTTCAAAGGGAGGACCCATTCATTTTGACAACAACAAGTTCAAGTCCCAAGGGGGAACAGGTTCCTCTACCTGAGGGTATAACCTTTCCAGACCCTTTAAAAACCTTATGGAGATAGAGTTGTAAAAAGACAGGACAATTATCATTCAGAGGGTGGAAAACTGAAATAGCTGCTAGATGAACTTTGATTAAACTTGTTGGGGTTCGAGTCCCCGACATCTAGAGAGACAGGCAACAAACTAATGGTCAGTCCTTGTGGTTTTAGGAATAACAGATAGTCCAGAATATGAGACTGGACCAGGGAAACCCCTCTCTGCTGGGACCAGATGGAGAATCCCTTCCACTTAACTAGTTAAGTGTACCTAGTGGATGGTTTTCTACTATTGAAAAGAACATCTTGAACTTCCCTTGAACAAACTCTTCCTGGGAGGTTAGCCACAGAGCATCCAGGCTGTCAGGTAGAAGACCTGCAGGTTGGGGTGGAGGAAGCGACTGGGATCGTGATATATTAGGTCTGGGTCCTGAGGTAGAGAGAGTGGAGCTTTGACCAAGAGGAACAGCAGAGTGAAATAAAAACAGTGCTGTCAAAGCCACACTGGAGGTATAAGTATAATCCGAGCCTGGTCTTTCTGATTTTCAGCAAAATTCTGGGTGAGTTCTTGTTGAGATTTAGTTGTATTGTTGATGGTGAGATATTAATGCTGCTGAGATTTAATTGTATTGTTAGTGGTGTTAGGCATCTTTTTAGTTATTATTTAAATTGAGATAAAAATAAAAACAATATTAACAGTAATTTCCACATGTCCATCCTCCTGGTGGCTCCAGAAACAGTTGGAAGTGTTTGGTGGGCTTTCCAGTGGGTGGCAGCAACAGCACTACTGAGTTATAAAGAAGCAGTCATTATGCTCGAACTCTTCTCATGGGGATCCCCACCTTCACTTCAGTCAGAGGCATAATCTTCCATCTCACTGATATGCTAACTGCTTCCAGCTGTCCTAGAATCTTCCAGAACCTTCTCCCTCAGTTCTTGTGAGGTCACTCACCAAGCCAGACTTCTGTAAGAAACTGGCTGATAGTGAAGAATCCTTTGGCCACACACCTTACCACTACCATATACCACAGACCACACACCCATAACCTTAATTCTGACCCTCTACCAATCTTCTAGCATCTCTTTCACCAAACTACTCTGTCCAAACATCCAGACTATTATACCAAACATCCACATATAGGTTTTGGAAGGGGAGTCATGCAGAAGGGAAGGTTGAGGGGCTGTGTTCTGTGTTTGGAGAGAGAAGTTTGGTGAAGAGGTTAGTGGAAGGCTGGTATCCTTCTTGGGGCAGAATTAAGGTTTTGTTCAGTGATCTACTACTGTGTCCGTCTTTGTCTCTGCTTTCCCCTCCACTCTATCTCTATGGCCCTTCTCCTCCCCTATCTGGCCACCCATCCTGTCTCACTGTCCCACTTACTGCTTTTGTCCAGTGCCCAGTTCAGCTCTTTCTCTACTGTAAGAGCAATCCCTATGCTATCTGGGATATTGGAATTAGACTCTGCAGCCCCGCAAGAGATTGCAAGTCTCAACACAGCAACCAGAGAGCCTTCACTGTAACAAATGCTTTCCAGCAAATTTCAGAGTATTAGATCTACCAAGTAGGAGACTATAGTGTGATGCCTTGTGAGGTCACAGTAGCCTGGCACAGTGACAGGGAAATGTTCAAGGGAACAGTGACAGAGCTGAAGAGGTCTGTTCTTCCCTGCTGGCAGCTGCTGTGACCAGGGCAACAGGAAGCATTCAACCTTCTCTTTGTTAAACTAAATAGATTGAGCTGTGAGTCTACAGCTAAGGCATGTTTTCTAATCCTTTAATCATTCTCGTGGCTCTTCTCTGAACCCTAATTTATCAACATCCTTCTTGAATTGTGGACATCAGAATTGGACAAGGCATTCCAGCAGCGGTTGCACCAGTGCCAAATTACATAGGTAAAATAACATCTCTGCTCCTACTCAAGATCACCCTGTTTATGCACCCCAAGATTGCATTAGCTGTCTTGGCCACTGCATCAGCTCCTGTTCAGCAGATTATCCATCACAAATCCCTCATTGTGTAGGTATGGCCTACATTCTTTGTTCCTAGAGATATATATTTTCATTTAGCCATATTAAAATGCATAGTGTTTGCTTGTGCCCAATTTACCAAGTGATCCAGAGCACTCTAAATAAGTGAGCTGTTCTCTTCATTTACCTATCTGCAAACTTTCTGATGATTTTATGTTTTCTTCCAGGTCATTCATAAAAATGTTAAATAGTGTAGGGCCAAGAACCAATCCCTGCAGGACCCCACTGCAAACACACCCTCTTGACGACAATTCCCTGTCAACTGATGCATCTAAAAATATATTTGTAAAGTCAAGAATCAAAGCCTGGATCAAACCCATTGTCCTAGGCATAACAAAGAAACATAATGAAAAAAAGACAGTTTTAGCACCAATGAGCTTACAATTTAAGCAAGTTGGGGCAAGGACTATACTTTCCTTTGTCTGTGGACAGGACCTTGCATGTTGTGAGTGTTACCAGAATACATAACACTGCTCTACAGCTAAAATGCTTCTGAAATAAATGTAGTCAAACTTTACTAGTTCTGGGTCACTGAGAACAAAAATGATGCTTAAAATTGTTGATTGGCTCTAGTTTTCAAGATATGCTATTGGGTCAGTATATACGACCCTTGACTTGGGAATGGCTGAGGATAAGTGAGTTATAAAGGGAAGGGATCTCAATTTAAACCAGAAATGACTAAAATACATCTTTGACTGGATCTATGAATAAATCTATGACTGGGTTTGGACAGTACTTGCTTTTTAGGCAAAACAATGAATGATGCAATCTGAAGCTGGTATTGCGTCATACAGGATATGAATTGCATCATGTTATTCCTAGAAGTCATGGATAATGCAATCATAACGAAGCTTACATCACTCTGCTGAACAAATTGCCCTATATCAGCTCTAGAAAACATACAGTGTCGTGCTCTCTTATTTGTCAGTGTTTGATTTTGCAAAGGGACACATTTCTGTTTAGCCAAAGTGAGCAGAGATGCCTCGTACTTGTGTGAACAGTGCAGATAACTTCTGCTATGTTTGTGGTGAAGTGACTTTTGCATCACAAAAGCGCAGTATAACCACTATGGTTAAGAAAGCCTATCACCTTTATTTTGGCTGCAAAATTGGAGATCAGGACAAGAGGTGGGCCCCACACATATGCTGCAACACTTGTGCAACAAATCTTCGCCAGTGGTTGAACAGGAAAAGGAAATCTATGCCTTTTGCAGTGCCAATGATTTGGAGAGAGCCAACAGATCATACCAGCAATTGTTACTTCTGCATGGTGCCTCCAGTTGGGAAAGGTGTGTCAAAGAAGAAAAAGTGGACTGTGCATTATCCAAACATTCCATCAGCTATACGCCCAGTACCCCACGGAGAAGGACTGCCGGTTCCTGATGCACCAGAATCATTCTCACTTGAGTCAGACGAGGAAGAGGAAGAGGATGAAACTTCTGGTCCTGAACCATCAATGTCACAGGACCCACATTTTCTCCCATCCTCCTCCTCTGAACCACACCTCATAACACAAGGTGAACTGAATGACCTTGTCAGGGATTTGGAACTACCCAAGAGTAAGGCAGAGCTGTTGGGCTCCAGACTACAGCAGTGGAATCTCCTGGCAGGTGATGTTAGGGTTTCCATGTTCCGTGACCGTCAAAAGGATCTTGTCCCATTCTTCTTCATGGAAGGTGATCTTGTAGCCTGCAACAACATCGATGGTGTGATGGCAGCCCTCAACATCGTTCACGATCCAGATGAGTGGAGACTGTTCATTGATTCATCGAAGACGAGTCTTAAAGCTGTTTTACTGCATAATGGCAATGTTTTGCCATCAATTCCAGTTGGTCATGCAGTCCATATGAAGGAAACCTATGACAACATGAAACAACTTTTGAGGTGCATAAACTATGACCAACATCAGTGGCAGCTTTGTGGCGATTTGAAGGTTGTTGCTCTCTTGCTTGGTCTGCAGGCTGGATACACAAAGTACTGCTGTTTTCTCTGCGAATGGGATAGTCGTGCAAGAGATTCCCACTACATCAAGAAAGATTGGCCACTCCGACAGTCATTGGAGCCTGGGAGGAAAAGTGTTCAGCATCCACCACTTGTTGAATCAAGGAAGATTTTGTTACCACCCTTACACATCAAGCTGGGTCTGATGAAGAACTTTGTCAAGGCCATTGACAAAACACAAGCAGCTTTCAAGTACCTCCGTGGAAAATTTCCAAGGTTAAGTGAAGCTAAGATAAAGGAAGGTGTCTTTGTTGGTCCTCAGATTCGTGAACTTCTTCGAGATGATGCATTTGACCATGCACTGCGTGGCAAGGAAAAGACGGCATGGAAAGCCTTCCAGTTAGTGGCAATAAATTTTCTCGGAAACAACAAGGCACACAACTACAGGTTGTTGGTGGAAAACCTCCTCAAGGCATACAAAAGCCTTGGTTGCAACATGTCACTAAAGATACATTTTTTGCACTCTCATCTAGATTTTTTTCCACCGAACTGCGGAGCAGTGAGCGACGAGCACGGCGAGCGATTTCACCAGGACATTGCAACAATGGAGAAACGCTATCAGGGCAAATGGAGCCCATCAATGCTTGCAGACTATTGCTGGACAGTGACAAGAGATGCTCCATTTAATGAATACAAGAGACAAGCCAAGAAGCGCCGAGTAGACACTGAATAGGACTAAACTATGTACATAATAGTTTTTTGCCTTTTGTTTCATAATAAATTTTATTTATATAACCCTTTTGCTGATTTTTAAAGTGTTACATAAACAGGACAGGTGAAATATTATCATGTAAAGCAACCATAAACACATGAAAAGACCTAGGTTTACAATTTATGATTAAAACTCTACTATCTACACAATATACATAGACATAAAATGTAAAAACTTAAATATCTTAGAAACAGTAGCCAATCAGTTGTTTTAATTGTAATATTTGAATTCAGCACATCAAAATACAAAATAAATATCACATTTTATCTCTGAGGCAGACGACTTCTCAAAAATTGTAGACCAGTGTAATTATAATAGGGAGAGAAGAAGGAAATATGGAGAAACAGGTCCTGTGAAAGGGAAGGGACTTTACAAAGCTAGATCATCAAGCAACTACATGCCTGAAACTTAAATACCCAACCAACTAGCTGGCACAGGCATTTGATCAGAGAATCCAAACTAGCCATTGCTCCTAAGCATACGATCAGAGAGGCCAAGCCGCTGGGGAAGGGGGCAGGACTTGAATGTCAATGAGTACAATATCTAAATGTGTGCCAACTAGGTGCAAGAATTTTCCACAATCCTCCCCTGTGTGCAACTTAATCTGGGCCTCAACGGTCAATAGTCTTAGTCCTACTTTGTAGTGTAGCACTTTGCACAGTGAGAGACGGTGTGGAGGAGAGTTCCCATAGTGTGTGCAAAGAATATCATATGAGGGAGCACTGAAGGGAGGGAGATCCCGTAGCAAACAGCGATGTGATAGTGGGAAGGTGTGTGTGAGAGAGGAGGCAGGACCACATCTTGGATCTGAAATGCAAGGTAGGAGCACCATGTCCCCGCACAGATTAGGAGAAACTCACATCCTAAAATGGAAGAATATGGCCCCAGCAGAAAACGTGGTATTATTAAACCATGGTGGTAGGATCTGGAGCCACAACTGCCTCCAGTAGATTGGGAGAAGGAGGCAGGATCCAGACCTGTAGCATCATTTACCAGTGACAGAATGGGCAGGAGCCAAACTCCAGGGTCAGATGAGTCATGGTGGGGTGTTGCAGTAGGTGGCATCCAGACTCACAGCTGGATGTGTTGCAGCAGGAGCGAGGCTGCATCCAGAGCCATGACTGGGGATCCTGTAGGAAAGAAGGGCTGTATCTGAATCCATACCACAGTGGGACATTAGGAAGGCTCTAGATTCACATGAAAGCTTCTGATAATTGTTCCATTGAGGGAGTGGGTGGGAACTAAAGGGCAACCATTACTGCAGCACTCATAGGAATCACTTTGGGCCTCTTTCAGGTAGCATGACACATGTCCCATATATGCATCACCTACAGAGAACAAAGGGAGAATTTTGTGCTAGTTCTTATTTGCCCACCATTCTTCAGGGCTTACCAGACTGTTCCTCCAATGCCTCCCAAAGGGCTCACTGAACCCCAGGGGAATATGTACCTATCCACATGCCTGCATTTTACCTGTTATTAGCCTTGGCTACTTGCTCTTCACATTTCCCCTTAAGCCTTCTACTTTCCTTTTTACCTCACATTGTAGTTTATATTCCTTTCTGTCGATATCACTTGGGCTGGATTTACACTTTTTGAATGATATGCTTTTGGCCTGAATATATTCTTGTCATTGGGCTATAGTTTGTTTTTATTTGCTTTTCTGCTTTCTTTTGTTTAGTACTATACAGATTTTTTAATTGTCGTAACAGTTAAATGACCTTTGTGCTGATTCTGAGGAATAAATTCTCCCCTTTTGTCTTTAGATTTTAAATATCATCTTCATTTTAATAATTCCCATTCCTCAAATTAAGTGTTTTGGTGCTAGTTTTTGTCACTCCCATAAGGTAATTAACTAAATTATATTCCATTAAAAAGACTACAGTAAGAGAACATTAAAAGTTGAACTACTAGGCACTCAAAAGTAAAGAAAATTTAAGGTTACATGCCTCCTTGTGTGTATGCATCATTTTAAGTCTTTAATTACTTGATCACATATTATTTCCTAAATAACAGTCCTTCAACCTAGACTGAGATTGCAGAAAACTTGTGAGTTCACAGACTGTCCTAGATAAGGCACAGCATGTAGCTTAATTGCCCCAGGAGTGGATCAGTTGGGGAAGGGACAGTCAGAATCTCAATTCTGTCCCTGGCTCCCCAGTTGGTGAAGGGGTCAGCAATCTGCTGCTGTTTTCCCCACCATGCTGGGATCCGCTGGGTACATGCCTTTAGAATGCAACAACAAATGGAGTGGTTGCTTCTACTCCACTATTAGTGTACTTTGACTCATCTAAAGTTGGCAGCTTAGTTACAATAGAATCTGCATCTGATACATACTCACTGATATTTCTAATAACTGTGTGTTGCCTCCACAGAATCAGGAAACTCTGACTTACTTGGGCAATACAAGCAAGATCACCTCTCCTCTACATTTAAACTCAACATAGCTCACTCTCCTTTGGTATTACACTGAATCAGGCCCACAGTATATTTTAAAAGCAAAAATTAACAATTAAATTCAGAGCAAGAATTCGTTTTCCCCAGGAGCCCTGCGGCCCTGCCCCGCCTCAGAGAAAAGAACTTAATCTGGGACTATCTGTGAGGCTACTCTGCAGTGGAATGGTAAAGATCCAGGATCCAATGAGTAGCAAATTATATTATTGGAGTGAGGCCAATAAAATATAGAGTATCAAACAGAAGGGATGTGGTGGAGCTGGGCTGCAGTGACCCTGTGTCTAGTAAGCTACTGGATCAGAAACAAATGTGAGTGTTTTATGAAAATGACAAGTGGCCACATGATGGCACCAGAGCCCAAGCACTAAAACTGGGAAGCTGCCTGGATTTACAGGGCCCTCATTTCCTCACATCAGAATTAGGAAAGGGGTTGAGTGTAATATGAGGGTCAATCCATCCTCATCATCGTATCCACTCATTATACTCCACACTTGAACATAGCCATTATATGAACAACATACCCTCATATCTCAATGTCTGTACTTTGACCCGTTAACCTTTTACCCCCAATCGGGGATATTGCAGATTATGTATTCCTTACGCCATCCAATCTTAAACCGAACTTCCCACCCCTTGATAATCTGTACGTTATTCCCTGATAACCAGAAACTTCTATGCTTAAACTCTGTACCGTTCACTTTTTTTTAAACATCATATTAATAAAATTTTTACATCAATAGCCCAGAATGTGTAAATGTCTAATACTAAAGAAGCAGCATGGTCTGTGAGAAACCATTTCTCCTCCTTTTGGGGAGGAGGATGGACAGAAGTGCAGCTAGTCCCTGTCCATAACACTCAGAGGTAAACAACAGGGGAACAATATGTTTAGTTGGACGAGCTTTGATTAGGGGTTTAAATGATAAACACTTATGAAGAGGGACATCTCTACTACTTCCTGCTCATACTTAACAGAGGAAACTCCCCTATTGCTCACATTTGATCTCAACTCTGTAGACACTGCACTAACAGAGACTGTAAAAACTCCAAAGTCAGAAAACTCAGAGATGACTCCGCAGGACCAAAGGAATTGCCATGTTGCATCAGAACAGCAGTGCACCTAGTCTGATATCCTGCCTCTTACAGGGGAATCTGGTGACCGTCTATTGATTCGACGCAAGGCTGCCAAGCCAATTAATGCGTCTTCCTTATTATCGTCCCCAGAATCTAACAAGGAGTTTTCTTTATCTTTTTTTTTTTTTTTTTTTTTTTTTTTTACAGAGAGACAGGAGCATGAAGGGGGATCTGCTTGGAGAACGGGGTAAAGGGGAGCGCTCGGTCTGGTGGTGGGAGAGGAGGTTTTTAATAACGCTTTTAACTTATTATTTGAATTTTTGAGAGAGGCGAGTTTTGATTTTGTTTACCTACGATTTGCCTTTTCCCACCACTGCATGAAACAATCAACCTCTCCTCTGGCCAATTTAGTTTTAGGTTGGCCGAGTTTGTCTTTTAAGACGTTCACTCGGTCTTTGTCCCAAGATTTTAACAGTGGCCACTGAGTTTTGGGATTTTCCTGAGTTAGCCTAGACCATTTTTTTAGAAATTTACAGGAGTCCGGACCCTTTCTAAAATACATAAAATGAGCCGGCGTTTTTTTAGGGAACTGTTCCGACTTAGATGTCTGGTTATCCATACAGGAGGACTTTACACACACCAATTACACAAGAAGGAAATTCGGGTTTGTTAGAGCGATGCCCGGTGCAACACACAAAAGGAGCCCACAGGCTCCTGCCTTAGTCGCCCTTGCTTTTACACCAAGGGTTTTACCCAAGGTGCGGTGTGGCTGCGATTGTGCAGGTTTTACTCACTCAGACCGCGGGGACAGGAACCCCTTGGTCGGCCGATCCCCGGACGGAGATGGCACCCAGACTTAAACACTTTACAGGAGGACAGATAGACACAGAGACAGGACAGTCCTTAGTCCGGACAAAACACAGAAATAATTACCTGACCAGATTCCTGATGTCAGATTCCGGGATCCCTACCAGAACAGAGTGGGAACCAACAAGTTCGATGGCGTAGACCTCACTGTGGTCGTGCGCCCTTCCGTTCAGGAGGAGGACCGCTTGGGCCAAATGCCCAGGTGCCGGCTGCCACGGTCGTCCTACAAAAACGGTCAGGAATCACACGGCCCCAGTGAAGACGGTTGCCATCTCGGTGGAACCTCCAAATTGTTAAAGTTAGAATCAAGACTCACAGTTTTTAGTTATAGACCACTCTGTTTTATTAGCGCAGCGCTGTGCTGATACATTCAGATAATGTGAGTACCATATAAGACTCAGACTGTTTTATTTATACAGATAAAAAGGGGGGGTGAACTTAACAAGAAAACAAAGGAAGCAAAGCTGATAAGTTTTCCTGGGGCCAGACACACATCTTATTTCTTTATTAACTCTTAGCAATCTTCTGCTAATGTCCCACCATTAGCTTAGGTGCAACTTATTGTTCTATATCTTAATGTTTCTCTTCCTGACAACTATATTTCAACATTTCTCATTCCTGTTTAAAAAAACATACAGCATTTCTTTAATCCATTCTATTTTTACAATATAATTCATTCTACTTTCACAAGGCCCAGTACCATGGGCTTCAAAGGAAGGTGTAAAACCATGACAGACAAACATTTATGCAATGATTTTTCTCCCCATGGGATACATTTCTTCCCAGGCCCATGCTCTTAATGGTTGGCTTTTGTCCTGATGCATGAAGGTTGATACCTCTTTTCATGTCTTATGATTTTGTTGCCCTTCTCTGGATTTTCCTATTTCTGCTGCATCCCTTTGACATGAAGAAAATTCATCATGGTACATATTGGTACCAAACACATGGATAAGTGTGAGTCTCAGAAACTAGTTTTAGATTACTAAAAAGGAAATTTAAAATTCACATCCTCTAGCATACCTTTATTTTTAAAACCTTCCATTGTCCATTTTCACATACAGGGCTAGTCAGACAACACGAGCTATAAGCATGACAAGATGGAGCAGAAAGGATGGGTTTATATTTATTAACGACTAGGGAACGTTGTTGGAAAGGGAGATCCAGAACAAAAGAGATAGAGGCCCCACCTTAACCAGAACAAGCATTCAGTTGGCATAGTGTGCAGAAAAGGAGACTAGTTAAAGTAGGAGCTGGGGAAAAGCAGACAGGTTCTGAGAAGCAGGTCACAGAGATGTGTCAGGAATGTCACAAATAGAAAAGTAACTCTGTATCTGGTAGTACAAATTAGGGCAGAGATTACAGCTGCAATGGAGGAAGGGCAAATTAATTTAATGGAGGTCCTAGTTTCAGATTATGCAGCTACATCAAAATTATTTTTACTTAGGCCTGGTCCACACTAGGGGGGGGGATCGATCTAAGATACGCAACTTCAGCTACGAGAATAGCGTAGCTGAAGTCGACGTAACTTAGATCGAATTAAAATTACTTACTTCGCGTCCTCGCGGCGCTGGATCGACGGCCACGGCTCCCCCTTCGACTTTGCTTCCGCCTTTCGCACTGCTGGAGTTCAGCAGCCGACGGGAGAGCGATCGGGGATCGATTTATCGCATCTACACTACACGCGATAAATCGATCCCCGATAATTCGATCGCTACCCGCCGATCCGGCGGGTAGTGTAGACATAGCCTAAGTGTAACTGTATTAAATCTACAAGTGGCTGTATACATAGGCAAAAACCTATAGATCAAAAACCAAGCTAAAAACTGGAAAATGTCAAAAATAGAGCTGGTATTAAAAAAAAAAAGAAGCTAGAAATGACTGGCAATGAAAAAAAAAAAGACCTAGACATATACAGACATTTCTGAAACATAGTGGGCCATACACTTCAAGACCTTGTCAGTTTGAGATTTCCAAAGAGGCCTCACAGAACTATATCTACTAACAGGAAAACTACTAATAGCTTAACATTTAAGCAGAGGTAATATCTACATGAACACCTCCTACTGCAGCACAGCAACTTTAACTTTTGCTTCAACCAATGATAAACCATAACATTTTGAATCACCAACAGAAGTGAATGATGGAGGAGGATCAGCATAGCCATCTCCCTCAAATGTACATCATTTACATGAGGAGGGTTGGATTTGTAGACTTCCCCTACAAGCAGAAAGGACATTCTGCAGAGCAAGATAACTTTTTTCCTAATCTTCTGCACAGGAGAAAGGCTGCAGATCCATTACAGTAGGATATCCAATAGCAGTCTAATGAGGAATGGTAAGTAACTAAGACGCAAATATGTACAGAAAAAGTCCAGACAAAATATAGGGCTACTATATAACCATGGCATGCAGAACCTTCCTGCCACAATATAGATGAATACAAATAACTCAGGTTCTGTTAACTGGCAAGGGAATTCTAGAGGAGAAAATGCACTTTCATTGTCCAACCTCACTCTCTGCGGCTGCCTAGTGAAACAGGAAAAACCTGAGACATTCAGAGAAATCAAAGCTGAAGGTGAAAATTATGTTTCCTGGCTCCTTCCCCTGTGACCTGGAAATGTGGTCAGAGCAGCAGGGAACAAAGCAGGGTGGATAAAAATGATTTTATTTAAAAAGAGAAAAATAAAATTTTGTATTTAATTTTGATTTTGTTATTTAAGTTATGTTTTTCTTTCTAAAAATTAACCTGTTTAAAATGAAATCTGAATTTAATACAAAATATGTTAATGCCTAAATTATAATCTCTTAAAACACTTCAGTAAAAAAATAAATATGCTGAATCCATAAGCCTCTATCAAAAACTTTGAGTTAAAGCCTGTTTTACTACATAAAGAAAGAATCAGAGATGGGGGAGGGGATTAATTTTTGAGGATTTTAATAGCATGTACTGTATTAAGGGCTTGTTCCTGTGCGGGAACCAGAGGCTGTGCTACTTGGTGCAAGAGACTGGCAAAGTCATCAAAAGCAGGAAAACTTGTCTCTCTTTCAGTCTATGAATAAAAAAAAGGAAGGAGGGGATGAGATCAATGTCTACACTACGAAATTAGGTCGAATTTATAGAAGTCGGTTTTATAGAAATCGTTTTTATACAGTCGATTGTGTGTGTCCCCACACAAAATGCTCTAAGTGCATTAAGTCGGCGGACTTCGTCCACAGTACCGAGCCTAGCATCGACTTCTGGAGCGTTGCACTGTGGGTAGCTATCCCACAGTTCCCGCAGTGTCCGCCGCCCATTGGAATTCTGGGTTGAGATCCCAATGCCTGATGGGGCAAAAACAGTGTCACGAGTGATTCTGGGTACATGTCGTCAGGCCCCCACTCCCTCCCTCCCTCTGTGAAAGCAACAGCAGACAATCGTTTCGCGCCTTTTTTCTGCCCAGACGCCTTATCACTGGGATCATGGAGCCCGTTCAGATCACCGCGGCAATTATGAGCACTATGACCACCACGCGCATTATCCTGGAGTATATGCAGAGCCGAAATCTGGCAAAGCAAAACCAGGCGAGGAGGCGACGGCAGCGCGGTGACGAGAGTGATGAGGAAATAGACATGGACATAGACTTCTCACAAAGTATGGGCCCCAGCAATGTGCAAATCATGGTGTTAATGGGGCAGGTTCATGCCGTGGAACGCCGATTCTGGGCCCGGGAAACAAGCACAGACTGGTGGGACCGCATAGTGTTGCAGGTGTGGGACGATTCCCAGTGGCTGCGAAACTTTCGCATGCGTAAGGGCACTTTCATGGAACTTTGTGACTTGCTTTCCCCTGCCCTGAAGCGCCAGAATACCAAGATGAGAGCAGCCCTCACAGTTGAGAAGCGAGTGGCCATAGCCCTGTGGAAGCTTGCAACGCCAGACAGCTACCGGTCAGTTGGACATCAATTTGGAGTGGGCAAATCTACTGTGGGGGCTGCTGTGATTCAAGTAGCCCACGCAATCAAAGACCTGCTGATATCAAGGGTAGTGACTCTGGGAAATGTGCAGGTCATAGTGGATGGCTTTGCTGCAATGGGATTCCCTAACTGTGGTGGGGCGATAGATGGAACCCATATCCCTATCTTGGCACCGGAGCACCAAGCCAGCGAGTACATAAACCGAAAGGGGTACTTTTCAATGCTGCTGCAAGCACTGGTGGATCACAAGGGACGTTTCACCAACATCAACGTGGGATGGCCAGGAAAGGTACATGACGCTCGCGTCTTCAGGAACTCTGGTCTGTTTCAAAAGCTGCAGGAAGGGACTTTCTTCCCAGACCAGAAAATAACCGTTGGGGATGTTGAAATGCCTATAGTTATCCTTGGGGACCCAGCCTACCCCTTAATGCCATGGCTCATGAAGCCATACACAGGCAGCCTGGACAGTAGTCAGGACCTGTTCAACTACAGGCTGAGCAAGTGCAGAATGGTGGTAGAATGTGCATTTGGACGTTTAAAAGCGCGCTGGCGCAGTTTACTGACTCGGTTAGACCTCAGCGAAAACAATATTCCCATTGTTATTACTGCTTGTTGTGCGCTCCACAATATCTGTGAGAGTAAGGGGGAGACGTTTATGGCGGGGTGGGAGGCTGAGGCAAATCGCCTGGCCGCTAATTACGCGCAGCCAGACACCAGGGCGATTAGAAGAGTACAGCAGGGTGCGGTGCGCATCAGAGAAGCTTTGAAAACCAGTTTCATGACTGGCCAGGCTACGGTGTGAAAGTTCTGTTTGTTTCTCCTTGATGAACCTCCCCCCCGCCCCCGCCCGGTTCACTCTACTTCACTGTAAGCTAGACACCCTCCCCTCCCCCCTTCGATCACCGCTTGCAGAGGCAATAAAGTCATTGTTACTTCAAATTCATGCATTCTTTATTAATTCACACAAATAGGAGGATAACTGCCAAGGTAGCCCAGGAGGGATGGGGGAGGAGGGAAGCGCTGGGTGGGGTGGGGGAGGAGGGAAGGACAAGGACACCGTGCACTATAAAACTTTAAAACTTTAAAAATTAGAAACTTCAAAACTTATTGAAGGCCAGCCTTCTGCTGCTTGAGCAATCCTCTGGGGTGGAGTGGCTGGGTGGCCGGAGGCCCCCCCACCGCGTTCTTGGGCGTCTGGGTGAGGACGCCATGGAACTTGGGGAGGAGGGCTGTTGGTTACACAGGGGCTGTAGTGGCGGTCTGTGCTCCTGCTGCCTTTCTTGCAGCTCAACCATACGCTGGAGCATCTCACTTTGATGCTCCAGCAGTCGGAGCATGGACTCCTGCCTTCTGTTCTCAATCTGACGCCACCTCTCAGATTCAGCCCGCGATTCAGCACGCAACCTCTCCGATTCAGCACGCGATTCAGCCCGCCACCTCTCCTCGCGTTCAAACTGTGCTTTTCTGCAGTCAGACATTGTCTGCCTCCAAGCATTCTGCTGAACCCTGTCAGCGTGGGAGGCCGTCTGGAGCTCCGAGAACATTTCATCCCGAGTTCTCTTCTTCCTCCTTCTAATCTTCACTAGCCTCTGCGAAGGAGAAACATTTGCAGCTGGTGGGGGAAAAGGGAGATAGGTAGTTAAAAAGACACATTTTAGAGAACAATAGGATCACTCTTTCCCGTTAAACCTTGCTGTTCACATTACATAGCACAAATGCTTTCGTTACAAGGTCGTATTTTGCCTCTATTTATATTGAGGGTCTGCCGATTTGGTGTGAGAGATCACTCACGCAGGGCCAGGCAACAGAATTCGGCTTGCAGGCAGCCATGGTAAGCCACAGTCTTTTGGCTTCTTTAACCTTAATAACATGTGGGAATGGTTTCAAACAGCAGCACCCTCATTTTCCATACCAAGCAGCCGTTGGGTTGGCCATTTAAAATGGTATGGCAATTTAAAAGGAGGGAGGGATGCGGTTGCCGGGTTAACGTGCAGCACAAACCCAACTAACCCCCCCCCCCCCCCCCACACACACCCAATTCCCTGGGATGATCACTTCACCCCTCCCCCCACCGCGTGGCTAACAGTGGGGAACATTTCTGTTCAGCCGAGCAGGAACGGGCACTCTGAATGTCCCCTTAATAAAAGCACCCTATTTCAACCAGGTGACCATGAATGATATCACTCTCCTGAGGATAACACAGAGAGATAAGGAATGGATGTTGTCTGAATGCCAGCAAACACCGGGACCATACGCTGCCATGCTTTGCTATGCAATGATTCCAGACTACGTGCTACTGGCCTGGCGTGGTAAAGTGTCCTACCATGGCGGACGGAATAAGGCAGCCCTCCCCAGAAACCTTTTGCAAAGGCTTTGGGAGTACATCCAGGAGAGCTTTCTGGAGATGTCCCTGGAGGATTTCCGCTCCATCCCCATACACGTTAACAGACTTTTCCAGTAGCTGTCCTGGCCGCGAATGCCAGGGCAAATTAATCATTAAACACGCTTGCTTTTAAACCATGTGTAATATTTACAAAGGTACACTCACCAGAGAACCCTTGTCCGCCGCCCTCAGGGTCCGGGAGCACGCTTTGGGATTGGGTGGGTTCGGGGTTTACTGCCTCCAGGTCCAGGGTGATAAACATATCCTGGCTGTTGGGGAAAACGGTTTCTCTGCCTCCTTGCTGTGAGCCATCTCCCATGTCTTCATCATCATCGTCTTCCTCGTCCCCAGAACCCGCTTCTGTGTTGCGTGAGTCTCCATTGACGGAGTCAAAGCACAGGGTTGGGCTACTGGTGGCTGCACCCCCTAGCATGGCATACAGCTCGGCATAGAAGCGGCATGTCTGCGGCTGTGCCCCGGACCTTCCGTTTGCCTCTCTGGTTTTGTGGTAGGCTTGCCTTAGCTCCTTAATTTTCCCGTGGCACTGCTGTGCATCCCTGTTATGGCCTCTGTCCTTCATGCCCTTTGAGACTTTTTCAAATGTTTTTGCATTTCGTTTACTGCTATGGAGTTCCGCTAGCACGGGTTCGTCTCCCCATATGGCGAGCAGATCCCGTACCTCCCGTTCGGTCCATGCTGGAGCTCTTTTGCGATCCTGGGACTCCATCGTGGTTACCTGTGCTGATGAGCTCTGCGTGGTCACCTGTGCTCTCCACGCTGGGCAAACAGGAAATGAAATTCAAACGTTCGCGGGGCTTTTCCTGTCTACCTGGCCAGTGCATCCAAGTTCAGATTGATGTCCAGAGCGGTCACAATGGTGCACTGTGGGATAGTTCCCGGAGGCCAATACCATCGAATTGCGGCCACACTAACCCAAATTCGAAATGGCAAAACCGATTTCAGCGCTAATCCCCTCATCGGAGGTGGTGTAAAGAAACCGATTTAAAGAGCCCTTTAAGTCAGAAATAAGGGCTTCGTCGTGTGGACGGGTCCAGGCTTAAATCGAGGTAACGCTGCTAAATTCGACCTAAAATCGTAGTGTAGACCAGAAGTTTTAAAAGTTTGAAGGACAGTCTAAGTAACTTAGGAGACTGTCTCATTGTCAAAAGACTTAGGCAAGTAGGAACTTATGCTCCACTCACTTTCACTTAGGCATTTTTGAAGATTTTCCCAGGTTGGCCTGAAATAATCAGTTTAATTCATTCACTATGGTTACATATAAGAATGGCCATACTTGGTCAGCCCAATGGTCCATCTAGCCTAGTATCCTGTCTTCCAACAGTGGCCAGTGCCAGATGCTTCAGAGAACAGTGCAATTATCAAGTGATCCATCCCCTGTCATTCAGCCCAACTTCTGGCAGTCAGAAGTTTAGGGACACCCAGAGCATGGAGTTGCATCCCTGACCATCTTGGCTAGTAGTCACTGATGGACTTATCCAGTTCTTTTTTGAACACCCCCCCCCCCCCCATTTATACTTTTGGCCTTCACAACGTCCCCTGGCAATAAGTTCCACAGGTTGACTGTACATTGTGTGAAGAAGTACTTCCTTAAATTTGTTTTAAGTTTGCTGCCTATTAATTTCATCAGGTGACCCCTAGCTTTTGTGTTATGTGAAGGGGTAAATAACACTTCCTTATTCACTTTCTCCACTTCATTCATTTTTTTTATAGGCCTCTAGCATTTCCCCCCTTAGTCATCTCTTTTCTCTTCATAATGAAGCTGTTCCATATCCTTAGTTATTTTTGTTGCCCTTCTCTGTACCTAATATGTAACCCCTGTTTAATAAATCATTTAGTTGTAAACATTTTTGATGAGAAGTTTATGTACCCAAAACATTTAAGGATGTTTTGTTTAATAAAATGAAGTCTTATATGCTGCTTTGTGTCCAATTACCAATCTACTGCAGTTTAACAAGTCATGAGCAAAAAGTTAATTATCTTTTAAATAAGCAATATATCAGTCACCATTGTCTAACATACTAAAATATACAGTGAATCTGAACATATAAATTATATAATAGCTTAAATAAATGTACACAGTTATAGCATACCCTCCTAGGTAGCAAAAAGATATACCAAATCTAATGTAAAGGCTCTACTTAGTTGTAATTCAACGTGTTTTAATGGCTATATCAACCAATGAGAATGCACCATTCTTTAAAAAAATAATTAAAGTACAAGTGAAAAAGTTGATTAAAATCCGTTATTTGAATCAAGGATTTCTACATGGTGATTTAAATTGCTTGATTTAAATCAACCTACCCTGGAACAAAGACTGTGACCAGCTCCACACCTGCCTCTGAGACATGTCAGAACAGAGGGATTTGAGGTACTGACCAACAGCATCCACCCCCTGCCAGATTTTCAGCAGGGGGTGGATTTTCAGCAGGGTCAGAGGCACTAACAGTGGCTCCTAGACAAGTCACACAGGGCTATCGTGGAATTCAGCCAGAGCAGCCTGGACCTCACTGGCCCAGAGAGCGCCCAGACACAGGGGACTGGGCTCTGGTGAGGGGCTCTTACCTTGTAGCTGAGCTAATGCAGTTACAGCCTCAGTTTCCCCCAGAGACAGGTTGGTTCTTCATGGAGCTGGCTGGGGGGTTAGTGCTGGTCAGTCTCCCTCTCTGCAGGAGAGCAAGGAAGGTATTTATATCCCTGCCCTTTCCCAGGATTCCTTGCTGCAGCCCCCCTGATCCCTGTAGGAACAACACCCCCCAGGATGCACCTTGGTTCTGGACTGACACCGGAACAGGCAGGGCTGGACCTGAGGCCTGTTCTTAATGGACCCAACATTCTGCCCCCACCTGTTTGAACGGGCAAAGGGAAGGGACGTCTCACCCCGGGCGTTACCATCACATGCAGACTGACCAGGAGGCAAGAGCTGCTAAGCTCCCCTCGCCAGCCCAGTGAAATCGCTAGAGCTGTTATCACTAAGAACTGGGTGCGGTGGTGGAGCCTCAAAACACCTCGTTGGCCTCGGAGCTGAAGGCAGCCTGGTGATGAGAGATGCTGCAGCAGCAAGGTGCCCCCTGCCCAGCAATCCCAGCGCTGCAGAACAGACCTTGTTGAGAAGAACTGTGCTTAATTGGTGGGTGGAGAAGAGCTGGAAGGCTAGTTCAGCCATCAGGGAGAGGATACAAAAATGCACAGGAAGGAAGTAGTGGGGGGAAGAGTGAGTGAGAGATTGATTGATTGTATTTTCCTTCTTGCCTCAGGTGCTGAGGGCTCCCTAAGGCTGCATGCTGTACAAGGGTGGTGTGGGAACCTACATTGTAAATAAACTGCACCAGATGTTTTACCAGTATAAAGGTCTTTGAGTTGTTTGTGGACTTGAGTAGAGACAGGAGCGAGTGGCCCCTGCCACAACGTGCTAAAAGGACATTTGTCCACTGTAAAGTGGGGAAACTGAGGCAAAAGACTACTGCCCAAGTTACTGTGGGGGGGATGTGGGAATCTTTGTGGTTGGAGGAGAGTGTTCTTCCTCAGGGGAAGAGCTGGAGCTGATGAAGAAAGAAGAGGTGGTTGGATGCTTTTTTAGGTTCTCGTGTGGTTCCAGGCCTTTCTGACTTTCTTAATTTCCTTTGGTTGTTTAGGAGAGAGACTCTCCTCCATGGCAGGGGTTTGGTTCCATTTCTTTATCCCAGTGCCTTTGTTCCTCATCTGCATATGTAATTGCAGGGGTGGGGTATATCCCTGTACAGGCTCAGTTCCTTTCTCTTGGGAAAAAGGGGAGTCAGATGGAAGGCGATTTAAGCACATGAGATAGGACCCTCTAGCTTTTCCTCATAGAAATGAATTGGCCCTCCTGGGGTTAAAGGAAAACGTTGGACTTAATCCAGAGAATGTCTGGATGAATATGACACTCTGGCTTGTTGAGCCCTGGTATTAGAGAGGATTTACAGAGGTGTTTTCAGAGGAGTCTTGGCTGGTGTAGAGGGATGCAGAGTCCATATATGTCATCCAGACTCTGAGCCCTGCTAGCCTGAGGGGCCATGGTTTGGAGTAACTAATAGCAAAGGTTCCCTTCTGTGGATTCTGAGATGGCCTCCTCACAGACGGAGCATCTTCTGGCCACTGGTATACTCTATATAGTCTGCTCCGCTGTGCTGGGGAGAGGGAAACAAAGAGAAAAACCTCTACAGAGCACAGTCCCATTAAAAATTGTACAGTGAAAGAGGGAAACATGATTTTTGCTCACTGCTACCTTAAAATTAGCTTGGAAAGCAAGGATGGAAATACATAAAGTGAGAGTACAGAACTGCTGCTTTGTTTGCACATGCAGAAAGATAATCAGGCGTGTGGGCAGAAGGAATATGGTCAAGCCCTGGAGCCTCAGAACAAGTCTGAACTGCCTCCAGAATTTGCTTGGAAACCGGAGAAGCACACAATCGTCCAGGTGGAGGGAAGAGGTCAGGATCCAGAAGGGGAGCAGCTATAAGAGCCCAGAATCGTTAAGTTCAAAGTGCATTTATTCATAGGTTCCTCTCTGGGTGTCATTACTCCACACTTTGCTGTAACTGAAACAACTGATATAAGAAGCCACGCTCTTCTTAAAGCCCTAAACTTTTTATATACAGCTGTCCTATCTGATTACACAACTACTGTATATGGGTTCATAAGTATAGGTGTCTGGTGTTTTCCCATTAAGCAATAACATACAACAGGCAGGGTGTTGTGCTGGGATATTGCTGAGCTTTGGGTATGTTATTTAGGAATGACGCTAAAGGATGAATATGAAAACCACCTGAAATGTGTCAATATCTCAACATTACACACATGCCCAGAAGATCTCAAACTGCCATTATATTCACATTAAGCCAATTTATTATTGATTTTGATGAAAATTGGGAAAACTGGAAAAGTGTGATTTCCACTAAAATCCAACTACATAATCCAAAATTAATTGCATCTCAATCCAATTTAAGCCTCAGGAAATTTCCCATGAGAGTAAATTTTAGTCCTCAAGTTAATTTAAGTGATGTGATGTTCGTCCATCGTTATCGATGACGACCTCAACAACTCATTTTTTCGATGACCGGGCTCTATGTGTTCGAAGATGACTGATCAGTCCAATTCAGGCGTGGAACATCCTGTCACATGTCGGGCAGCCATGTAATGGCACTGTCGATGATGTATGAGTAGCTCTGGACTTACGCAGCTCACGCTTTTTTTCAGCCTCAGCAATACACTTCGCCTCAGAGGTATCACTGCCTGTGTGAATGAGGCTGTGCCATGCTGGACGGTTCAATGCAAAGGTTTCCCATGTGGCGGTGTTGATCTCAAAGGACTTCAAAGAGGTCTTCAACGTGTCCTTGAACCGCTTCTTTTGTCCTCCATGGGAGCGCTTTCCCTGAGTGAGTTCTCCGTAGAAGAGCTGTTTAGGAATGCGTTCGTCTGACATTCTCACGACATGTCCGGCCCACCTGGTCTGGGCTCTCATCAGCAATGTGTGAACTGACAGCAGACTGGCTCTAGTAAGGACATCAGTATCGGGCACTTTGTCCTGCCATCTGATTGTTAGAAGCTTTCGCAGACAGGAAATGTGGAAGTGATTGAGCCTTCGTGCATGACTCCGATAGACAGTCCACGTCTCGCAGGCGTACAGCAGAGTTGGAAGCACCACTGCTCGGTAGACTTTCAGCTTCGTTGGTAGGCTGATCCCTCGACGTTCCCAAACGTTGGAGCGCAATCGGCCAAATGCAGAGCTGGCTTTAGCAATTCTACAGTTTACTTCATCATCGATTGACACTGCTCAGGAAAGGGTACTGCCCAGATACGTGAAGTGGTCCACTGTCTGAAGTCTCTGTCCATTTACAATGATGGACGG
Organism: Platysternon megacephalum; assembly: GCA_003942145.1. NCBI lineage: Eukaryota > Metazoa > Chordata > Testudines > Platysternidae > Platysternon > Platysternon megacephalum. The sequence continues at coordinate 1,919,400 of QXTE01000195.1, read as the reverse complement.
TTCTGAGTATGGAGTGTGGGGAGCTGGCTGGTGCATGACCTCAGTCTTCTTGATGTTAATGGTGAGACCGAAGTTATTGCATGCAGTTGAAAACTTGTCCATACTGGCTTGCATTTCTGGCTCTGTACTAGCATTCAGAGCACAGTCATCGGCAAAGAGAAAGTCTCGAAGTACAGTTTCCTTCACCTTGGTGATGGCACGCAGTCGCCTCAGATTGAATAGTTTCCCGTCAGTTCTATATTTCAGGCCTACTCCTTCAGTGCAGTGTTGAAAGGCATCAGTCAGAGTGGCAGAGAATATCATGCTGAACAAAGTGGGTGCTAACACACACCCTTGCTTGATGCCGTTGGTGACTAGGAAGGCCTCAGATGTTTCACCGCCATCCAGGACACGAGCCATCATACCATGATGAAATTGACGTACCATTCGTATAAATCTGTCTGGACAGCCAAATTTCGACATGATCCTCCACAGACCCTGGCGACTGACAGAGTCAAATGCTTTTGTGAGGTCCACAAAAGTTGTGTAGAGTTCACGATTCTGCTCTTGACATTTCTCCTGTAGCTGACGCACGGCGAAGATCATGTCAATAGTCCCACGTCCCTTGCGGAAGCCACACTGTGATTCTGGCAGTAGGCCCTTCTCCAGGTGTGTGATCAATCGGTTCAACAGAACCCGTGCAAGAACTTTCCCCGCTGTAGAAAGCAGCGAGATTCCACGGTGATTGTCGCATACCTGGCGATTGCCCTTCCTCTTATAGAGGTGCAAGATAGACGCGTCTCTAAATTCTTGTGGAATGGTTCCCTGCTTCCAGAAGGACTGAAACAGCTCAGTGAGTTTCCGTAGCAGCATGGGTCCACCGACTTTGTACACCTCTGCTGGTATGGCATCTAACCCTGGGGCTTTGCCACTTGACAGCTGATTGATAGCTTTCTTCACTTCGTCCTCTTCTGGTAACGCATCCATGGAGTCATTGACTGCAACCTGGGGCATCCTGTCAATGGCCTCATCATTGATGACTGAGGGGCGATTGAGAATTGCTTCAAAGTGTTCAGCCCATCTCTGGAGAATCTGTGTCTTCTCTGTAAGTAGCACAGTACCATCAGAGCTCAGGAGGGGAAAGCTCCCAGAAGACTGTGGACCATAGAGTGTGTTAAGGGCTTCATAAAACTGCTTATAGTCGTTCCTGTCTGCATATGCCTGTATTTCATCTGCTTTGGCGCTCAGCCACAGGTCCCGCATTTTGCGCAGTCGGTTCTGTACTGTTCTGCGAGCGTTGATATAGGCGGTCTTCTTTGCCGCTGAGGATGGATCGTTTTGATATGCATGATGCAGGCGGTGCTTCTCAGCAAGTAAGGCCTGGATTTCTGCATCATTTTCGTCAAACCAGTCTTGCCGCCTGCATGTGGAGGGCCCCAATACCTTCGATGCAGCTGTATGGACAGTGTTGCGGAATCGCTCCCAGTCTCTCTCAGCGTCATCCTCAATACTAAGATCAGCAAGCTCATTCTCTAGGTATTCCGCTAGATTTTCAGTGATGCGGCTGTTCTTCAGCTTCAACACGTTGATCCTTTTAAGAGCCTTACAGCCTTGTGGTCGTCTCTTCGGCATGATACGGAGCTTCATTTTGGATACTATGAGCCTATGATCCGTCCAACAGTCAGCGCCACACATAGCTTTTGTAACCCTGACATCTTGCCTGTCCCTTCTCCTGATGATGATATAATCGATCAAATGCCAGTGCTTGGAACGGGGATGCATCCACGAAGTCCTGTTACGGGTAGGAAGGCGGAAGACCGTATTGCTAATCAGAAGGTCATGTGCTGCACAAGTTTTCAGCAGTAACAGGCCATTACTGTTGCACTTTCCCACTCCATTTTTCCCGATGACTCCTTCCCAGGCTGCGGCATCGCATCCGACTCTTGCGTTAAAATCGCCAAGCAGAATCAGCTTGTCTGTGCGGTGCACTGACGATAGCAGAGTATCTAGTTCTTCGTAGAATTTATCCTTCACGTCCTCTGGGTTGGTCATTGTGGGAGCATATGCGCTGATCAAAGTAGCTTGTTTTCCTTTTTGAAGCGGAAGCTGCAATGTCATGAGCCGGTCATTCATACCCTTGGGGGAACTGGCAAGTTTCCGAACAAGATGATTCTTGATGGCGAAGCCAACTCCAGATTCGCGACGCTCATCACTGCTGCGGCCACTCCAGAAGAATGTATAGCCACCGCCTGACTCAGACAGCTGTCCTTCATTAGCAAGGCGAGTTTCGCTAAGGGCTGCAATGTCAATATTGTAGCGTGCGAGCTCTCTAGCGACAAGTGCTGTTCTTCTCTCCGGTCTGTCTGCCGTGATGTTGTCCAGTAACGTGCGCACATTCCATGTGCCAATAGTGATCGGTGTCACTCGGCGTGCAGGTCCGCGGCTACAGCTCCCAGTGTATCCACACCTGCTGCTTCGTCGCTCGCCCATCGCACAGGACTTGATATAATGTAATATGATATGATGTCGAGACTTGCGCGTGAATTGGATTAAAGTGAGGGAGAGTTGCGCGACGGAGAGTGGGGTGTATGGGGTTGCCAGGGAGGGGTAGTACCTCTGATGGGGGGAGCAGTCGTACTCCTAGGAGTAGCTCATCCACTTTGGTCCCCACTTGACACCCAGCTCTCACCTGTGGCTCCAAGTAGCTGTCAGCATGCGACAGTGGCCACACCCCGGAGACCGTCTCGACTGGCGGGCTAAACCAGGTGAGGGTAGCCGATGAGTATGAGACTCTCGGTGAGTTAGGGTCTGTCTACCCATTGCATGCGAAGGCTGGATCCAGCTGGCTGAGGCAACCTGGTTTAACCTGGTTTTAATAATTTAAGTACTACTAATGGAAAGGCGTTGGCATTTATTTCATATATATATTGAGCTATACCTACCCTCCATAGAAACCAAGTATTTCTCTGTGGTGCCAGCCTCATTTATTCTTGGTTCTCATAGACTCTTACCCTCTAGGGACGTGTTGGGGAATTTTACCTGAATTCATGTTTGGTTATGCTTACTGTAAGGTTCTGTAAGGTTTCATATGATTTATTGAATGTTTTGCTATGTTTGTAGTTGATGTAAGGTTATGGGGATCCAAATCAAAGATGAAGTCTGAACATTCAAATTGGCATTTGACATGAAGGACAGCAGTGATTCCATATTGGTACCCCATCTTCATGGACAGTTTTGCATGAAAAGTAACTGACTGTGGGGTGACCACTTCTAACTGGCTCTACCACAGAATCTTCGCACCACCAAGGTTATAAATAGACTGCGCAAAACGGACTGTCTTGCTGTCCGTTCAGGAGACAGCCAAGTGCCATATTGTTTGCACGGGCAATGGACCAAGATTCATCGGATCCAGAGGGCAACAACATCATCTTACCTGCACCTTACCTGTGGTATCCTGATTTTTGATCCATCCTCCATCTGTGGGTCCAGGTTCCAGAACCGTCGATCTAGGAACTCCTTCCTTGGACTGAGCCTGGCCTGGGACAATTGAAGGTCCTGGGTCCACTCATCAAGGCACTCACCATCATCAACCTGTCCAGAAGTCATAAGACTGCAGTACAGTATTTGGGGGGTTTATGTTTTACGTTAGGCTATTACCAAGGGAGGGGTTGTTTGGGGTCCTGAGCTTCAGCTCAATCGGGGAAGCAACCACATCTGCATGTTTATGTTTTTCCCCTGTTATCCCATACTTTGTTCCCTAATAAACCTGTAGTTTGTTTTCGAAGAATATCTTTCTCTCTTGCTTTTCTATTTCACTGCACCACACTGCTTGGAGATGGGACTGACATTACTGCTCCAGAGGTGATAGACCCTGAGTCTCAGACAAGAACCTGGGCCCTGTAATCCAGGTGTAGATTCTTCCATTTACAGACGGGGGAGGGAAAAGAAGCAGAAACACAGCTACATTATATCCTTTACATCAGAGGTTCCCACGCTTTATTTGCTGTGTCCCCCCTGGAGATTTATGTGCCCCTGCCACCACGGGAGATAGGGGAGGGATAGGCCAGCCAGCTAAACTGGCAATGCTGAGGAGAGCAGGAGGCAGGGGGAGGCAGGTGCCTGGAAGGGTGCAGAGGTGGTTGGAGCCTGAGGAAGGTGGGGAGACAGGGGTGCCTCCCATTCACTCTCACCACCTTCCCCCCCGCACACACACACCCCTGTCAGGAGCAGGTTACCAGGAGCCCAGCTTGTTATTTGCTGCCAAGCCCAGCGAGCCCCTCTGCAGCTGCCTAGGAGGCTTCGCCTGCTCTGCGCTGCTTCTTTCCCACAGCATAAGGCTATGGGTGACCCCTCCCGGTCCTGCCAAATCCGGCGCCTTGGCAGTGCACATGTGCAGGCGCCTCAGGGCTGCCTACCTGACCCGGACTGGGGTGAAGCCTCCTCCCTGAGCTCAGGCCAAATTTCCAGTTGGGTATGGCAGCAGCCTCCTAATGGCACCATCAGGTAGGGCCTGCAGCAGCCTGCAAGGTGCGGCTGACTTGGAAGCACTTGTGCTCTGTGCTGCTCACCGACCCCCTGATAACTTGGTTGTGCCCCCCCGCCCAGGGGGTGCACCCCACATTTTGAAAACTGCTGCTTTCCATAGTCATCCATAATACATTGCTTTCTTACTTGTAATGTATTTCTCTGAACTTTTTTTTCTTTTGTAGCTTGTGTGAACAGGCCAAAGAAGAGGCCTATTAATCTGTCAGAGTGGATTAGGGAATCTCCTGAACATTTCTAGTCCATTCTCACACACCCACACTGCTTGCGGTTCCATTTGAGTAACTCTGTTTACAGCATAAGCTCATGCATTGAGCAAACCATGTTCAGCAATAATTCCCAATCCTCGGTGCATGTCCCAGAACTGACACTTCAGGTTTTTGTGAATATTTCTATACTCCCCTTCCTCACTTTGCTGATCAGCCCCTGTGGTCAGCCCTTGTATTTGGCTGAGTTTCTGTTTGTGCAAACTGCAGCATCACATCATGATGTTTAAGTTGTTAGCACATCTTGACACGATATGATGACATTGCAGCTGGGCTGCCAGCTTGTCATGGTGCAAATTCATGATATGGTGACCTGTAAGGGGCTGCTAAAATGGTTTAATGCCCCAGCAGTATCCGTTAAGCACTGCTTGCATGACCAGGTTCACCCTGAGAAAATGATGATGATGCAGGGAACTCTGGGAAAGGTGGCAACCCCAACCCTGGTGTGCAACCACCACCTGCCTCCTATTCAGCTATTTGTTCTCTATCCACAATAGTGTATGAGCGCCTTCTGACCCACCACTAGTTTAAGATGGAGATGGAACATTGCACAATACCTTGCACTGTATAGCAGCTGTCATGTGATCATCATAAAACATTTTACAAAAGTTCTTGACTGTCCTTGCAGCACCACAAAATTTCTGTGATATTATGGTTCCCAGATGGGAAAATAAATTATACTTACATAGTGTAATGGGACCAATCACTTGGTATGAGCAGCAGTGAAAAGGAAAATGTAGATGCCAGATGCTTGAGGAGCATTAAGACCCCGAGTATAGAGACACACTGAATGTGTCGTAGTCCCAGAGCATTGAGGGGGATGTTTGCAGTCGGGTGAGGGAATCAGAAGTGAGAGTCAACCTTCCTATGGGACCATCTCTACCCAAGGATGTGGTCTTGTGCCTTCCTGGGCACCCATCAGTATGATGTCAAAAATATCTCCATCTTATCAATGATCTGTAAGAAAATATAAAATCATTGCTGGTAAAATTTGCAGGTGGCAGAAACATTGGTGGAATGGTAATAATAATGGGAATGGGGTCAGTTATACAGACTGACCTGGGTCACTTAGAAAAAAGTGGGTTCACTTGAACAATGTACATTTTAACACATCTAGGACCAAAAAATGCAGGTCACACTTATAATACAGAGAACTGTATCCTGGAAAGCTGACTCTGAAAAGGACTTTGGGGTCAGCTTCCAGGGTGATGTGTGAACTGTCATACATGGTACTGCAGGCTTTCTTGGTAATGGTACCATCACATAGCAAAAAAACAAGTTGAATCCATCCTGGAGTCTGGCTGTGGATGCTTTGTCTAAAGCCATATTCTGATTGGTCAGTTGGGCCGCTTGGGTGAAGTGTATTGGTGCCACATAGGTGTGACGCTCTGTACCTCGGGGGAACACCCAGCACCCCCATGTTCATCCTTGTAAAATGATTGTGTGGTATCCAATGCAAAGTTTGTCATGTCAGGTGTCTTCGGAAGGCTCATGATGCACTGAGCATTGTTGTTATAGTGATGTTATGGTAATTGTTGTTATAGTAATGTTATAGGTTATCATTTCATGTATATAGTTGTGAAAATGTGCCTTCATGGCTTAAAATAAGCCCAGGCAAAAACTCTCCAAGAGCAGAGGGGCAGTTCACACCTCATCGGGGCATGTATGGGACAAACCCAGCCCAGCCTCACAGGAACAAAGGACTCTGGCCTAGGCAGCAACAAAAGGATCTGTTGGACTGTTGAGGAAGTCACTCAAGTGAGTTTGGGACTACGATGAGGTAATGCTCACCTGACTCTGAAGGAAGGGGGCAAAGCCAAGAAGGAAGAAAGAACATGATAAAAGGGAGAGACGTTTGCCATGCTCTTCCTCTCTCTTCCACCTATATCTACAGACACCACACCAAGTGACTGAAGTGCTGATCAAAGGGGAGAGCCTGGCTGAAGAGCAACCAGCCAGCCTGTGGTGAGAAGCATCTAAGTTTGTAAGGGCATTAAAAGTGTTAAGATCAGCTTAGAATGCGTTTTGCTTTTATTTCATTTGACCAAATCTGACTTGTTATCTTTGACTTATAATCACTTAAAATCTATCTTTATAGTTAATAAATCTGTTTGTTTATTCTACCTGAATCAGTGAGTTTGGTTTGAAGCATGTCAGAGACTCCCCTTGGAATAACAAGCCTGGTACATATCAATTTCTTTGTTAAATTGACAAATTCATATAAGCTTGCAGCGTCCAGCGGGCATAACTGGACACTGCAAGACGGAGGTTCCTAGGGTTGTGTCTGGGATTGGAGATATGGGCTAGTGTCATTCAGTTGCACAATCCAAGGAGCAGCTTACATGCCAGAGGCTGTGCGTGAACAGCCCAGGAGTGGAGGTTTTCACAGCAGAGCAGGGTAAGACTGGTTCCAAATCCATTCTCTAACCACAGGAGACCTGGGTTCTAGCCCTGACTCTGCCTGCCAGTCTTGTCCTGTCTGGGTCTATGATGGAAACATTGTGACATCTGTTCAAGATACTACCATAGATGTGTATGCTTTTGTGCACTGGAATGGGAGCAAATTATAGCTCCTAGAGGCAGCTCATGTTGTCTGATCTCAGCAGTCATAGGTACAGGCTGGGACTTTAAAATGGGTCTATTTCTTACTGGAGGAGAAATAAGCCATGCATCTGTTGAATCTCTGTCCATTGCTGCTCTGAAACAAAATTAAAGATACACTGCATTGCTCCTTGTGACAAAGGATGCAGGATAACATCACCTTCTAAACAGCAAACCCAGGAGTGACTCCTTCAGAGATGACTTATGATGGTCTTGTGGTCTGCAATTTAACTTATCCATCAACAAATATTCCTATTGGTCAAGTGGAGGGACATTGGAGAAATTTAGTCAGCCAGATGCCACTAACAAAGCCAGCCAGATGCTTCCTAACAAAATGGCTGGGACCAAACATTCCATGCTTGTTGATCTAGAACACTGCTAATATTTTACCTATCAACACTTGGAATAGTCAGCCCGTGACTAAAAACAGAAAGAATTGTGGAGGCCATCTGANGGATGCAGGATAACATCACCTTCTAAACAGCAAACCCAGGAGTGACTCCTTCAGAGATGACTTATGATGGTCTTGTGGTCTGCAATTTAACTTATCCATCAACAAATATTCCTATTGGTCAAGTGGAGGGACATTGGAGAAATTTAGTCAGCCAGATGCCACTAACAAAGCCAGCCAGATGCTTCCTAACAAAATGGCTGGGACCAAACATTCCATGCTTGTTGATCTAGAACACTGCTAATATTTTACCTATCAACACTTGGAATAGTCAGCCCGTGACTAAAAACAGAAAGAATTGTGGAGGCCATCTGAGGGTCTGCAGCCTGTAGCTCTAAAATATTTATGTGGAGCTTTTATGTTTCATTGACCATAAACCTTCCATTGACCATGAATTGTGGAAGTGGGAAAGTAGATGCATCCTTAATGATTGCTACTGAGGTAGAGGGAGGGTTGAAGAAAAACCTCTTTCAAAACACTGTCCTTTATTTCTCACTAATTGAGACACTTAAATTTTGGAGTAACATCCAGAGGTGCCTTTATGTCATAGAATCATAGAATCATAGAAGATTAGGGTTGGAAGAGACCTCAGGAGGTCATCTAGTCCAACCCTCTGCTCAAAGCAGGACCAACCCCAACTAAATCATCCCAGCCAAAGCTTTGTCAAGCTGGGCCTTAAAAACCTCTAAGGATGGAGATTCCACCACCTCCCTAGGTAACCCATTCCAGTGCTTCACCACCCTCCTAGTGAATTGTGTAGATGGTGAGGCTTGGCTTAACTGAATAGAGACATGACTGAAGGGTGTGGTGATGCCTTTCCCGCTGCCTCACTTCTTCCAGAGCCAATCATTGACGTGTAGCTACATGCCACAGTGTAGGCATGGCGTGCTTTTCACTGCGGCCTGTATGTACACTACACCTACACAACACGCTGCCAAAAGTGGTGTGAAGTGAAGATGTAGCCCCAGATACTTTTGAAAATTTTACCCCTGGACTTCATGTTAGGGCATCTTTATATTTGGTCATCGTTGTCATTGGTGTTCTCCATATTCAGTCATCATTGATCTTCATAACTGGTTGTCATCCGTCTTTTTTTGTTAGGTCATCATCATGGCCCACGTAGACGAGATAGCCGAAGTGGACTGGGGGTAATGAATGGTCCAGGAGGATTGGCATGATTGGGGGTGAGGGGCTAATGGTGGCCCTGGTTTTGCTTTTTTTTCTAGTGTTCATTTGTCTTGCTTTGTTTTTTGCATTTCTGATTTAGATAGGTTAGTGACATAGTGTCCTATTTTACAAAAGCAATTTAAAAAAACCCAACCCTCTATTTAAAAAATCATAAGATTTCATTTTTGAAAATTACCTATTTCTAAAATAAACAAACATTTTGATAAAAATTCTGCAAAATAATTTTTTTAAATTGACCTGTTTCAAAAATGAATGGAATGAAAATGGTTTACATTTTCACACACTTTTCTTTTTGATTTTTGACCAGCTGTAGCAATTATTTGATGGTAGAAAGTTTAATATGTTGATTATCCTAAAATCCATTAATTGCAGACAGGAGATATAGAATATGGTTTCCAGGAAACTGTATGTTCTCAGGCTGAGAACCAGATAGATCTTGGCAGCCTATGTCCAGTTCATAACAATTTGCTCACACATATCAACAACCTAACCACACAGGTGGGTTATTTTTAATTAAATTAAATTAAATTTTTATTTACCTTTTATACAGAGAGAATAGTCTTTCCATAGTTAAGGCTGTAATGAGCTCTCCATTATAATCCTGATTTAGACACCTCCTCTAAATTCCTCAAATCAAATCCAATCTGCATGACATTTTCTATTTTAATTCTTTGACATAGATTTTTTTTCTCTCCCAGATTTGAGGTGAATCAGACAATGCATCTCAGAGACAGGTTACAGATTTTCCACTCTTTCAATATCACTTTACTTTTAAAGCTATTTATACATATTGCTAATTTTTAATTAACTGTAAACACTAAGGAAAAGACCAGAATGTCACTGTGGACTACTCATTGAAAACTTCAGCACAATTCATAAAGAAAACGTTAAAGTTCATTATATGAATCACAGGTCAATCCTTACTTAACTTAATCCTTGCTTAATTTACGTCAAAAACATATAGCAGAAATTGAAGGGATCCAGATATGGACAATGAAAGCGAGTAGAGGCACAGAGAGACTTCCATTTGAAGAGAGATTGAAAATACAGTATTGCAACTGTTTAGTAGAGACAGGAGACTAATACAAGAGGACATAATAGTTATACAAAATAATGAATGGTTGTGACGTTCCCCTGGTGTTATCTGGACTGGTGATCTGCTAGGTCACTCCAATCCTCGACTCTGGGAGCCAGCCTTACCCTGCTCTGCTGTAAGAACCCCAACTCCTGGGCTGTTCACGCACAGCCTCTAGCATGTAAGGTGCTCCCAGCTACGTGAGTGAGCACTTTTGGCCAGTCGCTGCTTAGATTGTGCAACCGAATGCCACTAGCCAATATCTCCGGTCCCAGACACAACCCTAGGAATCTCCAACTTGCAGTGTCCGGTTATGCCCGCTGGATGCTGCAAGCTTATATGAGTTCGTCAATTTAACAAATAAATTGATATGTACCAGGCTTGTTATCCCAAGGGGAGTCTCTGACACACTTCAAACAAAACACACTGCTTCAGGTAGAATAAACAAACACATTTATTAACTACAAAATATAGAGTTTAAGTTATTACAAGTCAAAGCACAACAAACATGTGGACAAGGGGGATCCGGTGGACATAGTGTACTTAGATTTCCAGAAAGCCTTTGACAAGGTCCCTCACCAAAGGCTCCTACGTAAATTAAGCTGTCATGGGATAAAAGGGAAGGTCCTTTCATGGATTGAGAACTGGTTAAAGGACAGGGAACAAAGGGTAGGAATTAATGGTAAATTCTCAGAATGGAGAGAGGTAACTAGTGGTGTTCCCCAAGGGTCAGTCCTAGGACCAATCCTATTCAATTTATTCATAAATGATCTGGAGAAAGGGGTAAACAGTGAGGTGGCAAAGTTTGCAGATGATACTAAACTACTCAAGATAGTTAAGACCAAAGCAGATTGTGAAGAACTTCAAAAAGATCTCACAAAACTAAGTGATTGGGCAACAAAATGGCAAATGAAATTTAATGTGGATAAATGTAAAGTAATGCACATTGGAAAAAATAACCCCAACTATACATACAACATGATGGGGGCTAATTTAGCTACAACGAGTCAGGAAAAAGATCTTGGCGTCATTGTGGATAGTTCTCTAAAGATGTCCACGCAGTGTGCAGAGGCGGTCAAAAAAGCAAACAGGATGTTAGGAATCATTAAAAAGGGGATAGAGAATAAGACAGAGAATATATTATTGCCCTTATATAAATCCATGGTACGCCCACATCTCGAATACTGTGTACAGATGTGGTCTCCTCACCTCAAAAAGGATATTCTAGCACTAGAAAAGGTTCAGAAAAGGGCAACTAAAATGATTAGGGGTTTAGAGAGGGTCCCATACGAGGAGAGATTAGAGAGGCTGGGACTCTTCGGCTTGGAAAAGAGAAGACTAAGGGGGGACATGATAGAGGTATATAAAATCATGAGTGATGTTGAGAAAGTGGATAAGGAAAAGTTATTTACTTATTCCCATAATACAAGAACTAGGGGTCACCAAATGAAATTAATAGGCAGCAGGTTTAAAACAAATAAAAGGAAGTTCTTCTTCACGCAGCGCACAGTCAACTTGTGGAACTCCTTACCTGAGGAGGTTGTGAAGGCTAGGACTATAACAATGTTTAAAAGGGGACTGGATAAATTCATGGTGGCTAAGTCCATAAATGGCTATTAGCCAGGATGGGTAAGAATGGTGTCCCTAGCCTCTGTTCGTCAGAGGATGGAGATGGATGGCAGGAGAGAGATCACTTGATCATTGCCTGTTAGGTTCACTCCCTCTGGGGCACCTGGCATTGGCCACTGTCGGTAGACAGATACTGGGCTAGATGGACCTTTGGTCTGACCCGGTACGGCTTTTCTTATGTTCTTATGTTTAAGTCAGATTTGGTCAAATGAAATAAAAGCAAAACGCATTCTAAGCTGATCTTTACACTTTCAGTGCCCTTACAAACTTAGATGTTTCTCACCACAGGCTGGCTGGTTGCCCTTCAGCCAGGCCCTTTGATCAGTGCTTCAGTCGCTTGGTGGTGGTGTCTGTAGATGGAGGTGGAAGAGAGAGAGCATGGCAAACGTCTCTCCCTTTTATCATGTTCTTTCTTCCCTCTTGGCTTTGCCCCCCCACCCTCAGGGTCAGGTGAGCATTACCTCATTGTTGTCCCAAACTGACCAAGGGAAGGAGGGTGACTCTCTCGAGAGTCCAACAGATCCTTTGTTGCTGCCTAGGCCAGTGTCTTTTGTTGCTCTGAGGCTGGGCTGGGTTTGTCCCATATATGCCCTGATGAGGTGTGAACTGCCCCTCTGCTCCTGGATATTTTTGCCTGGGCTTGTTTTAAGCCATGAGTACACATTTTCATCCTCATAACTATATACATGAAATTACAACCTATAACATTACTATAACAACAATGCTCAGTGCATCATGAGCCTTCTGAAGACACTTGACATGACAAGCTTTGCATTGGATACCACACAATCATATTATAAGGATGAATATGGGGGTGCAGGGTGTTCCCCTGAGGTACAAAGCGTCACAATGGTATGCAGAGAGTAATTTGGGTATATCTTTTTTCTTATGAGAAGAGACCAAGGTAACATTTAATTAAATTGAAAAGTGAGGAATTTAAAGTTGGTAAAAGGAAACCTTTCCGTCTCCACACACAACATAATAAATGTGTGGAACTCATAGCCACTACACACCATTGAGGCTAAGAGCTTAGTAGACTTTAAAAGAAGAGTAGACATTTATATAGTTAACTAAAAGGTCACAGTTACATTAGGCAGTATAATAACCAAATACATTAGGAACATAAACCCTCAAGCATCAGAGCATAAGTCAACCCCTAACTTATGATGGTTGGGGGATGGGAAAGATCCCCATTTACTTTCATAGAATCATAGAAAATTAGGGTTGGAAGAGACCTCAGGAGGTCAACTAGTCCACCCCCCTGCTCAAAGCAGGACCAACACCAACTAAATCATCCCAGCCAGGGCTTTGTCAAGCTGGGCCTTAAAAACCTCTAAGGATGGAGATTCCACCACCTCCCTAGGGAACCCATTCCAGTGCTTCACCACCCCCCTAGTGAAATGGTTTTTCCTAATATCCAACCTAGACCTCCCCCACTGCAACTTGAGACCATCGCTTCTTGTTCTGTCATCTGCCACCACTGAGAACAGCGGAGCTCCAACCTCTTTGGAACCCCCCTTCAGGCTGCTATCAATGCCCCCTCACTCTTCTTTTCTACAGACTAAATAAGCCAAGTTCCCTCAGGCTCTCCTCAGAAGTCATGTGCCCCTGCCTCCTAGTAATTTTTGTTGCCCTCTGCTGGAGTCTCTTCAATTTGTCCTCATCCTTTCTGTAGTGGGGGGCCCAAAACTGGACGCAATACTCCAGACGTGGTCTCACCAGTGCCGAATAGAGGGGAATAATAATTTCCCTTGATCTGCTGGCAATGCTCCTACTAATGCCGCCTGATATGCTGTTAGCCTTCTTGGCAACAAGGGCACACTGTTCACTCATATCCAGCTTCTCATCCACTGTAATCCCCAGGTCCTTTTCTGCAGAATGGCCGCTTAGCCAGTCAGTCCCCAACCTGTAGCAGTGCATGGGAGTCTTCCATCCTAAGTGCAGGACTCTGCACTTGTCCTTGTTGAACCTCATCAGATTTCTTTTGGCCCAATCCTCCAATTTGTCTAGGTCACTCTGGACCCTATTCCTACCCTCTAGCGTATCTACCTCTCCCCACAGCTTAGTGCCATCTGTGAACTTGCTGAGGGTGCAATCCATCCCATCATCCAGATCATTAATGAAGATGTTGAACAAAATCGGCCTCAAGACGGACAGCTGGGGCACTCCACTTGATATCGGCTGCCAGCTAGACACCGTGCCGTTGATCACTATAATTGAGCCCGACGATCTATCCGGCTCTCTATCCACCTTATAGTCCATTCATCCAATCCATACTTCTTTAACTTGCTGGCAGGAAGATCTAACTTTGGTTAGATCCTTCTGTAGTTCCCTACAGTCTCATCCAATTTTGACTAACCTACATAATTTTGTGTTCGCTACCAATTTTGCTATAGTGATTTGCCCCTCTTTTACAGGTCATACTCCCCTAGCCATAGGTGCTGGAACTAGGGGTACTGCCGCACCCCCTGGCTTGAAGTCATACCAGGGTTTAGAGTTAGGTTCAATGACTCTCAGCACCCCCACTATACACATTGTTCCAGCACCCCTGCCTTACCTAGGTAGCCATCAAGACACCAATCTTGGCAAGACATTGGGCAAACTAAGTGACTGTCCTTTCCAAATTTGATCAAAAAGAGAAAAAGAGCTGAGTGTTATTAGCATACTGATGGAATTGCAGCCAAAACTATGTCGTTGTTTCCCTCAGCAACTTCACATTATTCATAGAGCTTAACACCAGAAGGGACCATTAGATTATCTAGTCTGACCCTCTGTGTATAACAGGCCATTAAAGTTCACCCAGATATCCCTGTACTGAGCCCAATAATTTGTGCTTGTCTAAAGCATATTTTACAGAAAGGCATCCAGTCTTGATTTGAAGACATCAAGAGATGGAGAATCCAACACTTCCCTGGGCAAAATAAACAGTGACAAAATAAACTTGCAGTGTCCCACATGAGACTCCTCAGCTGAGAGGAATCATCCAGTACTAATTACTGGATATTTTGGACTGTCTCCATTGCCAGAGGAGATCACTGACTAGTAAGAGCAGAGCACTCTCTGTATTACCACTATGTCTTGAATCAGCTAGATAATGAGAAACACTCAGTTCAATATATTAAATGAAGGCAGCACAGATTGACCAGGCTATCTACCATCTAGAATGGTTCCTTTTCACTATTGAAGTCCCAATCAGTGTAAGTGACTGTTTCCTCTTTGCTGGGAATTACATTGTCATTTCTTATCAAATTGCCATGTTTTGCTTTTAGGCTTCATCTGTAATCACAATTAGTTTCCTTTCTTTCTGTACAATAGTAATTGTATTTATTATATAGGCTACTGACGGAACATGTTTTTCCATCTTGTTCTCTTATCTAATTCAGTTTCTCTCTAGTAAAAGAGGACTTTATAGTTCTTGTTGTTTTTTGTACATTTCTACGTTTATAAGACACTATTACTATTTTTTTCAAAATTACCCTGGCACAGCAGAAACTTATCTTACACTCACAAGATTTTGCAAGCGGATTACGTCTTGCACTGTGGGAATGCCAGAAATCTGCTTTCATCTTTGTTCTATGTGGGCAGCTTCGTAAAAGTTTGCATTGTGCTCCCTGCCAGGAGTGCTGCCAGCTTTTTCGCCGCCCTAGGGGGCAGAAGGTCCCACCCCCAAAATACCACCGATGACCGGGGCGCCGATGCCCCCCAAATGTTAGCGCCCTAGGCGACCGCCTGGGTTGCGCCGGCCCTGCTTCCTGCTTTCTTTACTGTAGCAATACCATTCGTTAATTTCTCTGATGGGCTTGCAAGATCTCAATGGGGATAGCAGTCTGTAACTTGCCAGAGCTGCATGTTCCTGTGAGTTAATTAATTTTTCTCTTTGCTTATTCTTGGCATCATTTACTAAATTTATGGTTTGGTATTTAGGCCACCAAGGTCTATGAATGTGTGTGTATATTTCAGTAAGCATGCATTGCTTTGTTGTTAGTTACAGAACCATAGCAATATAGGGCTGCAAGGGACCTTGAGACATTATGTAGTCAAGACCCCTGTGCTGAGGCAGGACCAAGTATACCGGGTTATACCCGCACACGCATCAGATATTTCTGAAGAATGTACTGTTCTTGAAGAGTGGATTTGGTAAGACTCCTTTGCAGTTTCCCACCATGACAATATTGCCAGTTCAAAGAATCGAGAAACACTTCTCTCTCACAAGCACATCTACACTCTCTCTATGGAACAAGAAATGGGACACCAGTCAAGTGGCTATAACATGGGTGGTGTTAGTGGGGGAAGCACATGGGGAGGCTAGAAGCAGAAGAAGAAAAGATAAATTAGAGATAAAAATGTATATCAATGAAAAAGAATTGCAGAAGAGAGAGAACTGCAAAGACAGAAGATAAATGAAGTTAGAGAAAAATCTGAAGGCTGGAAAAAGGAGAGGAAAGAGAAGAGAGAACCAAAATTAGGAGCCATAGTCATTTTAATTAAATTCTGCTGTTAAATTTACATGATGCATAATCACCCTTGCCCTAGCTGCCCAAATATCTGGTTTTATATTCATGTCCTCACCACCCCTTTGCCCCAAGTAATTATTTATATAATATTTAAGTGATATGAATATAGTTCCTGATAAGAGACCCCATTCTGTACACATGAAAACATGGCCACAAACACCTCGCACATTTGTTCTATTTGTGTCTTAAGCATTCTGTGACTGGTGAGAGAAGGGAGGTCACTGGCACTTAGAGCAGAGGGGGCAGCAGAGGAAATGCAAGTAAACAGCAGCTCCCTAGAGACCACAGAGGCAAACTTCAAACAGCTTGGCAACAATTCCTTGACTGCTTGAGCCTGCTCATTAATAAACAATATTTACAAATTGTGGCACTTGTATAATGGAAGAATAAATCCTGATACCATGGTAATAAGCGAGGTATTAAAAACCTAGCTTATAGAGACAGATGGTCATTTTGGTTCTGATAGTCCCATGTCTAAAGGACCTTACGGAGATGCAATGTTATTCATTAACTGCTTCTTAAACACTACACTCCATGAAAGTCAGTAGACTTGATGTCAACAGACAAATAGAAGAATCAAGTTCAAGAAGCAACCAAGAAAACTCTGTCTCCACTTCTGAGGCGTTTACATCCATGTCTCTCTGGTAGTGATTGTTCTTGCAGGATTAGACAAACACCTCCAAAGCGCCCAGACACAAACGTATTAGAAGGAAGACACCCAAAAAAATCACTGATGGCACAAATGGTAGCTCTATCATATAGTACATATATATCTAACTTTGCAGAATCCATAACACAGTAAGGAAGGCAGTGATAGCAGCAGGGCAAAAGAATAAGTAGCACAGCAAGTATCTAGTATTATTTATAGAAAACTGTTCCCTTAATGAACTGTAAGTGATTTGCAGAACAATGCTTCTCAGTTATTATAACGGCTTCTAGACCTTTCCTGTTCCTGACTCTTTGCTGATGTAACCCTTCCGCTAGTTGTAGTTGGTAGCAACAAGGGCCAGGTTCAATACCTAGGGGTTTCTTTTCAACAATACAATACAAAACCGGATCAAGCCCCCACCCAATAACCTGGGACACTTACATACCACTACCTGGGTGCCTCTAAGAGACAATACTTCCCCTCTTGCAAACACAGTGTAGAAAAGAAGCTTTTAGTAAAAAGAGGACAGTAACCTGGCATTAATTTGGTGTAAGCAGAGTCTGAATGAGCTCTCCCCTGACATCTAGTGGTGAGCTGTGGAAAAGACTTCAGCAGCTGATCTCATTTGCATGGACACACCCACTCGGCCTAGGTGCTGAGCATGATGGGATTTCTTGCCCAAATGATCACTTGTGGCTGGTGTTGGATCCCCAGTCTCCTTGTTATTGGGGCAGGAGTAATAAAGGGTTGTTATCCTTGTTGTGTGATCCAAGGGCAGCAGAACTGTACCTGGCATACCCCCGACGGAGGGACTCACCATCAATTTTTAATAGCATTTGCTAGGCAAGGGACATGGGTTCCAAAGCTAAATGAGTTGAGAGTGGGTTGGGGGTAGGTACTTGTATCTGGTGGTGAGGGCTGTGTGAAGTGTTCTTTGAATCTTTTCCAGTTGTTTTCACATTTCTTGGAAGTTGCAGCTGTGTTAGGACTTTTAACCACACTTTTCTTTCACTCAAAGAACTCCTGTTTTCCTTTTGCCACCTGGTGTTCTGTGATCATTCAGTGCTTGCAAGAAATTGGATTTATTCTGTGTCTGGATCCACCAAGTGGCTGTGCATAACAAGAACTTCACAGCACCCCACCCTGGATCTCTGTCTGGGAAGCTCAGCCCTTAAAGGCATGGTCTCTAGTACCATGACCCTTTGCTGCCACCCCTGCTCCACCCAAGGGGAAGAGAGCTACAGGGAGGCCCCAAATAAATAAAATTCAGCCCTGGCTGAGAGTTTGGGATGTAGATTCCAATGCACCATTTAGCAATCACACTACTGAGGCAGCAGAGCAAAGAGCCACAAAAGGATCTTGGATTACTTTTAGTGGACCTGAATTCCCAGGATGGAGAATGAGTTGTGAGGAGGTGGCGTTCACTCCACCTCAGCTCCTCTAGAGGGCAGCCATCCAGACATGTCTAGCTCTATACCTGTGATATCACAGTATTAGCCACCTCCAGCTCCTGGGTACCTATGGACCGTGCAAGTGCTTCTCCTTCCCAGGGGTCCCTCCATTGAAGCAGGATGCATATGACATTCTTATGGAGGGTGTTGGAGCTCATATTTCCTCAGGCTGCCAGCTCAAGTGTTACTAGGGAGAGGGCTGTCATACAAGTGTCCTCAGACCACAGGCTCCAAGAAGAAGAAAGTGATACCACCCTGCCCAAATCACTCCCTCGGTTCCATCACGTTTGTGATGTTTATCTATTGAAAATGGCCCAGAAGCCTGTGGCTGAGCCAATGAATCCCATACACAGATGCGCCAGCATGAGGGAGTTCGGGAGCTACTGACCATGATTTAGGGAGAGAGGGGCAAGGAAAGAAACCAGCAAAAAGACAATTTTTAATTGAAGATGCTATTTCCCTGAATTGCTTCAGATTCATCTCCACTTCTTGGGCTTCTGTCCACAACATACAACAAGCAGACAGGAACACCAGTGAAACTGCAGGTGTTTTTGAATGCCTCTAGGCACTGACCTTTCTCCTGCCACTCCATAGAAGCTGCTGCTATAGCACTTAGGGTGAAATTCAGTGTTAATTTAAAGACTGGGAGAGGGGGAGGAGGCATCTGCATTAACCTTCTGAAAGGAGAAAGTGAATAAAAAGACATTTGCTTCACATCCACCTTTGCAGTATCTCCTACCCCCCTTGTGCACTCTATGTTCCACGATCCTCTCCAGTCTGCCCTCCTTCCTCTAAGCCTTCTGTCCTCATCCCATTGCCCCTTCTTTCCCTCTGCAAAGTCCCTCCTTCCCAGGGCTCACAGTATAAAATGAAATAATAATAAAGGAAAAACCCATGTGGCCATCTGCTAAAGCATCTTTGCGCATCACAGCTGCAATGCAGCCTAGCGATTCCGGTGGAGGACACATGAAGGGAGGAGCTTTTTCAGATATAGACCAACAGTACCCCAACACCCTGGTGAGGTGCGTGGATGAACATGAAACAATTCAGAGCAATAGTGTTTGCAAGCAAAATCTCTCTCCTCTGATTGTTTCAGAACAGTCCCATTTAGAGGGCTCTAGCCAGCGGCCAGTCAGTGGGTGGGGTCTGACAGTGGAAGCAAGTCAGAGAATAACGACCCGCTTGAAGGAAGACATTTCCTTCAATGTCCCTACATGGCATTTACCAAATCCCTGTAGGGACAGCTGTTTGTTTGTCAACACTGACTTAGTGTTTGTTTTCTGAGATCCCAATTTTGATGAATCATGTGATGGGTCGTTCTTTTAAAAAATGAATGTTCATGTTAAAGTAGCACCGGTTTTGAAACAAAAAATCTTTTGATAAAATAACTGCATGGAAATTTTCAAAAAGAGAGAAATGAGTTTATTTGTAAAAAGTACAGAATGGAAATGCCTTCAAAATTTTAAAACTTCCCACAATTTTTTTCTCTTTTTTGACCAGATTTCTTGACTACAATATCCTAAAAGAGCTAGATCTTAGCAAGGTCCAGTCCCAAACTGAGTGGATAGATGATGGAGGAAGAAGGCTTTAAATGGCCAACCAGCTTCCAATTGACAGTGATGCGGCAGGTTGCGGAGGTTATGTTAAACATCATTAATGCAAAGACTCAGGATGTGTTCAGAATGTCCAATTTACACATTACTGCCACTGAAAGCTCCGTTGTGTTGCTCTGGGCAACAAACTATAGCCTTTTCCATCAGCATTAACTGAAGGCAAACTTGCTCACATAAATAATATACACCAGGGATCATACTTTGGGCAAAAAAAATCTACTCAAGGGCATTTGATGCAGAGGTTACAAACAAATGCATCCATCAGACAAATACCAAAATCTTCGCAATCTCAAATGGGTTGATAGTTTTCAACCATCATCATTTCCTCGGAGGGTAATATGGCTTTAACCAGCCCTTCATAGGTTCTTCATAGGTAATATGGCTTTAACCAGCCCTTCATCTATGACCATGCATGAGCTTAACACTCCTCTAGGGTGCTGTCTGAGGTTTGATACAAATCCAGCATACACAATGCTTCTTATTAAGTCTTTTGAAGATACTTATATAAGCACTTAGGTGCCTGACTTCAATGTGCTCGCTCCAGGCTGAGATGGAATATCCATATTTTGGGTTACCACAAGAGATTTCAGGTTTGCCAATTGTTCCGCTTTGGCTATGTGAGGGTCACAGACTGAGAAACTAAAAAAATATTTTGAATTTTATAAAAATGCACATGGGCGAAAGTGAAAGGAGAATGTAGCCCAATCATATACAAGTCACTCACTTTGTTCCATGCAAACTCGAAATACAGGCCATACTCTGGACTACACCATTGTCATTACCATGGCCTCAGAACGCTTGTACATAGATTCTGACTGGCTGCCTGATTGACCAATCCAATGAGTGCACTCAGTTGATGTGACAGGGGAACATTACTTAATCTTTTGTCACTATTCGAGCAATCTTGGGGATTACCTACACTTGAATTGCTGCAGCAGCTGTAGCGCTTAGTAAAGACACTACCTATGCCGACAGGAGAGCTTCTCCCTTAGCATAGGTACCCCTCCTCCCCAAGAGGCAGTCACTATATCAACAGGAGAAGCCCTCTTGTCAACATAGTGCTGTCTACACCAGGAGTTAGGTTGGTATAACTGCATCATTCAAGGGTGTGGATTTTCCACCCCCGAGTGATGTAGTTATACCAACATATGTTTGCAGTGTAGACCAGGACTTAGATATCTTTAGAATGAATGGATTTGTATGCACATCAAATACAAATTGGGTACAAAATACTTCCTTTGTAACAACTTTCATTCACTGTTGATCTGAACTGAATTGGACATGGTGATGTAAATGTGAAAGGCCCCTAAGCTATTCACTCTTCCAATAAAGGGTTGTTTTAATACATTCATACATGGTCTGATCTCTCCCATTTAATAATGGTCAGTACATTTTAGGAAGTCTTCTCTCACATTAGCAAAAACATGCTTTGAACTGTGGATTGCTGCTTTTTTGAACAAAGTTCTGACCCTTTAAACATTCATCAGTGTTTCTTGAATATCCTGTAAGGCTTGTCAGCCTTCCAAATTCCTCTCCTTTCTGTTACCACTGTGTGGTCATTTCATGTCATTCATTTAAGGCTACATTAATTATGTTAAAGGTGACCTACACAGTTGAAAGGAAAATGAGTACTTAATGCTTATTTAAACTACACTATCGGGGCAATCAATTGAATAAATTTTAACTTACCTTTTGAACCATCTCCAGTATGTATAAAAGAAACCTTGCGGCAGTTCAGTGTGAGTGGAAATTTCAGCCTCTGAAAGTTCAGTGGCTCTTGTGGAGTCACTAGAAAAGTTCCAGAATGCATTATTCTGGGACAGACAAGGTGAGATAATATCTTGTATTGGACCAACTTCTGTTGGTGAAAGAGAGACGCTTTCGAGCTACACAGAGGTATTCTTGAGGCTGGGCTGACCTGAAAAAGAGCTCAGTGTGTCTTGAAAGTTTGTCTAAGTTGGCCCAGTAAAAGATATTACCTCACCCACCTTGTATTTTATATCCTGGGACCAACACAGCTACAATAACACTGCAATAATTCTGGGATGTCTGTGATACCAGAAATCTCCAGGACTCTTCTGGAATGTGTGGCACTCCAGGATAACACATCCCCGGGCATCTTTAAAAAACATGAAAGAGCCAGTGGATTTTCACAGAGAGGAAAAATAGTGTTCAAATTTTAAGTTTTAGATGAGATCTTTTGAAACTGAGGCTCTGTCTGAACAGTGATACTGAAAATCTCTACATTACCTACTTTTGTGCTATCTGAACAGCCCAGAATGATTAAAGCTGCTATAGAAAGGTAAGACTATTACAATTTATTTCTGCTCTAAGATCATCCTATAGCTGGGTGACTTGGAGCAGAGTCAGCACATGCAGCATTTCCAGCCTTGACCCAGTCTCCCTTTTGGTTTTGCACTTTAAGGCTTCCCCTCAGTTGTTTCACCTCTGTTTGTTATTTCAGTACAGGCTGTATTTCCAGGTGAGCTGGAAGACGGGGTCACTGCACTGTGGATACTTCTTTTTTCAGTGTGACAGAGGGAGAAAATGCAGAGTTCTGAGAAAAGTTCTGGACAGCACCCAGCCTGGAAGATGTTCACAGGTGTGTGACATTACACTGCATATTCTTTATGGAAATATGCTTATGATATGAATATGGCATAACTGAGATATACTTTATGCAAGATGGCTCATGTAACTTATTGGAAAGGTTATGATTTACTGAATGTGATTATCCAATTTGTATGCATGTATAATTTCTGTATCTAAAGTTAGGAATATGGACTATGTAACAATTACAACTGGGTGTGTATTGGGAAGACACCCACCAGACAACAGGCCATCAGCTTTGATGAGCCATTAGGAAGAAACAAGACTGCGAAGATACCAATCCAGGGGTCTCAAACTCAAATGACCACGAGGGCCACATGAGGGCTAGTTCATTGGCCTGAGGGCCGCATCACTGACACACACCCCCCTCGCTGCCCCTGGCCCTGCCCCCACTCCACCCCTTCCATGACGCCCCGCCTCTTCCCACCGCTTCCCTGCCCCCATTCCAACCCCTTCCCTGAAGTCCCCACCCCAACTCCGCCCCCTCCCTGCCCCTAGAGGGTGCATGAGGGGTGTGGTGGGGGATCAGGGCAGGGAGTTGAGGTGCAGCACGGGGTTTTGGGTGCAGGCAGGGGGCTCAGGGTGCAGAAGGGATGTGGGATGCAGCAGGGGGCTCAGGGCAGGAGGTTGGGGTGTGGGGTGCAGCAGGGGGCTCAGGGTTGGGGTGCAGCAGGGGGTTGAAGTTCAGGCAGGGGGCTCAGGGCAGGGGGTTGAGGTGCAGGCAGGGGGTTCAGGGCAGGGAGTTGGGGTGCAGCAGGGGGTTGGGGTGCAGGCAGGTGGCTCAGGGCAGGGGGTTGGGGTGCAGAAGGGGTGTGGGATTCAGCAGGGGGCTCAGGGCACGGGGTTGGGGTGTGGCAGGGGGTTGAGGTGCAGGCAGGAAGCTCAGGGCAGGGAGTTGGGGAGCAGGGTGCAGGAGGGCTTCAGGCTCCGGGGTGGCAGCGGCGCACACCGGGGCCAGGGCAGGCTGCCGGCCCCGGCCTCACTCCGCAAGGCAGCTGGAACCATGTCCCTGCGGCCCCTGGGGGAGAGGGGATGCAGGGCTCCGCACGCTGCTTGCCGCTCCTCCAGGTACCTCCCCCGAAGCTCCCATTGGCCACGGTTCCCCATTCCCGGCCAATGGGAGCTGCGGGGGGGGGGAGGGGGTTGGGGGGCGGTGCCTGGAAGCCAGTGCAACACACGGATGGAGCCCTCTGCTTCTCCCCCGGCCGCAGGGATGTGATGCCAGACGCTTCAGGGAGCGGCGCGGGGCTCAAGGGGGGCAATCCTGCAGCTGTAGTTTGCCCACCCCTAGCCTGGAGGTAGGCCGGGGGGGGCGGGGGCGGGCTGCTTAGCGGTTTGGCTCGCGGGCCGCATGTTTGAGACCCCTGTACTAATCTCTCTCCTTCCTGGGAGGCGTCCTGGGACGTAGCTCTGACACTACCAGGTCAGGTCGCCCTGTCACCTGATACAAAATACCACCTTAGACACTGCTGGCACTTTTCCTCTGTAGTGGGATAGGAATCAAACAAAGGATTCCCGTCTTATGTAAATCTTATTTAAGAGTGGGGAGGAAGGCAAACAGGACTCTCCTCCATTGCCTACCCACGAAGGAGGACTGCTGAAAGTACCTGAAAGGACAAAGGAACCAACCTGAAGGGAAAGGCAGGGGAGAGTCCAGACTGAGACAGGGGTCCAGTCTGTAAGAAGAAATAACTGGAACTCTAAACTCTCCATCCTGCCTAATTCAATATTTAGGGTGAGAAATTACATTCTGTAACCTGTTTCTTTAGTGAATCAAGTTTAGTTTGTGGTTTTGTTTTATTTGCTTAGTAATCTGCTTTGTTCTGTTGGCTATCCCTTTAACCACTTAAAAGCTGCCTTTTATAGTTAATAAATTTGTTTTGTTTGTAACATTACCCAGTTTGTGCAATTCATATCTGGGGGGGGAGAGGGGGGCAAGAAGCTGTGCATATCTTTCTTCACATTGAGGAAGAGGGCGAATTTTTATGAGCTTGCACTGTGCAGATTCTTCTATACAGTGCAAGACAATATACCTTTGGTCTGTACTCCAAGGGAGGTGGGCACCTGAGTGCTGGGGCAAGTCCCTTAAACTGAGTCTTCCCAGAACTGATCTCAGTGTTTGTGTCTTTCTGCAGCTGGGTGTGGCCCTGCCTGTGTGTGTGCTAGAGGTGGCTTAAGAGCCTGGCTCAGCAAGACAGGGTAAAGGGGACCCAGGCTGGCAGAACAGGCAGGCTCAGTGGTATCTCAGTATATCAGGTGCATTTTGAAGGGGAGCAACCCGTCACAAGGTGAAATATAATTCTGTCCTGAAATGATTTAAGGTAGGAAGAGAGCCTCCCCTGGGTAAACCGCCCAACAGATGAGAGAACTCCCTTCACAGATGTGTGAGGATTCTTCCAGATCCTGAGAACCTGGCCAGAGCGTAGATGATCAGGGTAGAGCAGCCATAACCACTGCTGCTGCAGCATGGACAAATAGTTGTTCCCCTAAAGATTCCTTTATAGGTTCTTATCCTGCCCTCACCTCCAGATTATCTCAGCACCTACCAGGTATGCATTCAGGGATGTGACTAAATTCTGTCAGGTGTGATCTGTTTTCCCTCTCATCCTCACCCCAGGGGGAGACTGGTGTGTAGAGTTTTGTTCTCGTAGGGTTTGTTGGTTGTGTAAAATGTACCTGCTGCTCTGTGTTTATGCTAGTGAGGGCCAGGTTGAAGAAGTGCGCCTTGAACTTGGAGCAGAAGGTAGCAAGGTTTGTGATGGTCCTTAGCTCCTGCAGGAGCTTACTCCACAGTTGCAGACCAGCACCCAGAAAGCCATGTTTCCTGCACAGATGAGATTCACTCTTATGATGGAAGGGATTGGGGAAGGCAGGGGGTTTCCTTACGAATCCCCCACATGAAAGAAAATGATGGAAAGAAAAGGGACAGAACAGCAGAAAACAACCACAGGAGCCCAGAGGATTTCATTTAATTTACACTCTTTATTCAACACTCCAGACCTATGATTTAATGGCGATTTAATTATTTCCATTAAACAAAAATGAATTCCCATCCCAGCCATTGTCGAGGGTGAGGTGACACCGCCCGCTTCACAGGCCCTCCAATCTTTTGGATGGTGGCCTGAGAGGGGAAGTTACATTTCTTTCCCAATCCCCTTTAGATACTATGGCCATGTCTACACAGGAGCACTTTGCTGGCATAATGACACACAGCGGAATACTCTACTGGCAAAGCTTGTCATGTGTGGATACAGCTATACCAACAAAACTGTGCTTTGTAATGGCATAGCTTATTCCAGCCCCACCCTCCTCCCTCAGGCAAAACCAGCTATCTAAGGAAAAGCACAGTTTTGCTGGTATAGCTGTGTCTGCACTACGGGCTTTGCTGGCACAGTTGTGCTGGTCAGAGATCACCCCTCTTCTCGCCCCTGACACAGCTGTGCCAGCAGAAGTCTGTGGTGTAGTCATGGCCTGAATCACCTGTTACTTTAGTTGGGAAAAGTTGTCATGATGCTGGCTGGCTGCAGGAGGAGTGAGGGGAGGGCAGGGAAGATGGGGAGAGTCCTCGCGTCACACTTGTCCATTTAAGAACCCCAGAGAGAGAAGGAAAGAGGTTGGACCCAAAACCTGGAGAGGGGAGGCTCAAACACAAAGAAGTGATGGGGTAGAGTGGGTGCAAGTGATCAAACTGCAGCCTTTAGAAAGGTCACGCGAGGTGCTACATCTACTTTGGCAGTTGGGCTGTTTGGCCTTGTAGGTAGCATCGGCAAACACCGTAAGGCTAATTAATAATCTGGCAGTGTTACAGTGAAGCGCATACCCTTTCAGAGCATGTCTTGGAGGCACATTACTTAATAGGGTACGTCTACACTGCAATCAAAGACCCATGGCATGGGGCTCGCAGGGAGGGTCTTGGAGCCTGGGCTCTTGCCTGAGCCCGAACATCTATACTGCTATTTTTAGCCCCACAGCCCAAGCCTCCCCACCCCCACCCTGCGCCCAAGTCAGCTGACTCAGTGCTGTGGGTTTTTTATTGCAGTGTAGACATACATATCCATAGAGAACCAGAGGCACAACATACTGGCCAGTGTTTGTGTGTGCGCAATGCGTGTTTTGCGTGTCCCCCACTGCCCTCTGCTGGCTGGAATGTTAGACATGTTCAAGTGGAGTCCTGAACCCTATTGCCTCAACAGTAGAAGAAGATTTGCCTGTAGCTCACATGGGAGCATCCTGTGCTTTAGATGCAAAAAATCCTGAGTTCTCTCCCTATTTACAAAGTCCTCAGTAGCCAAAGGGTGCAGTATAATGAGTGTACACTCCCAAGGAGCCATGGATTGGTCATACAGTCTTCTTCTTCCTAATCTAAACTGCTGGGGGCACTGTAGCAGCTAATCTGGGGGGACTAGAGATTCCCCTTGCATTAATGTCTATCTTTTTAGAGTATCAGTAACTGGTCCATCAACTCTTTCACTTTTAGGGTATGGCACTGTGGAAGCTACTCATGCCATCTCCAGTGGAAGTTGCAATATGATAATTAACCCAGAGATCCAGGGGCTCACTGTCCTACCTCTACAAAAAAAAAAAAGCACTCAAGGCATATATGTAGCAGCACTCCCTAGACACAGCATGCCAAGCACCCCACATCTAGGGAGCAGCTCTGGCATCCCACCTGTGCCTGCACTGTGGTTTGGTCTCTCTCTTCTCACACTCATTCTACAAAGTAGTCTAAGCCCTTGCCCGATGGTTTGGCCTTTCTTCTCTACCCCACTCCCCCAAGGTTTGGGCACTTGGTTTACCATTCTTAAATGCACAATGATGTTTAACAACATAAGCCCTACACAGTTTCTTCTCTTTCCCACACTTACATTTCTCCCTCTTCCCACCACCCCAACTTCTATCTTCAGTGCTCTCTGACTGTCCCAGCTTCCTTGATTCTTTCACATGAGGAAGGAGCAGAGCAGGGGTTAGATACCAAGCTGCCAGGCATCTCAGAAATATCTATGTTAGATAAAAGGTTTCTCTCCTACCAACACAGCAAGTGAAATGTCACCAGACAGAAGGGTGTTAATTCCCAGACCTACAAGCTCCTCCTCCTTCCTGGTGGGTGGTCTCCTCCATTCTGATCCTCTCTATTATTCAGTCCCAAAAAAGGAGGAGTAGGGGAAGAGAAGGACTAAGAACAAACATCTTAAAAAAACCCACACTCATTACTGGAATTAAGCTTGCCCAGCTCCACACCCCTGGCTCAGCCAGCTCTCTGTCCTGTGTCTTCATGGTGACCACCCTGGGAGGCAGCGAGGGTGGGGAATACCTCTGTTTGGAGCTGCTGCTGTTTATTTATGTAGATAGGCATCAAGCCAGAGCTCCCCCGAATCCTTCAGAGAGCTGCAGGGATAGAGAGAGGGAGTCTGATTAGTTTAGAAACAAATGATGGGATGTGGCAGCACAGTGAGAGTAAAGATCAATAAAGCGAATTTTGGGGGGGGAGGGGGCGATGAAATCTAGTGTAATATTCAAATCCCTTGTCTGGAACACATCACGGAGATCCTCAAAGACACAGCGATTCAGGCTACAGATCCTGGGAAAGGCATAGGACAAGTCCCTATGGCAGTGGTCCCCAACGTGGTGCCTGCGGGCATTTATGTGTGCCCGCCTAGTGCCCAGCAGGGGAGAGAAGCCGCCACCCCGCGCCTGATGGTGACAGAGAACTCAGGCTGCGGGCGCCGGTGTTCTCTGTCCTCGTGGCTTCTCTCCGGCTTCTCTCTTCTCTCTGGATTCATATATTATGTAATATTAACTATGATGTTTTTCGTATTATTTAATGTACAAATACAAAATAAGCCTTGAAAAATTGTTGGCGCCCGCCACACTCTTCTGAAAACATGAATGTGCTACTGGCCACAAAAAGGTTGGGGACCACTGCCCTATGGAGTCACAAAGGACTGCTGTATGATCCGAGGGTTAAACAACCCAACAGGAGACAAAAAGGAAGGAGGCAAGCAAAGGAGAAGACATGGTCAGGTAAGGTTTCAAGTCCACAAATAAGGGCTACAAAAAAAGACAAAGATGGAATGAATGAGGCTTGGGACAGACCTGTCTAGGAGACTCCCACCCCGACATAATCCTAGAGTGACAGCACCTGAGATGGGAGAAGAGGCTGCTGGCAGAGTGTTCTCCATTAGAATGTCCACACTAGCTATCTGCAACTGATTGAAACCAGTGGCTAGATATAAAAGGGTCCATATCCCATTCTCAGTTCCGTGAACCATCCAATCCTATTTCTACTGCATCTCTTCTGTTTCAGCTGCGGCCCTCCCACCCCACGTCCCTAGCGGACCTGTCTTCCCACAAGACCCAGTGTCCCCATCTTGTCAAAGGCTACTGCACAACATTTTTACATTGACTGATACCTACTGCACAATGTCTGCAAAGGCAGTGAACAGGGGCTTAGACTGGTACTCGATGCCATGCTTGGCACACAGGGACTTCACGAGGGGGGCCACCTTCCAGTAGTTGTGTCGAGGCATTGTGGGGAAAAGGCTGTGGAGAGAGAAAGGGGCTGATTCAGTGGGATCTTTTAGGCTCATAGACTTTAAGGCCAGAAGGGACCATCATGATCATCCAGTCTGACCTCCTGCACATTGCAGGCCACAGAACCTCACCCCACCCCACTCCTGTAATAGACCCATAACCTCTGGCTGAGTTACTGAAGTCCTCAAATCATAATTTAAAGACTTCAAATTACAAAGAATCCACCATTTACACTAGTTTAAACCTGCAAGAGAGCTGGTCTCTCACTTAGTGCTTCACAGGCTTCCTGCCTCCCCTCAAGGAGTCAACCTTACAGGTGCCTTATTCTCACCTTGAGTCTGGAATCAATTAGTGCCCTATAGTGTTCTCTTCTCACTATATCCAGGGCCTGTGCTCACTGACACCCCATCCGGTTCCCATTCCGTCTCCCTCAATGGGTGTAGTCATTGGTGCCCCAGAGAGTTCCTGCCTTTCCATCTGGTGCCCAATACAGTTCCCACTCCTCCATGTCTTGTACCCCGTAGATTTCCTGCCCTTTCCTTTGTGCCTGTTTTCACTGATGCCGCACAGGGTCCTTTGCCCTCCCCTGGTGCCCATAGTGACTGGTGTTCTTTAAGATTCCTTCCCTCATCCCTGCGCCCATACTCACTGGTGTTCGATCTGGAAGTTCAGGTGCCCGCTAAACCAGTCATTGAACAGAGACTGGTGAACATTACACGTTGCCTGGAGCTGGGGGAGGAAGGGGAGCAGTGAGTGTTGTTCCATGAATGCTCATCTCTCATTTGCCTAGACAGCGGGATAACCTGGTGCCACCTTCTCATCCTCACTCTCCTCTAGCCTGAACAGATTCATCTGAGGATAGGGATGACAGCTTTCACTCCTGAGGCCAGTGAGACCAGGCCTGGGTGAGAATGGCATTCTGGGATATGGGATCATAGTCCTAACCAATACCGAGCTGGTCTCACCAGCAGGATTAGGCCAAATCTGCCCTAACTCTCCTCTGTGGAGACCTCCTCACCCTTACAGAAATGGGCACAGGGTCAAGACACAAGAAGAGAGAAGGACATAGGAGCGTCTTGCACTGGGAGAGCTCCATGCAAAACCCCAGATCACCCTGCAGTCACCATGTCACCTCCCGTGAGTGCAGACTCCCACCCCATTACCACAAATTTCAGAGTGCTCACAAGGCCTTTCCCTACTGAATTTTGTAACACACTATGGGCTCACTGCTGACCCCTAGCATCTATAGCAAAGTGCCATCTGGTCTGGAATTTACACCCACAGGCCCACAGCTCCCAGGGAAGGAGAGGGTCATACCTGAGTAGAGAACCAGTCCACGTTCTTATCGTAATCGATGTGCATGGGGATGTGGTTCATTTGCGTCACCCAGACAAACCAGTTACTCTCTATGAGCCTGTGCAGACAAACACACATAAAGCAGTCACTCACCACATGCCCACCTAAGCCTGTGACAGCCCAGGAACAAGCACTCGTCCTGGGACAAAGCAGTTAGTGCTTGATGAAACCTCTCCCATGGACTTCAACCAACCGGACAGCAAAAGGCCTACACAGGTGATGACACCACAGGAAAAATAATCTCCCCTGGTAGCTCACAGAAAGTCACAATGGGCAGAAGATTAGGGGGCAGATAGGAAAAGGAGAGATGGGCAAGGTGGCTAGAGGCTAGGGAAGGGCAGAGCAGAGGGATTAATAAGAAACAGCTATGAGCTGAAGCAGCCATAGGGGGTAGCAGGGTGAGTGATACCTGACCAGAAGAAAGAGCCCCAGGAGCCCTTTCGCCCCCAGTAATGGCAAGTAGGTGAGGAAGAATCGGATGTAGAAGGTCAGCATCCAGGCCAGGTCCTGCCAGAGAGGAGACAGAGAGAAACCTGCATCGAGGGTGTAGATTACAGCTCCTGCCCACTGCCCTGCACTGGCACCCCCAGAAACCACCACTATAATTCCCAGTCTTTATCTCCCTCCCCTCCCCTAGCATGCGCCATCTAAAATGCTGCCCATACGCTTTAGCTCCCCTTCACTCCCTGGCACGTAATCAGCCTGACCTGGACCACGGGCCAAAAGAAGGCGCACACTGAAGGGCCATATCTCGTTCACTTCTGAAGCCAGAATGGGCAGTGAGGGCAGAAAGGAGAGACTCGGGAAGTGGAAGGGGAAAAGCAGCAGCAGCTATAGACAGCTTTGTTCTGCCTCATTTCCCTCCCACCATTCCTTGTTCCTCTTCACTTTCCTGTGGGCTTTTCTCTGGTACTTACTCTCTTTCCTGCAATAATCCTCTCTCAGTTGCTTCTCTCCCCAGGCAAGACTCCCTTGCGCCTAAATCTCAGGTGAGAGCTCTTTCTTTTCTGCATTTGCCTCTCAACCCCCATTATCCCTCCTTGTCCCAGCATATCCCCCTACCATGCTCTTGAATCCCCCTCATATTGTCCTTTGCCTGGTCCACTCTGTGCTGCTGGAGGACTGGGTTCTAGGCCATTGGGAAGCCCGAACAGTGTAAAGGGGGGATAACAAGAGAGCTTCTGGGGGTAGGGAGAAGTGGCAGATGCGGCCAGATCTTTGCAACAGGAGCCTGGCGCTGCTCTGGGTGCTCTCTCATGCTGGGCTGTAGCGCAGAAGCCTGGAGGCCCCACCACTGAAACTGGGGGGGGGGGGGGGCGGGGGAACCTAGGAGAAAGGGGCCTTCCCCCCAAAGAGAAAAATCTACTTTTTTTTTTAAATGTAGTTGTCCCAGGCAGATGAGGCACTGAATTCCATTCTCAGCCCCTATTATTTCTACTGCTTTCCTTCCCGCTCCCCTCAGCTTTCAATGGTTTTTCCCCTCAGGCAGCCGCAGAAGGGTAAGTACTGTCTCCCTTCCTGCCTCAAACCAGCCACGTGTGCCATTTGATGGTCAGGCTCCATAGAGCTGCACCAACCTCACAACATGAGGGGAAACCCCCAGAAACCCTTGCTGACTGACGACCATCGCTGCACAGCAGCAGAGCCCAGACAGCTCCCTTTGCTACCAGAGCAGAAGCTGGTCCCTCACAGACTGAGAAGCACATGCATTAGGAGGAAGACACCCACTCTGCTCTTCTGTCAAAGGATTCGGCACCAGTCATACACCCATCCACTGTGTCACAGTGAGACATGGTGACCAGCCACTCCACACTCAGGACTCCTCCCTCTGACATTTCAGTCCCAACTCCCCACACCAAACCTTATTCAGAAAACTGGGGGGAGGCACTGCAGGGTCTGGCAAAGCTGGACATACTCACCACCCACTGTCTGCGCTGCACTGCAAAGTAGAATATGTACCACTGGAAGTAGAGAGGCACCAGGGCTGGGGGTCCAACTAGAGGAGAGAAAAGGAGAATACAGAGACATGAAGCAGGTTATCATATTCCAAAGGAATTAATTCGGAGGGTTCTGGTGATTCATAGAATCATAGAAGATTAGGGTTGGAAGAGACCTCAGGAGGTCATCTAGTCCAACCCCCTGCTCAAAGCAGGACCAACCCCAATTAAATCATCCCAGCCAGGGCTTTGTCAAGCCGGGCCTTAAAAACCTCCCTAGGTAACCTACTCCAGTGCTTCACCCCCCTCCTAGTGAAATAGTTTTTCCTAATATCCAACCTAGACCCCCCCCACTGCAACTTGAGACCGTTGCTCCTTGTTCTGTCACCTGCCACCACTGAGAACAGCCGAGCTCCATCCTCTTTGGAACCCCCCCTTCAGGTAGTTGAAGGATGCTATCAAATCTCCCCTCCCTCTTCTCTTCTGCAGACTAAATAAGCCCAGTTCCCTCAGCCTCTCCTCAGAAGTCATGTGCCCCAGCCCCCTAATCGTTTTTGTTGCCCTCCGCTGGACTCTCTCCAATTTGTCCACATCCTTTCTGTAGTGTGGGGCCCAAAACTGGACGCAATACTCCAGATGTGGCCTCACCAGTGCCGAATAGAGGAGAATAATCACTTCCCTCGATCTGCTGGCAATGCTCCTACTAATGATTGCTGGTACTGCATGGGAGTGGAGATACTCACTGATGAAGAAGTACTTGTGCTGGTGGTTGTAAGGCATGAACTTCTTCTTCTTCATCCCGAGCTGTGAAAGGAAAAGGGATCATGGCAGGTTACTTGGGCTACAGAGACACTTATACAAGCACTTCCATCACCCTCCCTGAGAGAGAGGCTCACAAATCCCCTACCAACTCCATCAGGAGAAATGTCTGCATAAATACCTCCCCAGTGAGAGGTGGTATCAGGCACCTGCCAGTTGTCTCTTCATACCTGGGTCCCCCACAGTACTACTTCACCCTATTTTATATCTTCTAAAGGGACCCCTCCCCGCTCTGCCTCTGATGCACAACTGTCTAGTCTAGGCCCTTGAAATGTGAATTCTGACCTGCACAACAAGCTCTGCCCCAGTAGGGGGCGCTGGAAACACATCACAAATGTGATTCCATTTGTTTCTATGACCACTACCAAGGTTTTGTCTTATCACAAGTCCTCTCAAGAGACCACAGAGCTGATAAGAGTCACACAGACAAATAGTGGCACTCGCTACTGAATAATACACCCAACAGCAGGCCATACGCTCAGGTTTCTCTGTGCTCTCAGGGTTAACTCACACCAGACTGTTAACCAAGAGGAGAAGATAGCGAAGATGGGAGACAACACACACCCAAACCTCTCCAGGATCCTGACCATCACCCAATCCATATCTTTCAACTCAGAGCCACTGGGGCTCAGAAAACAGGAATGTTCTGATGTGTATGCTAAGTTATTAATGTTTGCAGTGTTGTTGCAGCCATGTTGGTCCCAGGATATTAGAGAGACAAGACGGGTGAGATAATATCTTTTAGTGAACCAGCTTCTGTTGGTGAAAGAGACACGCTTTCGAGCTACAGAGGGACCTGAAGAAGAGCTCTGGTGTAGCTCAAAAGCTTCTCTCTTTCAACAACAGAAGTTGGTCCAATAAAAGATATTACTTCACCCACCTTGTCTCTCTCAGTTAGTAAGACAGACCTGCAGCAGGCCCTGATTAGAGCTGTCACCTTTGTAGAGAAGGGACGGAGGGTACCCTGCCTCCACTGAAAGAATGAAAATCAGCAAAATGGCTCCATGTGGATGATACTAATCCAGAAAACTCCCTTCACTCTGGCATGCACAAAAGGTCCCACCACATGGTCATGAGACAGTGCTTATCACCTGGATAATACAGATAAGCCAACAGATTGAACTGTAGCTGAATTTTGCCTTCAGTAATGCTCTGGAATAAATCAGAGAGAGGCAGGGTCCTGGATCTGGGATAGATTCATCTTCACCTCCAACAATACTCATGTGAGTAGTCCCGTTGAAGCCAATGTGACTACTCATGTATGTAAAGTTAAGCATCTGCTGGACTGGGGCCTTACTCTCCAGTGTAACTTGTTATTGGTAGCAGAAGCTGGCAATATCTAGGCAGGCTACCTTCTAGTACAGCTGCTTAATACAGTTCCTAGAACTGGAAAAATGCATATGGTACAAAGCATAATTTGTAGGCTATGCAAAAATACAGAAACCAAAATAAAACACGATGCTATTAATCTATGTGGCAGTGTTTAGAACAACCACTCATATCAGATTAGCCTCCAAAGCAGAGACAGATAACCACCTAGACTGTAGATCATCTCCATGGAAACAAGGGTGAAATGATTTTCCTATCTTGGAGACACTTGATTTTCAGTGCCCTATGTACAGATAAGTGAGACCATATCATTGCCATCCTCAAACAACTCCACTAGCTCCCCATAAGGCAATGGTGGGCAAACTTTTTGGCCCGAGGGCCACATATGGGTATGGAAATTGAATGGCGGGCCATGAATGCTCACGACATTGGGGGTTGGGGTCTGGGAGGGGATGAGGGCTCCAGCTGGGGGTGTGGGCTCTGGGGTGGGGCTGAGCAGCTGGGGATGCAGGAGGGTGCTCCAGACTGGGACTGAGGGGTTCGGAGGGCATGGGGGGGGGGGGATAAGGGCTGGGGCAGGAGGTTGGGGCGTTGGGGGGAGGCTCAGGGCTGCAGGCTCTGGGTGGCGCTTACCTCAAGCAACTCCCAGAAGCAGCAGCATGTGCTGCCTCCGGCTCCTACGCGGAGACGTGGCCAGGCAGCTCTGCGTGCTGTCCCATCCGCAGGTGCCGCCCCTGCAGTTCCCATTGGCCGAGGTTCCCGGCCAATGGGAGCTGCGGGGACCACACTTGGGGTGGGGGCAGCATGCAGAGTTCCTTGGCTGCCCCTACCCGTAGGAGCCAGAGGGGGGACATGCCACTGCTTCTAGGAGCCGCGCGGAGTAAGGCAAACCCCTGATCCTGCTCCCCAGTGGGAGCTCAAGGGCCAGATTAAAACATCTGGAGGGCTAGATGTGGCCCTCGGGCTGTGGTTTGCCCACCCCTTCCATAAGCAGAATCACAGAATCATAATAGAAACATAAGGCTGGAAGTAACTTGGACAGGTCATCTAGTCCAGCCCCTCACGCTAATGCAGGACCAAGTGTACCTAGACCATCCCCGACAGATGTTTGCCTAACCTGTTCTTAAAAACCTCCAATGATGAGGATTCCACAACCTTCTTGGGTAATCTGTTCCAGTGCTTAACTATAAAGTTTTTCCTAATATCTAACTTAAATCTCCCTTGCTGCAAACTAAGCTGATTACTTCGTGTCCTACCCTTGGAGGACATGGAGAACAATTAATCGCTGTCCTCTTTATAACAGCCCTTAACACATTTGAAGACTTATGTTCCCCCTCAGCCTTCTCTTCTTTAGACTCCACGTGCCCAGGTGTTTTTTTAAACCTTTCTTCATAGTTCAGATTTTTCTAAACATCATATAATTTTTGTTGCTCTCCTCCGGACTCTCTCCAATTTGTCTACATCTTTCTCAAAGTGTGGTGCCTAGATCAGGACACAATACTCCAACTGAGGCCTCACCGGTGCTGAGCAGAGTGGAAGACTTACCTCACAAGTCTCACATATGACATTCCTGGTAATACATCCCAAAATGATATTTGCCTTTTTCCCAACAGCATCACACTGTTGACTCTTAGGTCAATTTGAAATCCATTATAACCTCCAGATCCTTTTCTCCACTACTGCTGCCTAGCCACTTATTTCTCATTTTGTATTTGTGCATTTAATTCTTCCTTCCTACGTGTAATACTTTGCACTTGTCTTTATTGAATTTCATCTTACTGATTTCAGACCAATTCTCCAATTTATCAAGATAATTTTGAATTCTAATCCTGACCTCCAAGGACCTTGCAACCTCTCCCAGCTTGGTGTCATCTGCAAATTTTATAAGCATACTCTCCACGCCATTATCCCAGCCGTTAATGAAAATAGTGAATAGTACCAGTACAGACCTCTGCAGCACCCCACTGGATATGCCCGACCAGTTTGACAATGAGCCACTGCTAACTACTTTTTGAGAACGGTCTTTTAACCAGTTCTGCACCCATCTTATAATAACTTCATCAAGACCATATTTCCCTAGTTTTCTTATGAGAATATCATGGTGGGACTGTGTTAAAAGCATTACTAAAGTCCAGATATATCAAATTTACTGCTTCTCTGCACTGAGTAGGCCAACAATTCCTCAGTTCCAGGGGAAAAAAATCAGAAAGTCTGAGCCAGTCACTATATTCATTTGGGTTCGTGTTTTAAAAAACCCAAATGCCAAAAACATTTCTGGAAGTGTTACACCAGGGATGTATTTGCACTCCAGCTGGGACCAATTCCAAATCTCACTGAAATTTACTGACAAATTCCCACTGATTTCAGTGGGCCCGTGGGTCCAGCACTGAATTAGCTAGTGTTTTGGCTGAAATGCATAGGAATCTTGAATCACTTTTATATGCTAGCTGGCATTTCACTTCCTGTAGCACTAAAATTAGCCAAGCTAATCTAAAAATTAACAAAACAAGTAACTTATATCCACATCCGTATCTCGTCATAGCCCTTCTTCAGATGAGAAAATGAATACTGACTCATAATCATGAAGCAATCTTTAACACATTCGAAAACATAGCAAAAAAAAGCAACTTTTAATGAAGTTTAACTGTATGGAAAGTTTAAAGAAGTTGTAACAAGATGTTTGGAGCCGGGGAAGACAAAGTAATGTTAAATATAAGACAACATTTTCAAATCTGGGTAATTTTTATACTGATTCAAAAGCAGTTTCATGAACTTTCTTTTTTGCCTCCAGAGTAAAGCTGGAAATGTTCAGGCTAAACCAATTTTCCAAGTCAAAGTTACACCAGGACAAAAAAAAAAAAAAAAGGAAGCTGGTTGCAACCCACAGCTACAGGGAGGCTACTGCCACTCCATGATCTCTCACTTCCTCTTCCTCTCTCACAGGAAATTGGATTTTAAGCAAGAGGTCCATCCCTCCTAACTCCTTCTCAGAATGCCTGAAATACAGAAGCAGCCCAACTGTTCTGCAGCTCTGCATGATAGTTAGTGTACTCCCCAACTTTATGCTGCTTCCTCATTTTGGATCCTTTTAATGCCGCATCCTTCCAGTGATCCAACCTGCCCCCAGACATCCCTCAGACTCACCTCCACAGACAGCGTCTTTCCCAAAGCAAAAAATAAGGGGTGCATGTTAATATCAGGGTCCTTGCGGAAGCAGTTGGGTTTGGCATGGTGCTGGAAGTGCAGGTGATTCCACCAGCTGGCTGGCGCACCCTGCAGGAACAAATGAGACCAGAGGATTCAAACTTCAATGCTGCCAAAAATAAGTCAATTCCTCCACTTATTCACCCCTTCCCAAAAGCTGCACCACATTCCCCTCCCTGTCACGTTTAGGGAACGAGAGGCTTCTTGAACCTGTGGGGCTCCCTTGCTCATGAGTCCTGTTGAAACTCCAGCGATTGCTCTCAGCACCTAACACTTACCTTGAGTTGGCCAATCACAAACTTGTGAACCAAGTGGTTCCATTTGGATTTGCTGAACACGGAGAGGTGCCCAAAATCGTGCTGAAGCCACCCAGCCTGGGCCTGGAAGACAAAAGGAATCACTGAGAAAACAGCCAGAGTTCAGTGAGCTTCTGCAACAGTGTTCATTCTCCACACATACAGTCGTAGGAACAACACTCCTGCTCTCCTGACAGTTCACCTCAAGCAGGCGAGAGCCCCCTGTACTGGTCACAAGGAGATATTTCCATTCTCCACCCACAATCCCAAACATCGCTCCCTCACTGAACTGCCACTAGACTCCAGCCCAGACTGGATGAGGTTACAGAGCGCTGGAGAGTTGTTTACGTGGGGAAGGAGGGGCCAGGAAGAAAAGGCTATGGAACTAAGAATCAGAGCATTTATTCTCTTCAAATTGCTCAGTGCCGTAACAAAGTAGCCTTTGAGGAGAAGCCTGCCTCCTCTGAGCATTTATAATTCCAGAGGGACCACCTGGGCAGAGGAGGAACAGCTGGGGCTTTCAGAGCTGCTATGTCCTCAGCTCCAGTGCACTACGTGTTCCCATGGGAACACAAGGAGGGCGTGGCTACTGCCTAGTGTCTGTCAAAGTTCATACAAAACAGAGCTGAGAAGTACAGCCTTGTTTCCACTATAGCAAGAAGTCTGGGACGAATGAAGCGCTCTAGCAGACTATGGGGAGGAGATACATAGGATACCAGTTCTAACTCCGCTTACTCAAAACGCACGCATTGAGGGGCTGCATTCCCTCCCCTCAACCAGACCCTGGGAAGGAGGGGACTGGAATTCTTGTGAACCTGCCACATCCAGAGCTTCTGCTGTATTTCCAACTCCTAAGAGAGGCTGAGTCTAAAATAGCTGGGAGCTTCCCACAACCACTGCTCCTCCCCTCCAGCTCCTCCTGTTAAGACAGGCAAGGAATGGAGAAGCTGTGAGCTCTCCACGTCCAGAATTCCTACACTAGTCTTCACAGTGCCTCCTGCTGGGAGAGACCAAAAATGCAGTCACTTTCAGCTCCCCACTCCCAGCATTCCTGAAGCATTTTCAAGTTTATCTTTCCTTGGCTCACCAAGTAAAAGAGCATCACAGGTACTGACAGAAGCACCCGGGGATACGTCATTGGTCCTGAGTTTGTGGAAGTACAGGATGATCCCTAAGCAGTTTACCTGGACGGTGCCTAGCAGCAATGCAGAGAAGAGGAAAGGCAGCAAGGATGACCCAAAGTACCAGATGGTGAGCCAGGCGGCAGCATCCAGCAGCAGAATGTGCAGGAGAAGCAGGAAGAAGAAGAGGTGGTTGGGGTTGAGGAGTCCCATCCTCTCGATGGTGGTGCGCAGCTCACGGAAGTCCTCTACCAGCAATTTCTGCAGGGAGACCCAACATTCAGCACTCTCCCATGGGTGTGCAGGACAGCAGCCTCGGGAGCCCTGGGAGCTCCAGAGGGGTCACTGCAGCAGCAGT
Organism: Platysternon megacephalum; assembly: GCA_003942145.1. NCBI lineage: Eukaryota > Metazoa > Chordata > Testudines > Platysternidae > Platysternon > Platysternon megacephalum. The sequence goes on along the minus strand of QXTE01000195.1, from coordinate 1,879,881 downwards.
GGAAAGCTGGGGTCTCCTCAGAGGCAGTATCTGTGACATCAGGGAAAGTATGCGGCTGACATGCTATGACCCTTGGGTGGGTGAAGGGTCTCTGTGACACTGGGGAGAGCCTATGGCTGACTGGATCTGCCCTTCTCACTCCCACCCTCAGGTGAGGGTCACTAGGACACCAAAGGGATCCCCTGGTCAGTAGGAGCTGCCCTCTCCGGTATGCGTCCCTGTATCACTGAGGGGAGCCTATAGCTAACATGTTCTGCTCCCTGCCTGACGAGTGTTGCAGTAACACAGGAGGGAACCTGTGACCAATAGGCCCTGTTTTTCTAGGCTGGTATTGGCGGACACCAAGGGGAAGCCTCAAACAGGCATGAGTCCAAGATGCCAGTAAATGAGGGATATCAGCACATCCCCACTGCTGCCGCAATCCCATCCCAACAGCCAACTTTTACGACACTCACATTTTTGCTGGGCTCGAAGCTTGGTTGATCCAATGCCAGTTCCCCAATCAACAGCGAGCTCATGTACTTTCTCACCAGAGCCTTGTCAAGGTGGAATGCTGTGAAGGGATCCTGAAACACAGACAAGAGAATGGGGTGAGATAAATCACACATTGGGGCAGGGGAGCAGACAAGATACTATGTAAACATCCCCAGCCCAGCAAGAAGTAAACCAGTGGTGGAGCTGCCGGACCCTTCTTCTTTCCCTGCCCAACGCCTTGGCGATCTCTTCAAAGCCAAAACAGATACCTTGCAGTAGGAGCTCTCTGCCACTTTCTAGCTAGATATTTCTAATGCACGTCACCATGGTATTTTGGCCCTCTTCCTCCCTACCTCTGAATCAAAAGTCTTTCTTTTCCTGTCCAACCCATAACATGCCTCCTTGACCCCATTCTCTTCTGCCTCCTGTTTCCTCTCATTTCTCTCCTTTTGTGCAACACCAGCCATTCCCTCTTCTGGCTCCAACCCTTCCACTTTCAAAATATGAACCAATGTGCCCTCTGCTGTACTCCACCTGGTTCTCTGACACCCCATTTCCCCCTCTACTGTGCCTCTAACCATTCCAAGCAATGGTTTACTCCCATTCCCTCCACTTCCCACACTTCCAGCTGGGCTAAGGGCAGGCAGCAAAGCTTACGCTGCAGTCGCTCCCCCCGATCACAGGAACTGCTGTGACATCTCCAACGGGGATTGCTAGTTTGGATGCTCTGCACTCTCCCTACTGGACTAACCAACATGGTTCATCCACCGCAAAGGGCTGGAGGCAGAGTGCTGCCTCAGTGACCTGCAGAATGGGTGTACAGGAGCTAGTGGGGAGACAGGCTGGGGACTGGGGCAACTGGAGGGTAGGGACAAGACTGGGCTGGCTGAATTGAAAAGGTTAATCAGGTGAAGGAGGAGGGTTGAAGAGGTTCCCCAAACTTTACCCCAGGTTCTGCCACTCACTGCAAACAAAACCCCCAGGCTGGTCCAGGCTCGTCCCCACTGACAATCTTCCACAGACCCATCCCCCAGCTTCGCTGCTTACTACTGCTCCCCCTCTAGCTGCCTTTGGTTCCCTCAGGTGCCTCCTCCAACATTACTGAGCAGTGTGTGTAATACGCTCCTGACTCCCACAACACCTGTGCGCCGCTGCTTGGGAGAGCCCTGCCAGGGAAATCAGTGACTTCTTGTCACTTGGGAAAATTGTCAATCACTTAGCAGCTTTATGTTCCCTGTGCCCTCTCTGGGAAAGCGTGGCCTCAACCAAGCAAGTCAGGGTTTATATACCTGTATCACTATATTCACAGTCCACCTTGCTTTAGATTCCAAACCCACTGGAGGGGGCGCACATGTTAGTTTGGTGCCTCACTCCCATTGAAAGTCTCCCACTTTATCTCATGTTACATTTCCTCTCCCCATGCCTGTCCTAGCATTGCAGTTACAGTCTTCCCAGGACTAACTTTGCTTTCTCTTTTCAAGGGAATCCCAGCCCCCACTCTTTGTTTCCAGTACATTGCTCAGCACCGCACATGCCCACATGGCTTTGTGTTCTTTTGGAAAGTGCTGGCCCTTTAAATGGCACCTAGCCAGAAACAGTTTTCAAATGTGGCTGATGCAGCCAATTCCAGCTCAGCCTTGTTGTATTTAATCAGGAAGGGGAGAGGGCATCCTCTCAGCTCAGGCTTATCTAAACAGGGGAGAGGGAGAGGGGTATTTTCATCTCTGTTCTCCTATTGGAAGAGGGAGAATAAGGGGGTTGTACATGGGCAGACCAGGAGACGGTGGTACCACAAGTTTAGACCAATCATTACAGTGGTGGTTGTACAACCTGGCAGTAAAGTCTCAAGGGAGGGTGGGGGTAGGGGATTGTGATGGGGCTTTAATGCACCTTCTGAGAATCATGGTACTGAGGAAGCAAGCCACACATTTAAAGGGGAAGTGCTTTTCCTTTGCTTTTTCTAGGAGTCTGATTTTGGATTTCCAGTATAGAAATATCCAAAAAAAGCTGGGATTCACTCCAGCTCAGTTACTTCAGAGGTCAGCAGTTCTGTTTCACCCAGTTGTAGTTACTCTCTGAAGATGAGAAAGCGTCACGCTTGTTGTGTGTGTCACAGTTCAGGGCAACTGCTCCCATATTCCCTCCATATGGTTCAGCAAGGGCATCCCACTCTAGGCTTCTGGCTCCCCAGCCTTGCCTCTCCTGAGTGGAAACCCACTTCTCTCTCCCTTCTGAACAGGGTATTTCCAGGCTGAACAGTTGCCTGCCTACACTGTGTTATTCCCCAGCAAGGCGGACTGCCTCAACAGGCCAGGGTCTGTGCTTTGCTTTCTCTTCAGAGACTAATAACAGGGTAATTGCCAACAGTTATGAGTTACCACAAAGCTCTTTCTAAGCAAGCACTTTAATTCTTAAGGGAAAAGCATTACAGAGAGAACATATTTTAAAACAATAAAAGAACCTACAGGCATGGTAATATGCTTACCAGAGATCACCCCAACTCCAACATGGGCTCTGGGAGGTTAACAGTCCTTCATGGTTTCAGGTTTACAGCACCCTTTGCTCAGAACAAGAACCCAAGTTTTATGGGGCCTCAGTGGACCAAAGACCTCCCAACCGTCTCCTAAGGATTGGGGCCCCCCTTGGATAAGAGGGTCTGGCCGTTTGCTGGATCAGAAAGAAGGTCCAAGTCAGTTTTAACTCAGGCTATTTAACCAAAAGTCCTTTCTTTGTCTGTTGATCTCTGGAGAATCCAGTTTATGCGAACCTCATCAGGGAGGGGTGCTTCTCTGGACATGTTATAACCTGAATGCCTTTGACTAATCACCCTTCCCCTCTTTTCTCAGTTCCTGGAGAAGCTGTATTTACTCTTCCCGTGAAAATACATACAATACCTGGCCCACAAGGATATATATACCACTCATCTAATACAATGGACTCCAAAGATATTAAACATAATTCAATAAAATAAGGTTTAACTCACTTCAATAAGGTTTGTGCAGGCTATTGCAGGATATTATCATATCTNAGGATTCTTTGCTGCTTTTACAGATCCAGACTAACACGGCTACCCCTCTGATATCTGTTACAGTTTGCTCCCCGGGTCTGTTAATACCTGATAGCACATAAATCCAACACTAGTTGCCTGTGACCCTTATGACTGACCCATTTCTCAGATACCCCTTCACTGGAACAGGGCTTAAAATGGATGGAACTGTCATGATCTTGTGGAGGTTGCGAAGGTCCGCACACTGTCTTAGGCTGTTGGCTATGCCCATATTGTGCAGCCCTAGAAGGCATTGGGTCCCAAATTCCATTCCTACCCCGGTCAGTGTCTGGGATTAAAAGGGACATAATGAAATTGAAATGTCGTCAATCACAATAAGTTAAGAGTAGTTTCAGGTACTATGTCTGCCCTGAGTCCATGTGTCAAACTTTGTAGTTTACAACCACATCGTCGTAATTTTTTAAAAAGCTTTTCTCTCCCCATGTGTGAAAGACTCAGGCAGCCAACAGAGAGAAACTGACTACACAGGGAAAGAGCAAATGTGATGTGACTACCCATGTAGGTGCTACCAAATACACACATTTTTCCAGTTCTAGTAATCTTAGCTATTGTTTCTTGTAAAAGTAGCAGGGAAAACATTTTCAGACACCAGGGTGATTTTTAAATTGATAGTACCCTTTAATAATACTCTGCAATTATATAGCTCTTTGCAAACACTGGGCTAGATTTTCAAAGGTAGAGGAATATAATGGTGCACACACATTTGCACATGTTTAATTTACTCAGGCAAATACTTGATTTGTACCTTGTATGCACAAGTCAAGTATTTGTATGCAGATGTGGCCTGACTGTCCGTGTATGAATGCATGTGTGCAAGAGTGCGCGCCTAACCTTGAAAATCTGGCCCATTATGGAGATTGCATTTGAAAATCTCCCAGTGTTGCCTTAGATAGTTTTACCTCCTGTGAACAGCTGTTTATATCCATCACAGTATTTTGTGCTTAGTACAGACAATACAGTAGAACCTCAGAGTTACAAACACCTCGGGAATGGAGGTTGTTCGTAACTCTGAAATGTTCGTAACTCTCAATAAAATGTTATGGTTGTTCTTCCAAAAGTTTACAACTGAACATTGACTTAATACAGCTTAGAAACTTTACTATGCAGATGAAAAATGCTGTTTTCCTTTTGCTTTTTTAGTAGTTTACATTTAACATAGTACTGTCCTGTATTTGCTGTTTGTTTGTTTTTTGTCTCTGCTGCTGCCTTGTTGTGTACTTCTGGTTCCAAATAAGGCGTGTGGTTGACTGGCCAGTTCGTCACTCTGATGTTCGTAACTTTGAGGTTCTACTGTACCTAATAACAATGCAAATACTGATCTTATCTAAAACAATTGAAAAGTGATGTGCTCTTACACTATGTATGTAGTTATGAAGTACTAGGTATTTTTCATTATCTCCTTGTTATAGATGAGGAAACTGCAGCTGAGAGAGGTTAAGGCCCAAGGCCGTGACCATGCAAATACTTACCTCAATGGGACTACTCAGGGGAATAAAATTAAATGTGCAGAAGTGTTTACAGGTTCAGAGTCATCATTTTCCAAAGTGTTCACTAATTCTGTATGCCTAATTTGAAGACAACTTAAACAGATGGATACCAGTAGGCACCCTCAGTCAAAAATGTTGGCCTTAACCTTTCTAAGCCTCAGTTTCCAAACATGTAAAATGTAATACCCACATGTGGCTGTGCAGATTTTAAATTCAGTATTTTTTTGGGTTGTTCTCTCTGGTAGAAGTTCTCATTGCCACTTCTCAGACCCAGAGAGTTAAACTGCATTATTTGGGCTGGGCATGTTGTAGTCTACTGGATCAGGAATGGAGCAGGCAATTAAAATTGCTTTTTGAGTTTTCTCACATCTCACTGCAAGAAACAGTCTTCCGAAATCTTTACAAACTTCACAGCTTGTGGGTCTGCAAAAACCACACAAAGTGAACTGGTGAAAAATCTTACGTGTGAAAATCTTTTTACCACTTTCACCCAGCCCAAGTCCCTACCCTCTGCTGTCAGCTCCCCTCATTGAGATGCCTTGGGACAGCTGACAGTTGGGGTGCACACAGCCAGGGCGTACATGCAAAAATATGTACCATGCTTTAACGAAGTAGGCATTCATGTGCTGTCCAGTAAACCCCAGAAACCATATGTGTAGTGGACAGACAAGTGATCTCATGAAGCATAATGGGCATAAGTCAGCTCGTGCATGTTTAAAGTGAAAGCTCAGCAGGGTAGGGATTTTGGTCTCTGTCTAGCATCAGTTACCTAAATACCAAGTACATCTACACTGCTATATAAAAAATAAATCAGAACTAAAATCCTGGAAAGCAGATGCACTTTAGAGACCCAGTCCACCAAAGCAGTTAAGCATGTGCTTAATTTTAAGTGTGTGAGCAATCCCGTTGACTTCATGCTTAAAGATAAGCATATGCTTAAGTGCTTTACTAGATTGGGGCCTAAATGAGGGAGCTGAGGATAATACTGACAACAATACCCTTGTAACGGGTAAACAAGAAATCCCTATCTCTCCAAATTATCTCTTCCCTGCTGGATCTAGATGCTCAGCAACATGCTACCAGGACTTTGCTGGTGGGGCCTTCACTTCACCTTTCATATCAACCTCCAGCTAGCAGATATATGGTAAATTTACAAGTCCAGTGCTAAACATACTGTGATCTGCTTTTTACCTCAGACTGCAGCTTCAAAATCTCTGATTCACAATCAGAATTAAACAAATAAGCCAAGCTACCACTTCAACTGAGATAAGCAGATCCCACTACTTATCTCCCTCTCCCCATTAGCGCATCCCCTTGCCACCAGTGGGGCACATGTTCTACAAAACCTGCCCTTTCTTCTTCCCCTCCCTGTCTTACTACACACTGTCAGGATCCCCATCACCATACAGCTGCTCCAGAGAGCCCCTTCCCCAGACTCTCAGTCAGGTACATAGGAGAACTTGGACCACACAGTCATCCTGCTGGTCTTTACCAGGATCTCTGTGTGGGGACTAGTGCTGCTCACAGAACTGTGGAAGTATCATCATCACATGCACAGGGCTTCAAAGAGCAGGTGGCCCTTTAGAACTGGGCTAACTCGGGTGTTCCACCATCTGTGCCCCATACACACTCCATGCTGCTCCTTCCTCCTGATTTGCTCCCTCCATTCCTCTCATTTCCTGGCATTGCCTCTAGATACAGCCCTTTGATTTTTCCAACATATAGCCCTCCACCCCCACTACAGGGAATAAAATCCCTGCAGTTGAATCCCTTCTTGCTCTCTCCCTTTACATAACATTTAGCTTGTGTCTAGTACCGCCCCTCCCATTAGCTCATCCCCCAGGCTCTGCCACCTCCCATCCCCACTGCGCCTGCTGATCTCCCCAACTCTTTAATGCTTGCCACATGCAAAAACTCCCCCCAGCGTGCTGGCACCACAAGGCAAGGCACAGCCACAGTGCGACCCCAAATCAGCGCCCACGGTGACCCGCTCGCCGCCTGCCCCAGCGCGGGACTCAGCGCTGCACGGGGAATGAAGGGAACCCTCCAGCCCCGGCCCTCACCGTGGCGTCCTGCCCCGCGTAGTGACTGATGACTCGGGCGCCCCCCGGGTGCCGCCGGTAGAACTGGCTGATGTTATAGACCTTCCTGTCAATCACCAGCCACCGCTCCTGCTGCGGGTGCCCCCGGCCCGTGCGGAGCCCGATCTCCTCCCAGGTGAAGCGCCGCGGGGAGGAGCCCGCACCCGGCTCCTGCTCCGGCTCCACCATCCCCGCCTGCTACTGCCGCCGCGCTCAACCCGGTTCTGCCCGTTCAGCACCGCCTCTGTCAGCTTGAGCGCGAGCAGCGCAGCCCTGCCCCCGGGACACTCCCCTCGGAGCTCATTGGCTAGCTCGCTCCCCCCGCCCCGCCCATTAGAGAGCGCATTGGGTAATCTGTTCCCTAACCCCGCCCCGCCAAGAACTCATTGGCTTCATCCCGGCACATTGGATCCCACCCTGCAGAGGTCCGCAATGTCATTGGTTCTTGAGTCACTCCGGCCCACCCATGGCTGGTCTTTTCCATTTTATTGGCTTATTTTCTTGTCAATCATCCCAGACACTGACCCCCATGATTTCCGCGTCGCTGCTGTGAAGGGAGACCCCTGGGTTTTAATGTTACTCTTCCCCGGGGCTGCCAGTTGTGGGGCGGAGAAAGCGGGAGCTTCCAGCCCCAGCAGGGAGCAGCTCGTCTGTCTGTGCTCTTCGCCCGAGCTCACGGGATGTCCAGGACCAGCCCCAATAGCTCTGGATTCCTCTTTGTAGTCCTTCCCGCTCCTCCCTCCTCTTAAAAACCAGGGGATTTCAGAACATCAGCCCAGCATTCGTTCCATCGTAAGGTTTGGATTTCGAGCTCACAAGAGTCAGGGTACAAGTTCCCTCCCCCACTGCCCAGCTCCCACTGCCACAGAAGCTTCTGACACCCAACATCCTGACAAGCCCAGTACTTTGGATGGGCATCAATCCAAAGTATTCTGTGCCTGTTTGAACGCAGAACTGGAGAAAGGGGACATCTCTCACCCAGGTGCCACCCTGTCACCCTCTCCCCCCCGGGGGGGCTGAAAATGGGAACTGGAGTGTCACTTCTGCTTGCCTCTAAAGGCCACCAAATGGCAGAAGAATGGATGGTTCCCCAACTCCCCTGCTCACTGACTAAATCCTTCTTCTGGCTCCATTCAGCCAGTTGCTTCCCATGCAGCATTTCAGGACAAAGGCACATGGTGACTTCTGCAGGGTTTACAGAGATGTGAGGGAAGATCCAGTTGGGTTTGGTAACAGGCAGTGTGGGGAAAGGAGAGCAAGTGAGTGAACATGATACCCAGGTTGTGAGCACAGGGTATGGGGAGGAGGACAGCAGGGGATGGTGAGCAACGTTAAAGGAGATAAAATGGTGAATAGAGATGGGAAATCAGCTAGCAGAGATCAGAGATGAGCAGTGTGTGGCATGATGAGGTGGAGAGAGGCACCAAGGCAGATGACCCTAGATCACTGGTCAACCATGTGGGAAAGGGAGAAGAAGTGAAGGGCCGTGCCATCAGATGAGGCAGCAGCCTGAAAATTGAAGTCACCCAGGATAGGTATGAGAGGAGGAAGGAAAGCTGGGGAACCAGGCTGTCAACAGGGGAGCAAGGCCCAGGCCCCCTTTGGCACTTGACCAGAGCTGTCATAACAGTGGATTTCTTCCCTGCTAGAATGGGGTGGCTGGGCCAAATTTGAGTGGCATTGTGTGACCCCATGCACCAAGTCGCAACACCACTCAAATTTGAGGTGGCTAGGCAGGTAACCCCCTCCCCATTCTCTCTCTCTCAGTTTTCTGTTGCTGGCTTCTCTTTTTCTATTGATGGGACCACAAAGCAACTAAGACCACCTGAGCTGTTGCCACTGCCTCTTATCTAAATTAATGATGTACTTAAATAGCTAACACACCTCCCAGTTGTGAGGGATGTTAACTTCTTCAGCACCAGCAGAGACTGGTCCTCTGTATGAACCCTCATTACTGATTTCCAAATTCCCCTTCATTCACACTTTCAGCCCTGAGCTCTGCTCAGAACATGGGCCCAGATCCTCTCCTCAGAGGTATTTAGATGCCTAACTCCCACTGAAATCAATTTTTTCCCCAGATCCCTACATGGCCCCCTCAAGGATTGAACTCATAACCCTGGGTTTAGCAAGCCAATGCTCAAACCACTGAGCTGGTCCTTTTAGTACTGTATCTTACACCTGTACCAACTGAGATCAAGGCCGGATTAAGGCAGGGGTTTTAGGGGCTGCAGCCCAGGGCCCCGGCTCAAGGGGGCCCCCGCAAAAATAAATCACAAGCAGTGATCTCCAGGCTGCTCAGGCTGCCTGCCCTGGCCCCACACCGCTCCCAGAAGCAGCTGGCTGCTGGCACATCTCTGCAGCCCCTGGCAGGCGGGGTGGGGGAGGTGGCTCTGCATACTGCCCCTGCCCCCAGCACCGTCCCCGCAGCTCCCATTGGCCGGTTCCCTGCCAATGCTGTCCCCCCCCCCCCCCGAAGAGTGCGCCGAGACATGCCAGCAGTCAGACACTTCTGGGAGTGGCATGGGGCTATGGCAGACAGGCAGCCTGCCTGAGCCCTGCTGTGCCACCGGTCAGAACCCCCTCCTGCACCAAATTCCCTCCCAGACCCTGCACCCCCTCCTGCACCCCAATCCCTGCCCCAGCCCAGAGCTCCCTCCTGCACCAAACTCCCTCCAGAGCTCACACCCCTCACCCTCTCCTGCATCCCAACACTCTGCACCAGCCTGGAGCCCCCTCCTGCACCAAACCCCCTCCTTCACCCCAGCCCACTCCTGCACCAAACTCCCTCCCAGACCCAGCATCCCCTCCTGCACCCCAGTCCCCTGCCCCAGCCCCCTCCTGCACCAAACTCCCTCCCAGACCTCACACCGCCTCCTGCACTCAATCCCCTGCCCCAGTCCCCTCCTGCACCAAACTCCCTCCCAGAAAAAAGACTTGTATGCAGGGGCCCCACAAAATCTAATAGCCCTGGGCCAACAGGAGAGTTAATCTGGCCCTGACTGAGGTCCATCTAGCCTGAAATTCTACATCCTTTGGGCTTCTGTATCCTGCCTCTGGCAGTGACCATATCTAATGATTCACACCAAGGCAACTCCATCATAATGTACATGCAGTGCCATGCATGAAGGAAAAGCTTCTTTCCTGACCTCTGTGCCAATCAAATGTTGCCTCATAGCTTTTGATTTGATCACCTCTGTTAACAAATAGTTGTTAATAAAATTTACCAGCTCCTTTCTAAATCCAGCCACAGTATTTAAACTGGTGACCTTCTGCAACAGTGAAATTCCATAGGCTGATCACCCACTATGTGAAAGAGCATTTATTATAAATTTAGGTGACATTACATTTCATGGAGTGGCCCTATCACATTATGGGCTAAACATTATGAGGGAATGACCAGTTTTCATGGTCTTAAGTCCATGTTTCAACAAAGCTCCCTCTAACTCTTCTCCTTAGTAGACTTTGAAAAGCTGAATCATGGGAATTTATGGATGCTCAGGAAATGAACCCCACTGGATTTGAATCTCTCTGCTTTTCTGTGGTCCCACATGTTGGTCTGTGAAGGCTGAGCCCCAGTGAAATACAAACACTCCCACTGCCCTCCTATCTGAGGACTGGAGGGAGCGTTGTGTAGATTTCTATGTTGTTAAAAACCCCTTTCACAAAGTATAGAATGCTTGTCATCTATGGCTACTCTGGATTACAAGAGCAGTTCAAAAAGAGAGGCATTTCATGGAGACTACACAATTCACCCAGCTCTGAGCAGGGAAAGGTTTGGTGGCCAACTACAGATTACAGACTTCATCACAAACTACAGTATGTCAATAGCGGTAGATCTTCCTGCACTTGCCATATGCAGGGTCTCAAAGGGCCTTACAGAGGCAAGAAGGAGACCTTTGTGATGGAGGCTGCATGTGAGAAAACAGTTGTCAGTGCCATTACACACTCACTAGCATCCTACATCCAGCTGTGACCATCTGCATTAGCAGAGAGTTCATCTCCGGTGAAAGGCAGTTAACAGGGAAATACAATAGGAGAGCAGGTCACTCAATAGCGTCTACTTTTCCAGCAGCATTTTGAACTTTCTCTGTCTCTGTCCAGTTGTCCTTCCCCCACTTCTCTCAAATTTCTATTTTCATAACTTCCTTGGCCTAACAAAATATATAAAATGTAGCCAGCATTAGTACATCTAGTATGTGTTCATAGGCAAGTTTTCCCAGTGAGAACGGGATGACAGATATTATACACAGTGTCCATTTGACATTACAGGGTTTTTTTTCTGATTCAGTTGCAGGAGTTCACATACTGTAAAGCAGTTGCTGCCGTCTCTTTCCTTTGTCCCAAAATTGTACAGTTTCCCTTCTTCCCCTTTAGTGGGAAGTTGTTTACCACTCCTGAGAGACTGAGGAATTTCTAAGTCCGTCTTTATATTTTGGGCTGTAGATGTGAAAATGTCTCTCAGATTCCATTCTTCTTCAGTTATACTGGTTACCAAGTCCAGCCTTCTTGGGCTTCCAATAGACTTTATACCCCTCAGTTCCTAGTTCCACATTGTGTTCCCTGGCTCTATGTCTGGTGAGAAGCTGTCGAGGTCTGATCATACCCTCATGCATCAAAAAATTGTGCTAGCCCATACTATATATGTTATCAGGATGGTATTAATTGTTTCCTGAAAGCCTTTTAGCAAAATCACTGTATAATTCATAGAATCATAGAATATCAGGGTTGGAAGGGACCTCAGGAGTCCAACCCCCTGCTCAAAGCAGGGGTCCAACCTAGTCCAACCCCCGCTCAAAGCAGGACCAATCCCCAACTAAATCATCCCAGCCAGGGCTTTGTCAAGCCTGACCTTAAAAACCTCTAAGGAAGGAGATTCCACCACCTCCCTAGGAAACCCATTCCAGTGCTTCACCACACTCCTACTGAAAAAGATTTTCCTAATATCCAACCTAAACCTCCCCCAGTGCAACTTGAGACCATTACTCCTTGTTCTGTCATCTGGTTCCACTGAGAACAGTCTAGATCCATCCTCTTTGGAACCCCCTTTCAGGTAGTTGAAAGCTGCTATCAAATCCCCCCTCATTCTCCTCTTCTGCAGACTAAATAATCCCAGTTCCCTCAGCCTCTTCTCATAAATCATGTGCTCCAGTCCCCTAATCATTTTGTTGCCCTCTGCTGGCCTCTTTCCAATTTTTCCACATCCACAATTTTCCACAATTAAATCATTTCAGTATGAGTCCTTTACACTTCTTATTGAAATTCCTGTTTAAGTTGTATTTTCCACCCCCAACATGCAAATCAATACAAAAATAATTCTGTTTCCTCCATGGCTAAAGTAAAGTTAGTAATGTACCCCCAAATGGGTCTCTCCCTTCACCGTAGTACACTATATACTGCTAGTTTCTGTTCTAGGATGGAATCGGAATGGCTCAAGAGTGTCACAGACCCTGTACTGCTAATAGCTATCTAATGGAGAGCCTCCTTCAACTCGAGCATTAGGGACTTACGATGTTGGAGCAGAAGAATTGCAGTTTTACTCCCACTATCTCAATTAAGTTCTAAATGGTCATGGTGTGCAGCAAGTGGCATCTGTGTAATCCTCACAGACCATAGATTTCATACAATATATTAAAGGTACAATGCTGCTCCCATTGAAGTCAGTGGGAGTTTTGCTGTTGACTTTACTGAAAGCAGGACCAAACCAAAAGTGACATATAATTTCCAATGGACCAGCCCTTTTTCATCACTCTGGCAGTGCAAAGGAGTTGGAAAGCCACTTAATCTGCCAAACTGTGGATTTCTGAAGCTCAATGATCACATGAATGACACACTCATCAGTGTGTGCATTGGACCTGATATCTGCCAGTGTGAATCTTTTGTGCAGGAATGTATAACCACCTACACTGGCTTGTTATGCTTTTTTCTATCTTCTTTCCAGAAGGTGACAGTGTTTTTTAAAGGTATGAAGTCTTATTCTCCTGTGGTAGTAATTTCAGGGAGGGGAGACACTCTTATACAGAGATGGGCAAATTGAGGCCTAAATGTCTAGATCATTGTTAATTATTGAAAAAGAAGGAACTGTATGCTGCTTGGACTTTGGGGGGAAGGATTACTAGGCATAAGCAAAAGATCCTCAGTGCTTAGCCTGGGTTAGTCCTAAAGGACACATAGAGTTTGCTTATTATAGAAGCTTCTATTACTTTTTGAAACTTAAAATTGAAACTAATTTGTGTGTATATGTATTTACCTGCTTTTACCTTGTAAATAACTTTCTTGTTTCCTTTTCCTCTATCTCGGCTCTCTATGAGCTGGGAGGTGAAAACATTATCTACTATCTTTAGATAGTTTATTATACGATTGACTACAAGCATCGTCTTTGGTGTGAGATCTAAAGTGCACTTGACCTGTGGGACTGGGAGTAACCTAAATATTGCTGTGATCCTTGGTGTAAGGGACCATCTGTCACAAAGGTAGGCTTACCTGGGTGGCAAGACAGATCGTCCTACCCAAGGGACTGTCTGTGACTCACAGTAAGGCTGTAATAGTGCCTGAGAGTTTACACTTGAAAATTGGTTGGTGAACATCTAAGTATAGAACTCAGAACCAATTTGGTTCTGAGTCAGCCCTGAAGCTGGTCAGCCCTGAAGCTGGTACTCATGCCTATGAGCCCCTGCAGGACAGCTTGACACAACCTACCTGTCTCATGGCAGTTCCTGACCTCATTCACAAACATGTCAGCAAGGCTTTGTAAGGCAACCGTCTGAGCTGAGATCAGGTGGACAGCTGAAAGGGAGAGAGAAAGAAACAGTTAGAGAGTGGAGTATTGTGAGAAAGTTAATGAGTTTGGAGGGAGTCGGGTCTTTTGAGGTGAAGAAGAGGAGTGGATCATCTGCCAGGAGGCAGCCAAACTACAGAGTTCTGAGGATGGGTATCATACTTCACTGTGGTTCATGTCCTCTGGGTTCTAAGGGTTAACTTGAAGTGAAGCATTAACACTTTGCCAAGTTGAGCAGCCAGGAATTGATTTGCTAAATTTTTCAGATTTCAAAGCAAAGTTTGAAGGGTGGGAGGGGAACCTGTTCCAGCTGTTGATGCTCACAGAACATAAGGAAGATGAAGTTCTCATTAATAAATTAGTTAATATTTACATCAGTATTGACCTTTATCTGATGCAATTGCCAGTAACCGGGGCCTTTCTTCACAGAAATCATCATGACATAGTCCATAATTCCATAGTTAAGGAAAATAATCCAAGTAGTCTTAATGTCAGAATTTTTTTAACAGCAAGAGTACATTCTCCAGGCCTCACAGAGAGTGGACATTCCCCTGACTAGTGATACAACCACATAGAAAAAGTTGGCGAGACCAGGAGTGAGAATGTATTAGTCATGCAATTGAACTGAGGGAGAAGTCCCCAGGATAGTAAAGTGTTCGGGGGACAATGTCCTCCTTTAGTGACTGCACCAGTGTCCCTGGTTCCTCAAATAATAAGTATTACTTCCCCGGCCTCTGAAAAATTAATATCTGAGTTTTACAATTTTGTAGCACTTGTCTTATACCATGCAAAAATTTCCCAGCAGTCTTCAGTACGTGGCATCCATTTGAGACAAATCAAGGAGCAGGAGTTCACATTAAAGACCTGTACACGAGGGGATTTTATAGATGTTCTTACCTCATCCACCTTTTACGATTCCTGAGCTGTTGCTGTATTGACTATTTCCAATCAAAGGCCTCCGGTCTTTATAGGGGTTTAGAATGTTTCAGTATCAAGGTTATAACAAAGATTGGTCTCACCTACACAACAAGACTAAACTGGGTTACATGGTGTCCCAGCTTGATAAAATATCTATGTTTTGGGTTTGTAAGACAAAAATTTTCTGTCATTTTCAGTAACAGTTCTACAGTGAAATATTTTTCTGATGCATCCTTTAGTTCCTGTCTTCTAGATATTCAGTTAAGGACCCTGTGACGTTGTGCAGTCTATATGATTTTGTAAAAACATGATAAGTGAATATAATGTAATTGGAATAGTTTTATAAAAACATAAGTGAGTTTAATGTAACTGAAATATGCTTCATACAAAAGGTATCATCACAAAGCTTATAATCTACTGAGAGTGATCATCCTATTTGNAAAACTACAGGGGGTGTGAGTGATTGCTGGACCCAGGCTAAAAGAAGATTAGCCTGTAAAAGGGAACATTTTGGAACTGGTGAGGATCTTATCTGTATTTAGTGCAATTAGACATAGATTTGCGTATTTTATTTTATTTTGCTTGGTAACTTCTTTTGTTCTGTCTGTTACTACTTGAAATCACTTAAATCCTACTATCTGTATTTAATAAAATCACTTTCTACTTATTAATTAACTCAGAGTATGTATTAATACCTGGGGGAGCAAACAGCTGTGCATATCTCTCTATCAGTGTTATAGAGGGCGAACAATTTATGAGTTTACTCTGTATAAAGCTTATACAGGGTAAAACGGATTTATCTGGGTTTAGACCCCATTGGGAATTGGGCATCTGAGTGTTAAAGGCAAGCAGACTTCTGTGAGCTGTTCTCAGGTAAACCCTGCAGCTTTGGGATAGGTGGTTCAGACTCTGGTCTGTGTCTGAAGCAGATAGGTGTGTCTGGCTGTCAGCAAGACTTTGAGTGCTGGACCCACCAGTAGCTGGCAGGGGAGAATAGAAACAGAGGTAGCCTTTGCACATCAGCTGGCAGCTCCCAAGGGGGTTTCTGTGAACCAACCCGTCACAGACCCATGAAAAGAAAACAAAACAAAATTAACCCCATTCCCAGCACCTCATCTAAGGGTCAAAGAAGGGAATGATACTGCACAAAGAAATATAAAGTACATGTGTGGGAAATAGGAAACTCTGTTGGCATTCAGGCCAGCCTGCACTTTGACCCTGTAATCCACATGGCTCATCCAGTGCCCACTCTGGAATGTAAAACTCAGTCCAGCAGTGGAAGCACAATGGGACTTTCTGTCTTCTGTTTGTTGGGCTTGTATAGCTGGTCAGTTCCAGCCCAATGTCCCATGGCTGTGGAGAGCAGTGCCAACTCAACAGCTTTAAATTTCTTCAAAGGTCTGGAACATGTCACTAGGTGGCATCACACATAAACTGGATTTAGTTTTGTCCTCAAATCAAGCAACAAAAAATATTAAAACACTTCAGTCCAGAGACCAATAATGAGCCAGGCCTGGTACCTGGGTAAGCACTAGGTATCCAGTCAGAGCTGGTATCCAGGGTGAGGGCTATGTATGTGATCAGTCAGTATCATTTACAAGCACTACCACTACCCAGTCTGAGCCTTTACCTGGGGTGAACATTAGATAGAAAACACTCGTGTCTAGCCATTAAATCCCTGTGGCTAGGAAGAATCTTCCTCCTTGAAATGTTATTGCATAATTGCCTAGTACGAAGGGATTAAAGTTTCTTATGAAGAATCTGAAACTAGCAACTGTCAGAGACAGGGTACTGGACTGGATGGACCATTGGTCTGATCTGATAGAAGTTGCCCTGTCATGCCAGAGATACTATTCAGAGTGTGTGCTAAGTATCCAGACTAGACTCAGTTCCTGGGCACTGGAAAGAGAGGCTGTAATGATGTGTTTGGAATGAGGAGATGGAGGGCAACTGAGGCATTTTTTTCCTGTGACATGTAAGGTCTTGTTAAGAATTCGTATGTTTAAATAAGATAGTTCTGCTGCTTTTCACTGAAATGAAATCCCTTGACTGAGCTAAGCGGAACACACAGTTAAGTGGAAATATAGCTCTTCATCTCCATTCTCCCTCCCATGTCCATTTGCTCTGTCTAGGTCTCAGTCCCTGAATCTCTTGCTCTCTAATGTTTTTAAAACCAATCCTTTTTAAAAGCTCAGTCTATTTACCGACTGACTTCAAAAATCTCCACATGCTTCAATCCTTTCCCTCCAAATATGGACTAATCTATACCTTCAATGTTTTTAATTTCTCACTCATATATTTCAAACTCCCCGTAACACATGACACAGCAAGTACATTTCATTTCAGCAACATGAATCCCTGCAACCTACCTCCCATAGACAAGTCATCTCCGCCAAACTTATGAATGCATGGTGCATCTGAAGAAGTGAGGTTTTTTACCCATGAAAGCTTATGCCCATTAAATCTGTTAGACTTTAAGGTGCCACCGGACTCCTTGTTGTTTTCATGGTTTCACCTGTGATGGAAGAAGCATCCCTTCACAAATCAGAAACAGCATCTTGGTCTCTCTCTCACTGGATGTCTTTTCCTTTCTGGTCTCTGTCAGTCTTTTCCTTTAGTTCTCTTGCTCTCTCCTCACTTTTTCTGTATTTATCTTTCTTTTAGTTCCACTCTTTTTTCTCCTTCTCTGTCTGGTCTGAGTTTTTTGGAGAAAGAAAAAGACAAATAGATGCACACAGAAACAGTCATCTGTCCTGATGTAAGTAATGCTGGGAATACAAGGCTCAAGTCATGTCACTGTGACATGCTGATAAGTCCAAACAGTCCAAATCTTGTACCCAGAGTTACTGATCTGGCATAGGAAATCCTAACGTAAGTTTATAAACTAAGGGCTGAGGTTCCTGTGTTTCCACATTACTTCTACATGCCCCATTTGGAGTGTATATTTTTAGTAGGGCTGTCGATTAATCGCAATTAACTCACGCAATTAACTGAAAAAAATTAATGGCGATTAAAAAAATTAATTGCGATTAATTGCAGTTTAAATCGCACTGTTAAACAATAGAATACCAATTTAAATGTATTAAATATTGTGGATGATTTTATACTTTTTAAAATATATCAATTCCAATTATAATACAGAATACAAAGTGTACAGTGCTCACTTTATATTATTTTATTACAAATATTTGCACTGTAAAAATGATAAACAAAAGAAATAGTATTTTTCAATTCACCTCATACAAGTACCATAGTGCAATATCTTTATTGTGAAAGCACAACTTACAAATGTAAATTTTTTTTGTTATATAACTGCACTCAAAAACAAAACAATGTACAACTTTAGAGCCTACAAGTCCACTCAGTCCTACTTCTTGTTCAGCCAATCACTAAGAGAAACAAGTTTGTTTACATTTACGGGAGCTAATGCTGCCCGCTTCTTATTTACAATGTCACCTGAAAGTGAGAACAGACATTCACATGGGACTTTTGTAGCCAGCATTGCAAGGTATTTACATGCCAGATCTGCTAACCATTCATATGCCCCTTCATGCTTTGGTCACCATTCCAGAGGTCATGCTTCCATGCTGATGACGCTCATTAAAAAAATAATGTGTTAATTATATTTGTGACTGAACTCCTTGTGGAAGAATTGTATGTCTCCTGCTCTGTGTTTTACCCGCATTCTGCCATATATTTCATGTTATAGCAGTCTCGGATGATGACCCAGCATGTTGTTCGTTTTAAGGACACTTTCACTGCAGATTTGACAAAACACAAAGAAGGTACCAATGTGAGATTTCTAAAGAGAACTACAGCACTCGACCCAAGATTTAAGAATCTGAAATGCCTTCCAAAATCTGATCGGGACAGGGTGTGGAGCATACGTTCAGAAGTCTTAAAAGAGCAACACTCTGATGCGGAAACTACAGAACCCGAACCACCAAAAAAGAAAATCAGCCTTCTACTGGTGGCATCTGACTCAGATAATGAAAATGAACATGCGTTGGTCTGCACTGCTTTGGATCATTATCCATCAGAACCCATCATCAGCATGGATGCATGTCCTCTGGAAAGGTGGTTGAAGCATGAAAGGACATATGAATCTTTAAAAAGAACAGGAGTACTTGTGGCATCTTAGAGACTAACAAATTTATTTGAGCATAAGCTTTTGAGGGCTAGAGCTTATGCTCAAATAAATTTGTTAGTCTCTAAGGTGCCACAAGTACTCCTGTTCTTTTTGCAGATACAGATTAACACGACTGCTACTCTGAAGCATATGAATCTTTAGTGTATCTGGCATGTAAATATCTTGCAATGCCGGCTACAACAGTGCCATTCAAACACCTGTTCTCACTTTCAGGTGACATTGTAAACAAGAAGTGGGCAGCATTATCTCCTGCAAATGTAAACAAACTTGTTTGTCTGAACAATTGGCTGAACAAGAAGTAGGACTGAGTGGACTTGTAGACTCTAAAGTTTTACATTGTTTTATTTTTGAATGCAGTTATATTTTTGTACATCATTCTACATTTGTAAGTTCAACTTTCATGATAAAGAGATTACACTACAGTACTTATAATATAATATATGGAGATATACCTATCTCATAGAGCTGGAAGGGACATTGAGTCCAGCCCCCTGCCTTCACTAGCAGGACCAATTTTGCCCCAGATCCCTAAGTGGCCCCCTCAAGGATTGAACTCACAACCCTGGGTTTAGCAGGCCAATGCTCAAACCACTGAGCTATCCCTCCCCCCCCAATACTGGTATTAAGTGAATTGAAAAATACTATTTCTTTTATTTTTACACTGCAAATATTAATAACAAAAATTAAAGTGAGCACTGTACACTTTGTATTCTGTGTTGTAATTGAAATCAATATATTTGAAAATGTGGAAAACATCCAAAAATATTTATATAAATAGTATTCTATTATTGTTTAACAGTGCAATTAATCATGATTAATTTTTTTAATCTCACGATTTATTGCAATTAATTTTTTTAATCGCTTGACAGCCCTAATTTTTAGAAATGTTTTAACTATCTTTTCAGTTTGTCACTTAAATATTTCTTGGCATTGTGACTCCTAGAGAGATTTTGCAGCTAGCCCAGAGTACTCCTGTTCCAGCCAAACCTTTACCAATGGAGAGAGGCCTCCAGCCAGATAGCTTGGTAGTGACCAAAAATCCTTACCACCTGACAGCTATGTTGCATGTGTGAAATGAATTGTGAATCTCAGTCCAACTCCCTCTGGACATTCATGTCCGCATCACAAAAACAACCACCACAGATGTCATTAATTGGGCCTATTGTTTGCAGTCTCAGAAGAGACTGAAGTCCTTTAACCTCAGTGAAACAAAGATAATAGCAACTAGAATCTCCTCTATTTTATGCAAATTAAATGTGCACCTCTGGACTCTGGCAAGTTGCAAATGTGGTCCTGAGTCAGGTAAGATTTGAGCAACGCCCTTGCCTTAAAGGTACAAGAAAATACTAGTGTAGCTGATGAGCTGAAAGATTGCGAGGGTGGAGTCAGGAAGACACCTCCCATGTTTCAGATCAAATCCTCAGACTGCCAAAGGGCATGGAAGGTCAATTCTTAAGTTTCTTCCTTTGGACCCTGGATTCTCCAAAGCCTGGACTTGTTTACAAAACACACCTACATCAAAATCACCACCACACCTAGCCTGAGAAAGGATGAACAACTTGAGCCTGTAAGCTTTCCAGACAGTCTAAGATGCATATGGAGCTCATGGTCCTATTCATCACTCCTATTTCAGCAACAGAAGATTCTGCTCCCCTCAGGTGTTGCTCCGAGATGAAGGGAATATCATGGTACTTAATGATGACCCTCTTAGCCCCAGGGTCATCAGCCCTTGCAGGGAGAGAAGCAATAACCCAGCATCACTTCTTTCTCAGGCAGGTTTCTCAGGGCTAGATTTTTAAAGGTGTTCGGGTGCCTGAAGATGCCAATAGGCACCTCAGCACTTTTGAAAATCCCACTAGGTGCCTCTCTGCATCTGTAGGCTCCTAAACACCTTTAAAAATCTAGCCCTCAATCTGTTTTTCTCCCTGGGACCGGTGGGTTCTCTCATTCTTTCTCCCCACTCACATCCATGCCCCCCCCCCCCCCCCCCCCCCCCCTCCCCCCCCCCCCCCCCCCCCCAACTGCCAAGGAATCTTCTGGCCCCAACCTTCTGCCCTATCCTAAGTAAATGGGGCATCACCCAGAACATGCTGCCGCCTGTTTGAGCACAGCTCACACCCTCACATGCTCATACCAGCTACTCACGTATTGTGTGGGATTTCACCTTGGTGTAACAGACTGTGAGGAATGTGATTTCACAAAGCTAGTAACCATGGATACACTCATAGGCTATGTGCACAGTTGCTCCCCTAGTCCAGTTTTTCCGGAGCTGTGATGTTTATTTCACAGCACTGTAGGAAACACCAGTTGGTCCAGTTATAGCTCATGCCACACACCTGATGACCCCATCCATGCTGCTTGGTCACAGCACACTTTACATTCTCTAGGGTAGCAGGTGGAGCATCAGGAATATTGCACTCCAGGACATTAGGACAATGTTTGATGCACTTCCTTGCCATCCCCTAGTTTAATTTACACCTGCGTACTTCCTCCTGTCAGTTGTGTTTTTGCCACACTCTTCTGACCTCTTGGCATGTGTGATACACCAATTTAGATTTCTCTAGACTCACTGAGCCATATTTACAGGTAATGTGTAAGGTTGCATAAGTGACACCTGCTTAATGATGAATATGAGTGAGTCTAAAGAATCTGACATGCTGAGTGAGGAATTATAGAAGGTGTAAGCTTGAACTCCACAGAATCATCTCTGAATCTTCTTCACTCTCATTTTCACACATCTGAAAAAGTTTTATCAAATTTCATAGGAATAACATCAATAGGGTTTTACTGACGTTTAATAGGATTCTGCAGAAATTACCCTACACACCTTAATAGAGAGTGAAATCCTTTCTGATATTTTTTAAAACAATCCTAGCAAATGCTAAAGCAGGAATATAAAATTCCAAAGAAGGGATCAAAAATAACCTATAGGAAGGTGACAGTTTTTTATTAAATTTGACAGGACTTTTCCATCGGGATCTCTCTCTGTCACACACACATGCACACACACACACACACACACACCTGGCTCTGTCTATCCATCTCATAGCCACTTCAGCTGTCTCTTTCTCCTCCTCTACCCTGCCTCTTTCACCTCTCTCCCTCTTTTTTCTCTTTCCCTCCTTCCTGCTTATATCTTCCCTCCTCCCCCATCTCTATGTCTTTCTCCTGCCCTCCATTACACAGGATCTTTTGTGTAACTAAAGCTACTCTGTGCCCAGCTCCCAAGCTTCAGCAACAAAGAGAGCAGCCTTTAACCTAGTTGGCTGCTGAAACTGTTGTCAGAATAAATAGTTCATTTCCACCTCTTCGCTGACTGCTTTATTCTGGTTGAACCAAACCAACTCATGTCCCAAACTTGATGGTGGAGAGGGATGCAAATAATTCCTGACAGTGCCGGAGGGCTGAGTTGTATAATGGTGATATTGCTGTTCCTCTGGCAATTACCACCAGGCAACTAGGCACCTTTCAGTTATTTCTGATTAAATTAAACAGCTACCACTGTAAACCATCCAGCATGACAAATGGACAGGTATGTGGACAGGTGCTACAGCAACTATACCTGCAGGAAAAGGTCAATGGCTTTCCAAACCTACCTGCTTTCTCATCAGCATGTTTATTTCAAGAGAGGATCTGCTCATGCAGAAGAGGCCTGAGGCTCAGAGTTTAAATATGTAACCAGTCCTGCTTGGGCTGTCAGCAGGTTTGAACTATTGACTTTCACCACTAGAAAGGTGATCCCTAGACTAAGTCCACTAGCTGGAAGAAATAACACTCCAACCATTTAAGCAGATCACCCACTAGAGGGGAACAAAGTTGTGGGAGTGGCCATCCCCTCATGCTTAGCCTGTCCCTACAGAGAGAGAGAGAGAACTTGATCTGCATAGCTTAGAACAGAGAGACTTCTCTGGCATTGTGGGAAGGTGGTGCAGAGCACAGCTCCCGCACTCCCATGCACCTTGGGGGAGAGGCACTGGATCTGGGTTCTCAACAGTAACAGAAGTAGAGGGGGTGATCCAGCTCTAAATAGCCTCATAAGACCACTCAAACGAGATATCTGACAGTGTACATACAGGTCCTCTAAAACATCATCAGAGAAAAGGAAATACAAAAACTGAAATAATGCAAACCAAAAAGGTAGGAAAAGAGATCATGGATTCAGCTCTGTAAAGAACATAAGAACATAAGAACGGCCGTACTGGGTCAGACCAAAGGTCCATCTAGCCCAGTATCCTGTCTACCGACAGTGGCCAATGCCAGGTGCCCCAGAGGGAGTGAACCTAACAGGCAATGATCAAGTGATCTCTTTCCTGCCATCCATCTCCACCCTCTGAAAAACAGAGGCTAGGGACACCATTCCTTACCCATCCTGGCTAATAGCCATTAATGGACTTAACCACCATGAATTTATCCAGTTCTCTTTTAAACACTGTTATAGTCCTAGCCTTCACAACCTCCTCAGGTAAGGAGTTCCACAAGTTGACTGTGCGCTGCGTGAAGAAGAACTTCCTTTTACTTGCTTTAAACCTGCTGCCTATTAATTTCATTTGGTGACCCCTAGTTCTTGTATTGTGGGAATAAGTAAATAACTTTTCCTTATCCACTTTCTCCTGTAAGCTACAGGAACACAAGGATTGCCATACCAGGTCAGAACCAAGGTGCATCCAGTCTAATATCCTGTCTCCAACAATGGCTAGAACCAGATGCTGCAGAGAATGGTGTGAGAATGCAACAGTAGGCAGATGTGGGATAATCTGCCTGTGATGGTTTGGATTACAGAAACCCCCTTGGGGCTGCCAATTGATGTGCCAAGACTACTTCTGCCCCTGCTTTCCTGCCCTGGCAGCTTGCGACTTCAGTGCCCTGCCTGGTTTGAGCCAGACCCGCTAGCCTGCTGCAAACCCAGACCCAGGTCTGAACCACGTTCCCTAACAGCTGTAGGCTTAATTGAAAGCAGCTTAAGAAGTGTTCCTGTCTTTAACACTCAGATGCCCAACTCCTAGTGGGTTCCAAACCCCAAATAAATCCTTCATAAATTGTTTGCCCTCTATAACATTGATAGAGAGGTATGCACAGCTGTTTCCCCCCCCCCCACACACACACACAGGTATTAATATATACTCTGGATTAATTAATAAGTAAAAAGTGATTTTATTAAATACAGAAAGTAGGATTTAAGTGGTTCCAAGTAGTAACAGACAGAGCAAAGTGAATTACCAAGTAAAATAAAATAAAACATGTAAGTCTGAGCTTAATACAGTAAGAAAACTGAATACAGATAAAACCTCACCCTCAGTGGTGTTCCAGTAAGCTTCCTTTTACAGACTAGTCTCCTTATAGTCTGGGTCCAGCAATCATTCACATCCCCTGTAGTTACTGTCCTTTGTTCCAGTTTCTTTCAGGTATCCTTGGAGGTGGAGAGGCTATCTCCTGAGCCAGCTGAAGACCAAATGGAGGGGTCTCTCAGGGGTTAAAATAGACTTTGTCTTGTGGGTGGATACCCCTCCCACCCCCTGTGTAGAATTCCAGCTACAAGATGGAGTCTTGGAGTCACATGGACAAGTCACATGTCCATGCATGACTCAGAACTTACAGGTAGCAGCCATGGTTCACGTGCTACCTTGAACGTCCTCAAGTAGACTTCTTATGTGGATTGCAGCCTTCCAAGATCCATTGTCCATTAAGTGCTTCTTGATTGGGCACTTAACTTGCACATTCCTTTCTCAAAAATCCAACCTGAGCAATTTTTTTTGCAACAGGTAAGCTATTAAGATGCAGCTGAATAAATTTACCCATGACAAGGAGGCTATACAAATGCACACATATTTCCCTTGTATTTGAATCTCTATTTGCATAGAATTGATATGTAAGTTTTAGCTGGCAAAGCCAGAATATCTTGTTTATA
This sequence comes from Platysternon megacephalum, assembly GCA_003942145.1. Taxonomy (NCBI): domain Eukaryota; kingdom Metazoa; phylum Chordata; order Testudines; family Platysternidae; genus Platysternon; species Platysternon megacephalum. The sequence continues at coordinate 1,855,024 of QXTE01000195.1, read as the reverse complement.
GTTTATGCCTGGTTTCTTGCGCTGAGGTGGCTCCACCAAAGAGGCTTCCTCTGCAGATGCTCAGCCATGCTCCTCGACCTGCCACCTTGTAGATATATAGGACCTAATTCACCTCTTGATGATGGCCTAATAATATAAACCCACTGAAGTCAATGGGATCACGCCTTCATACTGCATAGTATCCAGGAATAACTCCGTTAAAGTCAATGGAGTGACACCAGCGTCAGACTTGTGTTAAAGGAAAATGAGGCCAGTAGCTTTTCATAAAAACTCTCCATAGATTAGAGACAACCTGCTCAAACAGGGAGCTCTGCTTTCCTTAGAGAAATAAGCCAATATAGCCAGGATCCATACACTAGGTCTACAACAGCTGGTAATAGTGGTAGATGACATGCAAACTGATCACATGCATATGTATCCAGCAGGCAAAAGAAAACAGTGGGGCACTCTAGCGAGGCGGTCTGGCTCCCCACCGCCCCGGAGAGGGACGAGCCTCTCTGGATACCAAAGTGGGCGGAGCCAGCAAACCCTGCGCCCGCCCCTCAGAGGTCAAGGCGCAGGACAGGAAGTATAAAAGCCCAGAGCTCACTTGAAGCTCAGCCACCGGAGAGACCAGACGCCTGTGGTGTAGCTCCCGGTGGGGAGACCACGGCGATCGGCAGCTGACCCGAGGACTGGCCAGACCAGCCAATGCCTGATGGTAGCCTGAGCCCAGAGACGCTGCCAAGCCTACCATTCGCCCATTACCCCGAGGAACTGCCAGGCCTACCGTGTGCCAGTTACCCCGAGGAGCTGCCAAGCCTACCCTCGCCAGCTACCCTGAGGAGCCCATGGTGTGTGACCCTGTGGAGGATGCCGTCTGGACCCAGGTAGCTCTAGAGGGGGAGGTAGGAAGTAGCCCGGGGGCAGCTGACCCAAGTCTGGCTGCTACTCTGCCAGAGCCCATGTCAGTGTGTTGCGGTCAGGATCCCCACTGACAGAGCAGCGGGTCTTCTGCTGCTGCTAGGGCCCCGGGCTGGGATGCAGTGGAGTGGGTGGGCCCGCGTCTCCCTGCCACCCACCTCGTGGGTGGCAGTCTCCCCCTCTCCCCGGCTGCTCAGAGCCAGGAGCCTGGGGATTGCTGTTCAAACTGCTTGCTCAGCCCCTGCCTGAGGGCCTGAGCTACTGACTGCTTGTTGCCCCGCCCTGACCCAGGGCCTGGGCTTGCTACTATTGAACTGTTTGTACAGTCCCTGCCAGAGGGCCGGAGCTACTGACGGTTTGCCGCACAGCCAAGCTAATTCCCCGATACACCTGACCAAAGTAGTGAGGCGGTCTGGCTTCCCGCCGCCCCAGAGGGGGACGAGCCCCGGTCGAACTGCCCTACAGGCACACAGAAGTGGGCACAGGAAAGCAGCAGCCAAAGACACAAATGTCACAATGGAAAATGCAATAAATGGAACTCACTTTACAAAGGGACAGGGATCTGACTTTCACAGAGCTATGCACGCTATTGACCAACAGGTCGCACAGATCCACACTGGTTATGCCATTCACAGCCAGTCCCTTCTCTTCAGCCTTGCAAAATACTGCTGCTTTAGAAAACAAATGGACACCACCCATTATAACCTGGATCAGGGCCTTATAGCAAATAGCTTCTCAGAATGGTAGGAGCAGTAGCAGTTAACACCAGCCCACAGACACTGATTAACTAATATTTTATTCATTACTATTTCATCTCCCAACAATATACTAGGCACAGACATGCTATGTGCGTCTATCTCGTGTGGTTATATGACCCCCAACATCACTGGCAGACTGACAGCAAGGATTAGGCCCTGTCAGAGACACAGGAAGCTTCATGCTATTATGCTCAGCATCCTGCTGGACTGGCTTATATTATCCCTAAAGCAGGAGGTCATCCAAAAAAAGCCTCTCTGTCTGCAAAAGTTGCAATGATGTGGGAATATGCACTGAGACTCTAATGCCCCCTATTGATGCTGATGATACAACAGATTTGATCCATCCATTCTGGACTCCAAAATAGGGAGTGCTTCTGACAACAGTACAGTACATAGTCGGCGTGTCTCAGTTCTTAAAATGCTCCCACCACTGATGTGGTCTTTGCTTCCCGATTGCATTTATTGGCATCCTTTTGTAGCCAGGCCCTCTCAGTGCTGCCACAAAAGGCCAGATCTTCAGTTGGCATGAACTGGCAGCACACTGAATGGTGCCAATGGAGCTACACTGGTTTACAGATGCTGAGGATCTGGCCCGAATACTTCAGCAAAATGATGGACACCATGCCTGTAGGTCCTTTCAGAATGTTGTTACGGACTGCTTGGGAAAACATAAGACAGGTGTAGTTCACATCAGCCCACAGACATCATGTAAATTACATTAGAAGCAGCAAGTCAGATCCTCAGATGCACTGGAGCAGTGGGGAGGAACACCTTTCTACATTGTGCAATCCTGGAGGCAGCCAGGGGCCATTTCACTAGTCCAGAATCACCATAGCACAATACACTCTACCCACATCCCCTCCTTGGTTGAACCAGGATTGGGTGGTGTGCAGTTGACTATGCTAGCTTTATTCCACCTGGAGATTCCCCCTTACCCTCATGAACGCACACACCCACAGAATGCAAAAGCTGGAGAAGCACTGACATGAACTAAATGAAGGAGTTAATGTTTACTGAATGACATCACTATAGAGCAGAGTAAAGGTTGTTTGGGTGCTGTAAATGTGCATAAGAACATAAGAATGGCCATACTGGGTCAGACTAAGGTCCATCCAGCCCAGTATCCTGTCTACTGACAGTGGCCAATGCCAGGTGCCCCAGAGAGAGTGCATTTCTTACTTTAACATGTTTGGATTTCTTTTAAGTGTAACCTTAACTCTGAATTCCCTGGATTTGTAATGCTTCGTTTGGGGATAATTACATCTCTGTAGTGTTTTTTGTCCTTATGTTACTGATCTATATGCTCAAACTTAACTCCATCTTAATCTAGTTTTTGTCAGAGAAAACTATTATACTTGTGGGCAGTCTATTTTCTTTGACACTGAGCTAAATAGAACAGGCTGGTGTAAATCAGGAACATTTCCAGAAAGTCAGTGGAGTTACACCAAGACGAATCACCCCGATGTGTATAAAATCAATGCAGCATTGTAGTGGCTGCTTCAGGGGGATATTGAATTAATTCAGGATAAGTCATATGCCATTGCTTTCCAAAACAAGAAACTCCTTATCACAAAAAACAGAGTCCATTGTTTGCCTTTTTGACACAAGTGGTGCCCAACCTTGCTCCCGTTGAAGTTACATGGAATTTTGCCATCAACTCCAGTGAGAGCAGGATTGGGCTCATGTTGGGAGCTGAAGACATTTTGGGCCTGATAGAAGCCTGCTGTGAATTTTAAAAGTCTGTTCTGATAACATTTAAGAGTGTAAGCATAAGTAGGATCACACATGTAAGAAACTGCAGAGTAATCATGTTTTTAAAGAAAAGAAAAGAAAAGAAAAGAAAAGAAAAGAAAAGAAAAGAAAAGAAAAGATCAGTTTGAACCAACACTAAACCTACACTGACAGGGGAGGAGAGTTAATGTGGAAATGGGAGACTAGTACATACGTATAAGAAAAGATAACAGAAAGTTACAAATAAGTTTGTGTGACAAGGGGAAGTTGAAGCTGTATTGTCCAGTGCTGGAGGTGATTGTGGTGAGATGGTCCGGATGAGTGTCCCATTGTAAGTAACTGATCATCACTTGCTGAGTGTTTTGCCTTAATAAAGATTTGTTAGGTCCATCTGCTTAGTAAGTGAATCTCAGTCCAACTGCTCATAGAGAGCCAATGCATCTGACAATGGACCTGCTGCAGTTTTCCTCCAGGAGTGTTGACTGCTGTTGGACACATCAAAATTATCCATGCCAAGCAAGGAATATTATGCCCAGACAGAAAAGGAACTAAAGCCAATTGTATTTGGCTGCAGGCACTTTTATCAGTATTGTTATGCTACACTTGAATGAGACTATAAACCGCTTGAATCAATTATTAAGAAACCATTCTTCGCATCACCATTCAGATTAAAGAGCTTGATTCTCCACTTGCAGAAATACAAGATCCACATTCTTTAGTGCCAGGAAGAGATATCCTAGAGCATGATGGTTAGGCAAGAATTGCATTGGTTGGTAGCAGTTGTAGGGAATGGCATGCGGGTACATGTCATTCTGAAATATACCTATAAGTAGACTGAAAATGACCAGTATTAAAGAGGCAACTGAACAAAGTGGCACAAGTAAGTCTGAGTGGCTTGTTACACACTAAGAGCATAGCAGAGTATTGGAACCATACTCATTCTTGGATGGCATCAGGGCTGATGTTAGGGGGTAGAGATCACCTAGGGCACTGAATTTTCATGTGTTGTCACTCCTACACCGCAATACAGCAGCAGCAGCGCTAGGAGCCACCACTGCCACCAGGGCCGACTCCAGGCACCAGCGTAGCAAGCAGGTGCCTGGAGCGGCCAATGAAGAGGGGGGCGGCACGTCCGGCGGCAATTCGGCGGCGGGGTCGTCACTCCCTCTCGGAGCAAAGGACCTGCCGCCAAATTGCCGCTGTAGAATGAAGCAGCGGTAGAGCTGCCTCCGATCGCAATCGCGGCTGCTTTTTTTTTCTGCTTGGGACGGCAAAAATGCTAGAGCCGGCCCAGACTGCCACACAGCTCCTGCCTAGTCACCGCTCCTGCCAGGACAGCTTTCAAAGGGGGATGGGTCTCCCCCTTTAAGTGTGTCTACCCAACACCGCAGAAGTGGAAGGCAGCTGTTTTGCCAATTTAACTTTGACCTAACTGTTCCCCCAGCCCCTAAGCTTGGGAAGAGCCTTGGTAGCAGGTGGGAGTCCGTCCAGGACTGTAAGCCACCCCACTGATGTGGCTTTGGCCTGGCCACTACCCACCAGGTTAGACAACTTTTGGGGGAAGGGTCTGCTTTTTTAAGGGCATCCCTCCCTCCACCAGCAACTGGGTACAGACTAATGGGGCTCTGGCCCAGCTGCAGCCTTTCACCAGCCAGGACAGCTTTCCAGGGTGAGAGGGGCTGCCTAAAGTGTGAGAAAGTCTAACACTGGCCCTGGGAGGCACAATCTGTCAAGTTATTCCACATGCACTCAGGGCAGTTATGCCACCACAAACATACACTAGGCAAAGCAGCATGGGAAATACAACCAAAGAGCACAAGATATAGGTTTTGCCAGCCTTGCCTGTGCCAGGAAACTGATCAGCTTGTCTCAGAGTGTCCAGTTTATCCTGAAAGGAGAAAATTGGGCGTATTGGCAGAGCTGTACAGAGGACATACAGGTGGAATAGCAAGAGGTGCTACAGGACAGAATTGATGTTCATCGGCAGAGCTGTGGAGGCATGGACAGGGCCGGTGCAACCCATTTAGCAACGTAGGCGGTCGCCTAGGGCGCGAACATTTGAGGGGCGCCGGTGCCCCGGCCGGCCGTGGAAATTTGGGGGCGGGACCTTCTGCCGCCGCTGTTGGGGGCAGGATTTCGGGGGGCGGGACCTTCCGCTGCCTAGGGCGCCGGAAATGCTGGCGCCGCTACTGGGCATGGGACCCAAGATTGGAATAATCACGGGGGCTGCAGGACAGGACTGAGCTATGCTGGCAGAGCAGTGCAGGCACCCAGGGATGGCATATGAAGGGGCTGCATTGGCAGTCAGTAGTGAGATACTTTGAAATAGTTGTTTGGGGGGCAGAAACAGAAGAGAGGATTCATAGATTCCAAGGACAGAAGGGATCATTATGATCATCTAGTCTGACCAACCGCCTATGTAACACATGCTATAGAACTTCCCCCAAAGTAATTTTTTTGAACTAGAGCATATCTTTAAAAAAATACAATCTTGATTTTAACATTGTCAATGACAAAGACTCCACCACAATCCTGGTAAATTGTTCCAATGGTTAATTACCCTCACTGTTAAAAATATACACCGTATTTCCAGTCTCAGTATGTCTAGCTTCAACTTTCAGTCACTGAATTTTGTTATATCTATGTCTTCTAAACTGAAGAGCCTATTACAAAATATTTGTTCCTCATGTAGGTACTTATAGACTGGAAACAAGCCACTCCTTGACCTCCTCTTTGTTAAGCTAAATAACTTGAGATCCTTGAGTCATGCTGCTGCAGTTCAGGATTGAGATGTATGGTAGCGCTATAGGGGAGTGGAATAGCTGAGGTGTAACAGGTGCACTTGGAGCTGTGTGAGAGGGGCCCGGGTTTAAAATAACTTGAATGCTGCAGATCAGGCTTAAGGTGAATTGACAAATCTGGGGTAAGAGGGGATTTATAAGAGTGCCATGATATGCCTGTTGCAGGTGAACCATGAGGTGTATTGGCAGAGCCATGCAGGTCAGGAAGAGAAGGGGATGCCATGGGTCAGGATTGGATTGCCCTGGAGAGTTGTCATAAATGTCCTTCCACACCTGAAGGAAGGTAGTGTAACTGCTGTGCCATTCTTTTTGCCTTTGAGCAGCAAAGCCCTGGCAACTAAGAATGGGGATCATTTGATTATGAAGTGCCCTGGGGGCTAAAGAAGAAGGGAATTCTCCTACCCGCTAATGAAATTGACACCAAGCACTGCCCCAAGCAGCGAACTGTCCTGCAAAGCGATGAACCGCCTCGGCAGTGGAAGAAACTGCAATGCATGATAGCGATCCTGGCCATAATTCAGCATGATCAAAGCGATCAAATCATGCTAATTTCAGTCACAGTCCAAATGTCTCCTTCCTAAAACCGGCACTAATTACCAATGAGATGACAGCCCTGAACCAGCTTTCTAAAATCCAAGCCAAAATGCAAATACAAACAAACAAAATTAGAGGCGCATTAGAAATTACACCCCCCCATCCCTTTGCTAGGTACCCCCTTCTTGCTGCCTCTCTTGAGGAAGCTGGCCCCGATCCCAATGGGATACAATGTCAAGGCTTCTTCGGGTTTATGCTGGAATTCAGCCTGCTTTCCCCTTCGTAAGATCAACCCCAGCCAATGGCAGGCTCCGGCTCTGCTGGGAGGCGAGTTGGGATTGGTGCAGGAACTCTGCTGATCACTGTGGAAACCCCCCCAGTGATGAATGGAGGGGGGGGGGGTGCTGCTGGAGAGGGGGGGGGAGGGGGCAGCGGGCTGAGGTTCCCACAGAGCAGGGTTATTAGCGGAGAGGGGGAAGCCGATCCGTGCAGGGAAGAGCAGCCTAGGGGGCACTTCAGAGCAGGCAGCGGGGCGGGGTGACTGCAAAGGGGCTGGCAGCGGAGAGGGAAGGGAAGACAAAGAGAAGCCAAGAGCGAACATGAGAGGCGGGAAGGGGGGAGAACAGGGGATCAGCTGAATTCATCCCCGGGGAAAACGCTCTTTCCTTCCAGCCGCCCTCCAGGAGGCGCAGGCAGGCCGGGGGGCAGCGGGCGGTTCGGGCCGGGGGAGCGCGGAGCGAGGGGCGCCCATGGGGAAAGGCGGGGAGAAAGGCGAGGAGGCAGGGGAGCGCGAGGCGCAGAGCCGGCTCTACAGCTGGGAGGAGATCCAGCAGCACAACCTGCGGACGGACAAGTGGCTGGTGATCGAGCGGAAGGTTTACAACATCACCACGTGGGCAGCCAGGCACCCGGGCGGTCCCCGGGTGATCAGCCACTACGCCGGCGAAGATGCCACGGTAAGGCACAGCCGGCTCGGGGGGGCTGTGACACTGGCTGGCCTCAGGGTAGCGCCCCTGAAGTCAGCCGGGCGCATCAGCTGAGGAGCGGGTGGGTGGGGAATCGCGAGGCGTCTTTCCCCCCCCCCCCCCCCAGGTGTTTGCCTTTGGTCTGGTGCAGCCTCGGCCCTTTGAGTCCAGGATCAAGCGATCCCCAGTTCTCTCCCTTCCTGGCAGGTGGCCCTCGCGTGGGGAGCCCCGCTAGCCAGCCCCCAAGACGGGGGTAAGGGGGGGGGGGGGGGGGCAGAAGTGGCTCTTGCAGGAGGGAGGGTTTGAGGGGGCAGAGCAGGGAGCCGCGTTGCTCTCTTCCCCAGGAGGCAGGTCTCCAGGGGGCTCTGCCGCCGCGTTGTAAGGAAAGAACCGGATCCGTTTCTCCCAGGCTGCTGCCACAGCTGCTGCTGCTGCACTGAGCTTTGCCTCCCGTTTCCATGGCTTCCAGCCCAAAGAGAGCGGAGCGGAGCAGCTGCAGGATAGGCTCGCTGGCGGCGGGTTCCCAAACCACCTGCCCCAGGAGCTCAGCCACCGAGTCTGTGCTCCTCCCAGCCCATCAGCCCGCCGCTCGCTGCCTTGAGGCTCTCCACACTGTGTGTGCCCCAGATGTCAGGGGGCCGGAGAGAACAAGCAGCGGGATGAACTAACCACTTGTCTAACGTGGCTGGGGCGTCTCAGCAGACGGGAGAGGTGGGTCTGACATCGTGCACTGCAGCTGGCTTGCCCCAGGTGTGCGTTTGCTGCTGGTCACTGGCAGTGAGGTTATTTCCAGTCACTCTCCTTAAAGTACAATGATTTCCTTTGCTGCCTTTGTACCCTTGGAGCAAAGCCTCTAAATGAATGGACTTTGCAAATGGGCCATATTCTCCTTTCAGTTGCATTAGCACAAACCCATTGAAACCAGAAGGGTTGCAGCAGCAGTGCAAATGAGAGACCGCTTTGGCTCAGAAGTCTCTAGTTTGTCACTCAAATGGGCATTTGGTCTTGCTCTAGGGTTCAGCTTGTCTTTGCGAGGATTGTCCCACAGGTTTGTGGTTCTATCACTGTTGTGTAGCTTCCCCAGCTACATCCCACTCCACAGTCCTCAGTGCAACACTGTCCAGTAGGAGGCAGAATGATCTCAATGTAGGTTCAGATTCAAGCACCCGCTGCCAAACCCTGTCAGTGAAAGAGACTCGATCTGCATCAGGCTCACAACTTTTCTATGTATCTACAATCATCAGCCACAAAATGCCCCTCTCATGCAGCTGTAAAAGGATATCAAGACTAAACTGACATAGTTAACTGAGGGCTTCAGGAAATTATGAACTGGGAGTGCTCAGGGGAAGGCGTAGTGACAAAAACACAACTCTACAATGTAATTCACATTCTTGAGTCTTATAAAGTCCCCAGCCTTAAGGATGCTCACACCATCAGCACCTGACCATCCATCCCAGGCTGCCTCATGGCAACACACACCATCAGTGCCTGACCATCCATCCCAGGCTGCCCCATGGGAACATACACCAACAGTGCCTGTACCTCCATCATGGGTTACACCTAAGGACCCACACCAGTTTGTTCAGTTGTCATGAACCAACTCTCAAGGACATTGACACCAGCAGCTCCTGTTGATGTCACACACACCACCCACTAAGGCAGCTCATATCACTGCTACCACACTGGCCCTTTCTCCTGGGCCACCTATGGACACCCACGCTGATGGTGTATGATCGCATGTGTTCACTCATCACAGGATGTCCCTAAAGCTGCTGACATTGACAGTTCCCATGACAACCCATTCATTCAGCATGGGCCTACCTCTAAAGATGTTTGTACCAAGAGTGCCCATGCCAGCCTGGTTATCTGTCACGGGCTGCCCGTGCTCAGAGTTCGTCCTACACAGGCCACACCTCACTGTGTTCTCACAGTTGGTGCCTGTGGCATTCTGTTTATGCCTCATCTCATGGACAGCTGTCATACTGCCCTAGACCTTGAGAAGATGGACTAGATTTGCAGTGTGTTCCATGGTGCCTTTTAAACTGTTGAGTGTCCCAAGGGCTTCACAAAGCAAGAGCCTGGATACTATAATACTGTGATTGGGATGGCAAATAGGGCACCCATTTTGGTGCACAGCTACAACTCACACATCTCTGGAGGTCAAAAACTGTTTTACTGGGAGAAACCAAGACAACCCCTCCCACTGACATGTTAGCAACACCAAGGAATCTTCAACTCATCTGGACAATGTCCAACTGGGGACAGGCAGAAGAGATCTGAATGTAACATATCAAATTATTTCATAGCACATCTCCCATTCCATCCCCCACTATAGCACTGAGGGTTATCCCAAATCCCTATGTGGGACTTGAACCCATGACCTGCCGGCCAAGGAGAAATTGCAGATATAATACAAGAGGTGTATCTGATGACACAAGAACTCGTCTGTCATTGTCACTCTCTTTTGTCTGGTGGTGAGAAATTAACTCAGTATTAAATATTCAGGAGCTGGTGTTCTCTAGGCTGCTATGGGAGTATGTTGAAACATTCCCCTCTCTGCATAAGTCTGTGACATACTTAATGAATCTCAGTCATGCTCACATGGAGGGAATCTATGACCTCACTGCCCCTGGGATCTCCCTTGAGAATGGGAGTAAGGTGTGAGAGCAACAGGGGACTCAAGGGAAACCCTGGCATTTTTTGTGTGTGCACGTTTCTGTCTTTTCCCATAGAGAAGTAAGTGTGATGGTGCACCCCATGAAGTTTTATGGAAATATGCTTATGAATGTATATATGACATAACTGGAATAAGTTTTATGCTACATATGTCATGTAACATATCTCTGTAAAGGTTATGATCTACTGAATACATTCCTCCTATTTGTATGCATGTATCATTTTTGTACTTGAAGTTAGGAATATTGGCTGTATACTTGCTTGATTTCTAAATAGCGTTAGTTAAGCATTTGGTCAGCTTCTTGAAAAGGGAATGTGCAACTTAAGTGCCCAATCAAGAAGCACTTAATGGACAATGGATCTTGGAATGCTGCAATCCACATAAGAAGTCTACTTGAGGACGTTCAAGATGGCATGTGAACCATGGCTGCTACCTGTAAGTTCTGAGTCATGCATGGACATGTGACTTGTCCATGTGACTCCAAAACTCCATCTTGTAGCTGGGATTCTATACAGGGGGTGGGAGGGGTATCCACCCACAAGAGAAAGTCTATTTAAACCCCTGGGAGACCCCTCCATTTTGTCTTCAGCTGGCTCAAGAGATAGCCTCTCCACCTCCAAGGATACCTGAAAGAAACTGGAACAAAGGACAGTAACTACAGGGGATGTGAGTGAATGCTGGACCCAGACTAGAAGGAGACTAGTCTGTAAAAGGAAGCTTACTGGAATACCTCTGAGAGTGAGGTTTTATCTGTATTCAGTTTTCTTACTGTATTAGGCTCAGACTTGCATGTTTTATTTTATTTTACTTGGTAATTCACTTTGCTCTGTCTATTACTACTTGGAATCACTTAAATCCTACTTTCTGTATTTAATAAAATCACTTTTTACTTATTAATTAACACGGAGTATGTATTACTACCTGGGGGGGCAAACAGCTGTGCATCGCTATCAGTGTTATAGAGGGTGAACAATTTATGAGTTTACCCTGTATAAGCTTTATACAGGGTAAAATGGATTTATTTGGGGTTTGGACCCCATTGGGAGTTGGGCATCTGAGTGTTAAAGACAGGGACACTTCTTAAGCTGCTTTCAATTAAGCCTACAGCTGTTAGGGGTCGTAGTTCAGACCTGAGTCTGGGTTTGCAGCAGGCTAGCGGGTCTAGCTCAAACCAAGCAGGGCACTGAAGTCCCAAGCTGCCAGGGCAGGAAAGCAGGGGCAGAAGTAGTCTTGGCACATCAGCTGGCAGTTCCCAAGGGGGTTTCTGTGATCCAACCCATCACACTCCTATACAGGTCGGTTGTGGATAATGAGCACTTGAAAATCTGGCCCTTAGTGTTTAGACCAATAGGAAAATAGGACTGAAAGGGGCCAGCTCTAAATTACAGACCCCAGTCCCCTGCTATCATAGGCAACCCCATCATATAATTCCATTCATTAACATAATAGCTCCAGCTTAAAACTAGTTAGGTTGTTGGCCCCCACTACTCCTATAGGAAGACTGGTCCCAAACCTCACTCTGGTGATAAGAAACCTAATTTCCAGCCCTTCTCTGCACTTGTTCCAATTTGAATTAATCTTTCTTGAACACAGCTGTTCATAATTATACACAGCATTCTTACCAGTGCCTTGTACAATGGCATTAATGCTTTCCTGTCTCTACTAGAAATATTTGACCTGATACATCCTAGGATGGTATTTGCTTTTTTCAGAGCAACATCACATTGGTGGCTCATAACCATCTTGTGATCAACTGATACTTCCAGGTCTTTTTCCTCGTCTGTCATTTCCAATTGATGAGGCCCCAGTCTACAGCAGAAATTCTTATCAGTCCCTAAGTGCATGACCTTACACTTCTATACTATTAAATTTCATCCCATTCCTCTTTCTCCAGTCCTCAAGATCATCCATTTTCCCCCGTATGATATTCCAATCCTCTTCTTCATTGACAATGACTCCCAATTTTGTCTTCTTTATTGAGAACTGAGGCAAAGTATTAATTTACTGAGGATATATCTAGATTATCTTTAATTTCTATCCCATTCTCACTGCACAGCAGCCCCACTTCTTTTCTTGTTCTCTTTTTAGTTATACTGCTAATGAACCTTTTACTATTCGTTTTAATTTCTTTGACAAGGTCCAACTCAGCTTGACTTTTGGCAATTCTCACCTTCTCCTCACACTTTCTGACCTCCACGATGCAGCTTTTTTAGCTGATTAATCGCTTCTTCTATTCCTTGTAGGCTCTTTGTTTACTCCTCATCTCTTTTATGAGGTGGTTGTTCATTCAGCTAAATCTGGAGCACTTCCCTACAAGTTTTTCCCCCTTGCTTGGGATGCAAATTCCAGACAGTTTTTGCACTGTTGAATTAAAGAAATTCCAAGCCCTCTCCACATTTAAGTCCCTGAGCTGTTCGGTCCACCTGACTTCACTAATTAGTTCCCTTAATTTCTCAGAGACTGCCCTTTTGAAGTAAAAAAAAACATAGCAGCCAACCTGTTCGGATTATCCTTCCATTGAATTTAATCCGGATCACTCGATCCAAGGTTTTTTCCTATGACCAGCTCTTCTATAATGTCCCCACTACTTACCAAAACCAAGTCTAAAATAGCATCAACTCTTGTGGGCTCAGTGACGGTTTGGTGAAGAAATCTGTCAGCTACCACATCCAGGAGTAACTGGGCCTTACCATTATTGGTAGCATTTGTTCTCCAATCTATATCTGGGAAGTTAAAGTCTCCCAAAATGGCACAATTTCCAGTAGTATTTAATGATACTCTCTAATAATATTTAAGTGTTCTCTATTCATATCCAAATCCAACCCTGGGGGTCTATATCTAACCCCTAACAGTACCCCAGTAGAACCTCTTTTGCAATCCTTTGTAACAAACCGTGTTATCACTTCTTGTGTCTTTTCAGTCCTCCCTCCTTTCCTCTCTCATGTCTTCAAATCCCCATCTGAACTCCACCATCATCTCCAGGTGGATCTCTAGCACTTGGATCTTTTCTGCCATGAGCTCTAACAGGTGGCATGTCATACGTAAATAGCTTTCATCAGGTACCCATTCAAAGATATTATACAACCCGCAGCTTCTGCATCCAGTCTTTGTCTCCACTTCTCCTCAGAACACCTCTAGCACCGCCTCCGTAGCCATCATTGTCTTTTCTTTCTTGTCCCTTGCCTTAAAGAAGAAAGGATGAAGATCCCCTGAACTCCCTCCTACAGACTCCCAAGTTTTCTGTACTCTGTTTGCTAGGCCCTTCTCAATAGATGGGACTTAACACTCCTGGGTTCTATTCCAGGCTCGGAGACCTTGGCCAATACCTTGTCTCCTTTGAAAATCTTAACCTTATTTCCTTGGGTGACACAGTGACCACATTAGCCAGTCTCATTGTGTGAATAGTGAAAATCCACCTGCTGGCAATGGGCTAGGTCACTAGGTAATGGACAGTGTCAGGCAAAAGAAAACAAAGCCTGAGTCCCCTTGTGATCTCTCAAGCAAAGGGAAATACCATAGATAAGGAATTTGGCAATTTAAACAAATAAGCAGGTTTCTAGTGGTGGCTCTTGTGACAGTAGATCTCAGTACCATGTGGACCTGTTGAAATTCACTGGGTGGAAGTTCTGTGAAGATTCTGGAGTGAATCCCAGAATTTTGCTGTAACAGAAATGACTCAGCTGGAGGGAGGGATCCTTGCTTTTGAGAAACTCCCCATCCCACTGCCACTTTGGGCCAGATTCTGGCCAGATCTGTGGCGGGAGCGGTGTGTAAAACTAAAGTGCCAGTCAGAATCCCATCAGGAGTATAGTCCCTTTTCCCTGCCAGCACCTGTGGGAGCTAGGTACCTAAAACTGAGCAGGAAAGGGTTGGATGGAGGAAGAGTCGAGGTTTTGCCACCAATGGAACTGGCAAAGCACAGAGAGGAACATTTGTTACACACATGCAGTGTGCACTGACGGGGGAGCCCCATGCAGAATTCTGGCTGACTCAGCAACTTGGCCTCTGCATCCCATCCAGGGTCTCAAGGTAGCAGAGCCAGAACCGTGCACATTTTAAGGAGAGAACTATCCAACACCTTGAAAACTCTGAAGAAAACCTCTCTGACAAATGGATTTATCGTTTCCCCCTCCACTGTGTGGGAGCTGGCATGTTCTGGGTGCATAAGTGGGGGTCAATTTTATGAATTTGCTGAGGTTCCAGTCAGATTTTAAAGCTGAAATCTAACCATCAGATTTGCCAATTGGATAAATATTCTAGCCAGTATCTGAACAGAATTTAATTTGGATAACCCTTTTTTATTGCATCCAGGGAGCGTTCACTTACTAATATTAACACAAGGTTTTTCTCAGGTCAACTTTTACCTTGCACAGTATTTCTGAGAGCAGGCTGCTTAGGGCTTGTCTACACAGAGACTTAGGGTATGTCTACACTACCCACCGGATCGGCGGGCAGCGATTGATCCAGCAGGGGTGGATTTATCGCGTCTAGTCTAGAAGCCAGAGTGTAAATCAATAGCACGCTAGCTTGCCATGCGCTAACTGGCTAGGTGGACCCTGCTACTGTGCATTAAAAGTTCCATACTGCACTTTGACATACTGCTGTTTCAGTACTACGGATGTTTTAGGGTATGTCTACACTGGGAACGAGTCTCCCAGGTCAGATCCACACACTTGTGTTAGCGGGACTCAAACTAGCGCATTAAAAATAGCTGTGTAGACAGTGCTTTGATGTTGTAATTTGGGCTGGAGCTCAGGCTTGGGCATTCAAGTTTTCAAGCCTGGAGTTGCAATTCCCCCCTTTTAAGCATTTTCATTGAATATTTTAGAGCTGTACACAGGCTTTCAATATTCTTCTTCCTCTGGAATTCATGTCACTTTTAGAGTTACAGAAGGCTGTTGGTGTGCAGAGACCACTGCCTATCACAGTGACCAATATTGTCTCCTTGCTTACTTGTACTCCTCCATTTGTCTATATGCATCTGTTTTCACTTTCTTACACTTTGATTGAAAATTCCTTGGGGCAGGGATTGTCCTTTTGTTCTGGTGTTTATATTGTGCAATGGGGTCCTACTTTATTATTTTTTGTATTGTTGGTAATGCAAATAATAATACTAACTTAGAAAGAAAACCCCCAAAAATCTTTAATCATTCCTCTAAATTTAGTGGACATCATCCATACATTCTTTGATTATACTTAATATCTTTCTTTTCAGATCCTTTAGGGCTTACTAGAGACATTATATTGAAAGAATGAGACTGATCATCTGCATATCGAGAGATGTTTTTCTGATACATAAGGCAGACAAATTCACAGCTTCTAATTGGGGTGAAAGATATATTGGACTTCTTTTTGCCTAGGTGCTTAACTCCATTGAAATCAATGGGAATTAGGCACCTAGGAGCTTATGAAAATCGCTCTAGGTACCTATCCGCATCTTTAGGCACCTAAATACCTTTAAAAATCTGGCCCTTTGTCTACAAACTGCATATTCATTCATCTACTTCTAGCAGCATCTGCTAGAACCAGGAACACTGCACTGAAAGAGTTGCATACTCTGGGTACTGACAGTGAACTGACACCAGAATTGAGGAAACTGCTGGGGTAATGTGGGGGAAACCCTGAGGAGAAGTCATTGCTGGGAACAAACAGGAAAAGACCAGTGTGCAGTGATCAATCGCTTTTATTGAATCCCATCTGTCTGCCTGTGTTTCCAATCCAGGATGCTTTCCGGGCCTTTCACCTCAACCCCAGCTTTGTGCAGAAGTTTCTCAAGCCATTACTGATTGGAGAGCTCGCCCCAGGGGAACCTAGCCAGGACCGAGGCAAAAACGTGAGTAGCTGCAAACCCCTCTCTGTGGGCTCTGTTTCTGGAGAAGAGTCTACAGTCTGGTCATGCCGCAATTTATCTACAAAGCTGCCCTCCAGGTTCCTGTGTGCAAAGCCACTACATATAATTCACAAGCCTTCTTCACTATAGACAGCTCTAGCAAGTACAGGAAACTGCAGGGAAAGACACCCACAGTCAGACAGCTCTGTGTGACCATGTGGATGTCCCAGTATTGACTGGTGCAGGGACAGGCAACACTTAGGTTAACTTCTCCTGACCTGCAGCACCCCCTGCTATTCCCCTCCTGCAGGCTTTCAACAGCTCTGCCCGTGCAGTTCAGGCCTGATCTGTGACAACTAAAGAAGAGTCCAGTTCAAACTCGCCGATTTGAACACTTGCAAACTTTGGATAAATATGGATCAAGATCTGGATCCAGTCTTTGTGGCTGGAGTTCATCTCTAGTCAACAACCCTGTTGCTCAAATTCTCATGACCCGGGTCTGCCCATCGTTCCATATTGCATGTCAGTTTTGTGCTACGGACAAAAGGCCATGAGGCCATCAAAACGAGACTGCTTGTCATCTAAAGCAGATTTGAACTCTCTTCCATCCTCTGCTCCATACCATTGACCACGCAGCCCAAGCAAACACTTCTCTGAACTTCATATGGGCTTATCCTGATTAGCTCTCAGCAATGGAGAAGTTTGTGAAAGTGGCCATGTTTGTGGAGTAAGTGGCAATAACACCAGTGGGTGAGATGAAACAAACTGCTCACTCTGAGCACTGTGCTTATGAAGCTGTAACACAGCAGGGCCCTTTATCCACCCCATGTCAATGTGTCCAGCTCTATGCAAGTCCCAAATGTTCCATTCATTCATTATTCAGACCCTGTGCACTCCACAACTGACTCCTAAAGTGAAACCCTTTCTCTTCCTTATTGTTCTTTAGCCTACTGAGTTTATGACATGCCTGTTTCATGCACAATAGCAGTGACTACATTAACCTGCATTACCTCTTGACCTGCTTTCATGAGTGACTGCACGCTAACTGAACACATCCCAAAGAGAATGGAGCTGCCTTGGCACTATACTCTCTCGTCAGCAGAGGTTCAGGGTTATGCATAAGTGAAGAGACTGAATTCTCTCTTCCCCAAGGAGAGGGGAGATGTCCCTTTATAGCCTATATGGAATGAATTACGGAGCACTGAGACTGGATAAATGGAGAGGTGTTAGACCAGCTGGTGTAAATCGCAATAGCTATATTGACTTCAGTGGGTCTCAGGTGACTTACACCAGCTGAGGATCTGGATTTTAATTGTAATTCAGAAGGTGGGGTAAGACCCATCAGGGTAGGGACTAGGATCAGGTTCCTGCAGGGGGCAGTGTAGAAATTCTGAAGACTGCATGAGTACAGAGACTAATTTTTCTCCCATTCTGGGGAAGCTGATGGCTCCAAACCAGGCAGGGGTTAGTAGTGTGGAAGCCCAAGCTTGAATGGACACATTCACACATGTAAAGAAGGTGCACCTTAAATCCTGCATTTCCATTTTGCAGCCCCAGCTGGTGGATGATTTCCGGGCCCTGAGAAAGACAGCAGAGGATATGAATTTGTTCAAAGCCGATCCCTTATTTTTCTCCCTTTACCTGGGTCACATCATCATGATGGAAGCTTTGGCTTGGTTACTAGTTTCATACTACGGCACCGGCTGGATCACAACCTTTATCCTTTCCTGCATCCTTGCAACCTCCCAGGTGAGAAATGGCACGGAGTAACGGGGGTGCATGTGCTTCCACGACAGGTGACCTGTCAGTGCATCCAGTCGTTCAGAGCACCTCATGCCGGGACTATCACAACACTCACTTTGGAAGAACATTCATGAACCTCATGCACCCCTCAGCCCCCTCACTGCCTTGCTCTTGCTCATAGTGAGCCTACTCACTGCCTCACACTCAGATGCATTGAGTCCACTGCCTGTCTCATGCTCCCCTCCCATAGATCCAATACCAATTAAATTAATACAAAACTCTCCCCCTTCCATGCTTTTTCTGTGCATAGGACTGTGCACATTTCATACAGACACACAATACTTGCCTTCCACTCTGGGTGTCCTTTCTTACTTACCTTTGATTTCAAGCAGCCCTGTCACCCCTGGTCCTTTTTCCTCTGCAGGCCCAGGCTGGGTGGCTACAGCATGACTTTGGACACCTCTCTGTCTTTAAGAAGTCTAAATGGAACCATATCGTCCACAAGTTTGTCATCGGGCACCTGAAGGTAAAGGTCATTTGCTGGATGCCAGCACACACTGTGCAGAAAGGAAATGATTGCAGCAAAGGAGACTGGGGATCCACTCCATCCCATTTCACAGACTGTAGGTGTAAAAGCCATAAACCCCAGCCTGCCAGTCGGATCTCACCCTTTCAGAGGGAGCAGCAGCAGGGAGGAAGAATTAGTGACAGATTCCATGTGGAGTTCTTGTGATGCTCAGATAGGGGAGCCAGATCCTCAGCTGGTGTAAATCATCATTGCTCCAGTAACACCAATGGAACTATGCTGATTTATGCCAGCTGGGGATCTGGCCCATAAGATTGTTAAAATGAAGCATTATACAATCTCCTTTACTCCCCATTCCCCCCACTTTCCCTACATAAAGCCCGAGTAACGTGTTTATTGATTAAAATGACCATCCTGCCATCTCTCACCCATTCGGGACAATTTTAGAACTTCAGTCCAGGATAGGGTCCAACACAAGAGTCCTATACAATACAGCTGGCAAAAGGATCCACCTACAGTGGGCAGTCTTGTAGGAAGGGATGGAATGGTAGGCATTATTAGATGCACATTTAGTTTGGCCTTGGCCATTTTAACCTCAGGCATGGAATGACCGCACTAGCAATAAAAAGTATTAAAAGGCAGCAGTGAGACAACATTGTGTCCAGACCCAGGGTGGGGCATCATCTATTGAAAACCACAGCAACAAGTAACCTCTTTGGCCACAGCTCTGTTCTCACCTTGTGATGGTGTCCCTCTACCCTTCTTGAGTCCCAGCTTGGGTGGTTCTGACCAGACATTTCCCAATTTGCAAGCAGCACAAATAATGCTCAGTTGCTACCCAACCTGCTTTAATGCAAGGAGAGGAGATAGGCAGTCCTAGCAGAAGAAGCCCATTCTTCCTGGTGTATACAAAGGGATTAAATATGGAGAGTCTCATTTGCATGGACAAGGTTAAGCAAATTGCCAGACTTGGGGTCTAGATGAATTTTCTTCTTCGGCGCATATTTGGCAGTATAGAAAAAAACAAGGCAGGAGGCAGGCAAAATATCAGAGCAGAGAGATGATATCTCAGAGAGAGAGAGATCAGCAGGGATCTGGGGTGAAGAGGCAGGATTTCCCTTCCTCTAGAGCACTGAACAGGGGATAATCTTTTAGGATTAGATGGGCATAGCCTACATGATACAGCTCCTTTCTTTCCGGGGGAGAGGAGGGGCACTGTTGGACCTTTGCCCATCTCACAATTCTCTGTGTTCCTCCTTCTTCACTTTATAGATGATCACTTGCAGGTCCTGAACAGGGAACACCAAAAAACCACAAAGCAATTTATTGCAGCAATCTAAAAATGAGGGCTCCCACGTTGGGGTTGGCTATTCCCTCACTGCCAACTTCCCAACAATGCCCCGTTATTCATAGCAACCAGAGCTCTCAGATTGCCCAGTCCTGGGACAACCGGTTTAAGTAACATGACTAAACTAAAGGCAGCTTTGTGAGATGGAGGCTCTCTGTCCACTCTGAGTTCTTGGAAGCAGCCAGCTGCCCACAACGCTTATCACCAGTCACAAGGCAAGTGCTTTGCTGGCCTTCTGCCTGAGCATCCTTGGCAGTGGGATAGCTTGGCACTGTGTTTCACAAGTGCCAGAGGGAAATGAGGATATAGGACCCTTATGGGACACTGTCCAGTCCTCTTTTTACTCTCCATTAAAACCTTCTTAGACACTGAAAAATAATATTTCTTTCCTGGTCAGTTTTGTCTTTTTTCCATTGGGCAAAGAGGGATGCTTTTCACATTCTTTCTTCCATTGCATAAGCCAACATGGCTTTGCCTGCTTACATCATTCTTGACATCATCAATGAAATGGGTGATGACACTGATGACAACAGAGCTCTGGGTAAAGGATTCTGTTCATCTTGTGCTTCCCCTGCTGGTGGGATGTCTGTCTGCCTGTCTTTGCAGCATATAAATATTTGGAGTTACATGTAAGCAAGGCTAACTTCTTTTTTCTCAACGTGAGTGGCATTTTTTTTAAACGATTTACTAATCCAGACAGATCCAGATCCTCAGCTGGTACCAATCAGCCTGTCAGAGCAGAGGATTTAGCCCCTTCACTCTTACAACAATTTCAAAGGTAGCTAAGAGTTTGGACATAAACTATATGCCATGGGCGGTTTAGATTATACAAGTGAATGAATATCACAGCGGGGGGATCATCTCTCCATTAGTGGGAACTATGCCTCCCCATGGACTAAACATTTCCTCCCTCTTCCCAGGGTGCCTCAGCAAACTGGTGGAATCATCGTCACTTCCAACATCATGCCAAGCCCAACATCTTCAAGAAGGACCCAGATGTGAACATGCTGCATATTTTTGTACTGGGAGATTCTCAGCCCGTTGAGGTAAGACAAGGAAGTGGTGTCTGCTGGTGGGCTGTAGGGAACATTTTCTGTGAGGACAGGGGTTGATCAGTGTCTGGAGGACCAGACCTCGGCTATTAAGACTTCATCTTTGAGGAAGTATTCCCTGCATCTATATTTTCTGACAGGAGTTTGAGTCAAAATTTGAGAAGATGTGAGGGCCAGAAAGTTCAGTGACCAATATAATTTCTCATGCTGTTTTCAGCCCAAAGGTGATCATATTTTTAGGTGGCTTGAGAGCTAGGGAATGAGAATGAAGAGAATGCAGAAATAGGGTAAATTTTCATCCTGTTGTTCTGAAATATCCAAGAGTGGAAAAAATGGTGCAGAATACTCCTTTGCTGACTTAACCCAAACAGGATTTCTTTCTGATATTTCCAACTTGTCATTGGTTTATTTCTTCTGTGAGGACAGGTACCTCTTGTGAGCAGTCAAAGCAAATTCATTTAAAAAGTTGATCTAATATTGAAAGAAATGCCTTATGATATTTGTGTACGAACAGGAGTCCTCACTTCATTGGAGCCTTGGCAAATTCTGTTTAGAACAGATTGCATGGTAACATCAGAATAATGGTTTCCTCTTGTGTCTTCTGCTTGGGGAAAAACATGAGGAAACTCTATGGGGGGGTGAGGAGAGACCTACACTAATGCAATTATAGTGCTGATGTGTTAAACACCAAAGGCTTGGTTGTACTTCATGCCCTTATAGGGGCATAGGGGAGAGGAATCTCCCATGTGTGCCCCTGTATGGGCAGTCCAGGCTTTGGGTCTGGTCATCAAGGGGTAAAAGGTGCTGCATGCTTACTTACTTCCCCACTGGAGCAAGTGGGGGTGGGGCAGGGAATAAGTGAAGCTTTGGCTGCATTTCCCAATCCACCACCCAGCAGAGCTGAGCCAGCATAGCAGGGTGAATGGTAATTTACTGCCGGTATATTATACCCCTGAATCAAGTGGGGAACACGGAGGGAATTACAGCTGCCTGAGTTGTAATTCCTTCCTGGGGCAATTCAAGCATCGGCCATGTCCTTGGGACACAACCTAGTCCTGCAAAAATCTGCAAACTCAAAAGACGGGGCCAGATACTGGACTATGTAAATCCATGAAGTCAATGGGGCTATATTGATTTACAACAGCTCAGGTTCAGAGCCATGGTTTCCAAGGCAACTATGAGTCAGCCACACTGCACACAGTAACTGTATCTATTAAGGTAATGCAATTAAATCCAATTCTCTGGGGCCACAATATTTACTGTCTGTATTGTACAAAAACCTAAGGGAAGGGTATCATAAAGATTAATAGTGGTATATGACGTATCAGCATAAGGACATGCAGCAAAAAAAGCTTAGAAAGCCAACGTGTGGATCTGAAACACCACGGCAACGGCATTTGTAACAAACAGAATATAGGAAGACATAAAAGAAAATACTGGCGCACACTCATGCCACCGCAACCCACTTCTATGCCACAAAGAAGCTAATTCCAGATACATGATAGAGAGGCTGCCTAAAAGGTGAGTTACCTGCACAGGTACTGAGAGTGTTCTATGAAGACAGAAAAGTCACTGAAATGAGTGGACCATAACAAACCACTAACCAACCATTACACTATGGTAGCTAGATATCAGGAGTCAGATCTTCAACTGGTGTAAATCAGTGCCACTCCATTGATGTCAATGGAGTTTGCCGATTTACACCATTTGACGAGCTGGCCCCTGATAGTTAGGTTTTGAGGATTATGGTCCCATCACTGCACAAATAGCTGAGCAGAATGTGGGTGCTTATAGCAATGAAGGAATTGGTTCTGTCTTCCAAGATGAGTGTATGAAGTATGAGCACTATATCAGTGCTTGGATGTGCTTGCACTCTTGCAGGGGCGGCTCTAGCTTTTTTGCTGCCTCAAGCACGGCAGGCAGGCAGCCTTCGGTGGCATGCCTGCGGGAGGTCCCTGGTCCCGCGGATTCGGCGGCATGTCTGTGGGAGGTCCGCCAGTCCTGCGGCTTTGGCGTACCCGCCGCCGAATTGCCGCCGAATCCGCGGGACCGGCGGACCTCCCGCAGGCATGCTGCTGAATCCGCGGGACCAGGGACCTCCCGCAGGCAGGCCCCGCCGCTGCACTCTTGTATATTGAAACCTTACCCTAGTGCAGCCTTGCAGAACTTGGACCGCACTTAATTCCCTTCTCATAAATCTGTAATTCCTGAAATCACCAGTGCCCCACAGGCCATGTGAATGTATTACCGGTGAAAGGTATTAGCCTGTTTGAACTCGGATGAAGACTGGAACAGGTCCCTGGAAGATGCCCCTCAATCAGAGGGAAGGGAACAAAATGGAACAGGGGTCAATCAAGATGGAAATGAACAAGGGAGTGGGGAGAAATAGTAAGATAAACAAGTAAGAGGAGAACACAAGTGTGGGAACACTGTCCAGAGAACCCTAGACAACCGGTGACAGGGACTATTTCCAAGTCTGGGGTGGTGAGTGGAGACCACCAGGAACTAAAGGAACACCCCCTCAGATGAAGGAGGGGCCAGAGGTCCCAAGTAATCAGTTGACAACAAAAGAAGGAAACAGGAATGAGCGTGCAGATCAAAGGTTTAAAGCAAGGGAACCCCAGATGGCGACACTGAGCTGAGAACCCCAGACAACTGGCAATGAGTGTTAGATTGATAGCACAGGAAACTCTCCCCTACCCACAGAACAGTCAGCAGCAGTCCAAGCTTCCCAACACTGCCCCGTCCTTGTGAAGAAGTATTTCCTCGCACAATGCACAGTCAACCTGTGGAACTCATTGCCAGGGGAAGTTGTGAAGGTCAAAACTATAACTGGGTTCAAAGAAGAATTAGATAAGTTCATGGAGTATAGGTCCATCAATGGCTATTAGCCAAGGTGGTCAGGAACACAGTCCCATGCTGTGAATATCCCTAAGCCTCTGACTGCCAGATGCTGGGAGTGGATGACAGGGGATGGATCACTCAGTGATTGCCCTGTTCTGTTCATTCCCTCTGAAGAGTATGTCATCGGCCACTATCGGAAGGCAGGATACTGGGCTAGATGGACCATTGGTCTGACCCAGCATGGCCATTCTTATGCCTTAACCCAGATGGGAGGGATCACTCAGAGGGGAGAGGGCTTTTCAGACTATATGGCCTAGTCAATCTTTGGCCTCTCTGCTGCCACTGCCACCTACCATCACTATCAATTGGTGACAGTATTTTGTGACGGGGACACCTGTCCTCTGGAAACTAGATGGAAACCCTAGATTTAGTTCACATACTGGAGACTACCAAACAGCCACTGATCTAATTCCTCACTCACTTGTGCATGCCCACTCTTTTTATGGCTATTATTGTAATTGATCTTGACTGCCATAACTACTGATGTTGCTAAGAAACTTTATCCTCTGATTGCTGCAGACCTGTAGTGTGATACATTAAAAAACTGTAATAAAAGCCATATCAGCCAGTACTGCACACAGTATTAAAAGCTGTTACTTCTGCACAGTTTGGCTGAGTTACAGATGCTGCGGGGAGACTAATTATGAATTTCTGATTGTCGGTATACTTAAATCTCAAACTTAACATTGCAGAGGTGCAGTTTTAATGGATTGAATTGTATCTTAGAGTACATTGACACCACCACAACAACAAAAATAATCCTGCAGCAGTGAGTGTCAGAGCTTGGGTTAACTACTTGGCCTTCTGGGGCTCACACTGTGGGGCTAAAAATAGCAGGGTAGATGTTCAGGCTCAGGCTAGAGCCTTGGGCTCAGGCTGGAGCCCAGGCTCCGAGACCTGATGTGACAGGTTGGACCACAGAAAACCCCTGGGCTGCCAACTGATGTGCCAAGACTACTTCTGCCCCTGCTTTCCTGCCCTGGCAGCTTGGGACTTCAGTGCCATGCCTGGTCTGAGCCAGACCCGCTAGCCTGCTACAAACACAGACCCAGGTCTGAACCACGTCCCCTAACAGCTGTAGGCTTAATTGAAAGTAGCTTAAGAAGTGTCCCTGTCTTTAACACTCAGATGCCCAACTCCCAATGGGGTCCAAACCCCAAATAAATCCATTTTACCCGATATAAAACTTATACAGGGTAAACTCATAAATTGTTCGCCCTCTATAACATTGATAGAGAGATATGTACAGCTGTTTCCCCTCCCCCTACCCCCAGGTATTAATACATACTCTGGGTTAATTCATAAGTAAAAAGTGATTTTATTAAATACAGAAAGTAGGATTTAAGTGGTTCCAAGTAATAGCAGACAGAACAAAGTAAATTACCAAACAAAATAAAATAAAACACGCAAGCCTATGCATAGTACAGTAAGAAAACTGAATACAGATAAAACCTCACCCACAGAGGTGTTCCAGTAAGCTTCCTTTTACAGACTAGCCTCCTTCTAGTCTGAGTCCAGCAATCACTCACACCCCCTGTAGTTACTGTCCTTTGTTCCAGTTTCTCTCAGGTATCCTTAGGGGTGGAGAGGCTATCTCTTGAGCCAGCTGAAGACAAAATGGAGGGGTCTCCCAGGGGTTTAAATAGACTTTCTCTTTTGGGTGGATACCCCTCCCTCCCCCTGTGTAGAATTCCAGCTACAAGATGGAGCTTTGGAGTCACATGGGCAAGTCACATGTCCATGCATGACTCAGAACTTACAGGTAGCAGCCATGGTTCACGTGCTACCTTGAACGTCCTCAAGTAGACTTCTTATGTGGATTGGAACATTCCAAGATCCAATGTTCGTTAAGTGTTTCTTGATTGGGCACTTAATTTGCACATTCCTTTCTCAAGAAGCTGACCAAAAGCTTTACTAAGGCTACTTAAAAATCAAGCAAGTACACAGCCAACATTCATAACTTCGACTAGAAAAATGACACATGCATACAAATAGGAGGAATAGATTCAGTAGATCATAACCTTTACAGAGATATGTTATATGTAACATAAAACATATTCCAGTTATGTCATATATACATTCATAAGCATATTTCCATAAAGCCTTAGGCGGTGCACCGTCACACCTGGGTCTTGGCTTCAGCCGAAGTCCGAAGATCTACACTGCTATATTTAGCCCCAAAGCACAGGCTGCTCAAGTCCAAGTCAGTTAACTGAGCTCTGGGACTCTCTGCCGCTGGATTTTTTGCTGTGTAGATGTACAATAAAGTACTTTAGTTGCAATTACTGCACCCTGGCCTCTCATTGATATGATAGCAGGGCCTAGAGGCAGAGACTGAAATCAGCCCCCCATTGTGCTAGGCCCTGTCCCTACCCTGAGGTGTATACAACCCAAATAGATAAGACAGACAAAGGGGAGGCGGAGGAGAAAGGAAGAATTATCATCCCTGTTTTTCAGATGAGGAACTGAAGCAAATGAGGAAATTAAATGACTGGATCGAGGTCACCCAGGAAAGCTGTGTAGAGCTGAGAATTAGCCTCAGATCTCCTGAATCCCACTCCACTGCCTTACCCCTTAGACCTTCCTTCCTCTTGCCTGAAGGATGGTTATGACACTCATGCATGTTTATTAGAGCTGGTTGATATTTTTTCCTCAAAATATTTTATTTGGCTTTTGACTAAAAATGTCACAGTACCTTTTCAGTGTGGCCACAATTTTCCATTTCTTTCATGAAAACTTGAAGCCAGAACCATCCATTTTTAGACAACTTGCTTTTCAATGAGACTCAGGCTCCTAAGAATCATAGAATCATAGAATCATAGAATCTCAGGGTTGGAAGGGACCTCAGGAGGTCATCTAGTCCAACCCCCTGCTCAAAGCAGGACCAAACCCAACTAAATCAGCCCAGCCAGGGCTTTGTCAAGCCTGACCTTAAAAACCTCTAAGGAAGGAGATTCCACTACCTCCCTAGGTAACCCATTCCAGTTCTTCACCACCCTACTAGTGAAAAAGTTTTTCCTAATGTCCAACCTAAACCTCCCCCTCTGCAACTTGAGACCATTACTCCTTGTTCTGTCATCTTCTATCACTGAGAACAGTCTAGATCCATCCTCTTTGGAACCCCCTTTCAGGTAGTTGAAAGCAGCTATCAAATCGCCCCTCATTCTTCTCTTCTGCAGACTAAACAATCCCAGTTCCCTCAGCCTCTCCTCGTAAGTCATGTGCTCCAGCCCCCTAATCATTTTTGTTGCCCTCCGCTGGACTCTCTCCAATTTATCCACATCCTTCTTGTAGTGTGGGGCCCAAAACTGGACACAGTACTCCAAATGAGGCCTCACCAGTGCTGAGTAGAGGGGAATGATCACATCCCTCGATCTGCTGGAAATGCCCCTACTTATACAACCCAAAATGCCATTAGCCTTCTTGGCAACAAGGGCACACTGTTGACTCATATTCAGCTTTTCGTCCACCGTAACCCCTAGGTCCTTTTCTGCAGAACTGCTGCCCAGCCATTCGGTCCCTAGTCTATAGCAGTGCATGGGATTCTTTCGTCCTAAATGCAGGACTCTGCACTTGTCCTTGTTGAACCTCATCATATTTCTTTTGGCCCAATCCTCTAATTTGTCTAGGTCCCTCTGTATCCTATCCCTACCCTCCAGCGTATCAACCACTCCTCCCAGTTTAGTGTCATCTGCAAACTTGCTAAGGGTGCAGTCCACACCATCTTCCAGATCGTTAATGAAGATATTGAATAAAACCGGCCCCAGCACCGACCCTTGGGGCACTCCACTTGATACCGGCTGCCAACTAGACAAGGAACCATTGATCACTACCCGTTGAGCCCGACCATCTAGCCAGTTTTCTATCCACCTTACCGTCCATTCATCCAGCCCATACTTCTTTAACTTGCTGGCAAGAATACTGTGGGAGACTGTATCAAAAGCTTTGCTAAAGTCCAGAAATAGCACATCCACTGCTTTCCCCTCATCCACAGAGCCGGTTATCTTATCATAGAAGGCAATTAGGTTAGTCAGGCATGACTTGCCCTTGGTGAATCCATGCTGACTGTTCCTGATCACTTTCCCCTCCTTTAAGTGGTTCAGGATTGATTCCTTGAGGACCTGTTCCATGATTTTTCCAGGGACTGAGGTGAGACTAACTGGCCTGTAGTTCCCTGGATCTTCCTTCTTCCCTTTCTTAAAGATGGGCACTACATTAGCTTTTTTCCAGTCGTCCGGGACCTCCCCCGATCGCCATGATTTTTCAAAGATAATGGCCAATGGCTCCGCAATCTCATCGGCCAACTCCTTTAGCACCCTCGGATGCAGCGCATCCGGCCCCATGGACTTGTGCTCGTCCAGCTTTCCTAAATAGTCCCGAACTACTACTTTCTCCACAGAGAGCTGGTCACCTCCTCCCCATACCGTGCTGCAGAGTGCAGCTGTCTGGGAGCTGACCTTGTCTGTGAAGACAGAGGCAAAAAAAGCATTTAGTACACTAGCTTTCTCCACATCCTCTGTCACTAGGTTCCCTCCCTCATTCAGCAAGGGGCCCACACTTTCCTTGACTTTCTTCTTGTTGCTAACATACCTAAAGAAACCCTTCTTGTTACTCCTAACATCTCCGGCTAGCTGCAACTCCAAGTGTGATTTGGCCTTCCTAATTTCACACCTGCATGCCTGAGCAATACTTTTATACTCCTCCCTGGTTATTTGTTCAATCTTCCACTTCTTGTAAGCTGTTTTTTTGTGTTTAAGACGAGCAAGGATTTCACTGTTAAGCCAAGCTGGTCGCCTGCCATATTTACTTTTCTTCCTACACATGGGGATGGTTTGTTCCTGCAACCTCAATAAGGTTTCTTTAAAATACAGCCAGCTTTCCTCTACTCCTTTCCCCCTCATGTTATTCTCCCAGGGGACCTTGCCCATCAGTTCCCTGAGGGAGTCAAAGTCTGCTTTTCTAAAGTCCAGGGTCTCTGTTCTACTGCTCTCCTTTCTTCCTTGTATCAGGATCCTGAACTCGACCATCTCATGGTCACTGCCTCCCAGGTTCCCATCCACTATTGCTTCCTCTACTATTTCTTCCCTGTTTGTGAGCAGCAGGTCAAGAAAAGCTTTTCCCCTAGTTGGTTCCTCCAGCACTTGCACCAGGAAGTTGTCCCCTACACTTTCCAGAAACTTCCTGGATTGTCTGTGAGCTGCTGTATTGCTCTCCCAGCAGATATCAGGGTGATTAAAGTCACCCATGAGAACCAGGGCCTGTGATCTAGCAATTTCTGTTAGTTGCTGGAAGAAAGCCTCGTCCACCTCATCCCCCTGGTCTGGGGGTCTGTAGCAGACTCCCACCACGACATTACCCTTGTTGTTCATACTTCTAAATTTAATCCAGAGACACTCAGGTTTTTCTGCAGTTTCGTACTGGAGCTCTGAGCAGTCATACTGCTCTCTTACATACAAAGCAACTCCCCCACCTTTTCTGCCCTGCCTGTCTTTCCTGAACAGTTTATATCCATCCATGACAGTACTCCAATCATGTGAGTTATCCCACCAAGTCTCTGTTATTCCAATTACATCATAATTCCCTGACTGTGCCAGGACTTCTAGTTCTCCCTGCTTGTTCCCCAGGCTTCTTGCATTTGTGTATAGGCACTTGAGATAACTCGCTGATTGTCCCGCTTTCTCGGTCTGAGACAGGAGTCCTCCCCTCTTGCGGTCTCCTGCTTGTGCTTCCTCCCAGTATCCCACTTTCCCACTTACCTCAGGGCTTTGGTCTCCTTCCCCCGGTGAACCTAGTTTAAAGCCCTCCTCACTAGGTTAGCCAGCCTGCTTGCAAAGATGCTCTTCCCTCTCTTCGTGAGGTGGAGCCCGTCTCTACCAAGCAATCCTTCTTCTTGGAAGACCATCCCATTGTCGAAGAATCCAAACCCTTCTCTCCGACACCATCTGCGTAGCCATTCGTTGACTTCCACGATTCGACGGTCTCTACGCTGGCCTTTTCCTGCCACAGGGAGAATAGACGAGAACACCACTTGCGCCTCAAACTCCTTTATCCTTCTTCCCAGAGCCACGTAGTCTGCAGTGATACGCTCAAGGTCGTTCTTGGCAGTATCATTGGTGCCCACGTGGAGAAGCAGGAAGGGGTAGCGATCCGAGGGCTTGATGAGTCTCGGCAGTCTCTCCGTCACATCTTGAATCCTAGCCCCTGGCAAGCAGCACACCTCTCGGTTTTCCCGGTCAGGGCGGCAGATAGATGACTCAGTCCCCCTGAGGAGAGAGTCCCCGACCACCACCACCCTCCTCCTCCTCCTGGGAGTGGTGGTCGTGGAACCCCCATCCCTAGGACGGCGCATCTCATGCCTTCCAATCAGTGGAGTCTCCTTCTGCTCTGTTCCCTCAGACGTATCTTCCACTCCACACTCTGCACTAGTACCTGCAGAGAGAACATGAAAACGGTTGCTCACCTGTATCTGTGTTTCTGGTACATGGATGTTTCTGGTACCCTTTCCTCTTCTGGAAGTCACATGCCGCCAGTTATCCTCGCTGGCCTTCTGTCCCCGCTGCGTAGCCTGCTCTGAATCTTCAGAACATAGTGCCCGCTGAAGCTGATCCTGATGTCTATCCAGGAAATCCTCATTTTCTTTTATGGAACGCAGGGTTGATATCCGTTTCTCCAGACCTTGAATCTTCTCTTCCAAGATGGAGATCAGCTTGCACTTTGTACAGGTATAGTCACTTCTATCCTGTGGAAGGAAGACGAACATGGCGCATCCTGTGCAGGTCACAACAGCTGTTTGCTCAGCATCCATGGTCTCTTCCTTCTAGGGGCTCTCTCCAGGCAAACTCCTTCTGTTTGCCTCTCTGCTGTTCGCTGCTCAGCTGGTTCGCAGCTGACTGTCTTTTTATAACAGTCAGGCCCAGCTGGAACAAAGCACTCCCAAAGCAAACTGATCAAACAAGCAATCAAACAATCCTTGCGAAACTCCCTGTTAGCAGCTCCTGTTCGCAAAAGGGTTCTAGGGGGGGGGCACGTGGAAGGGCTCCCACTCCCTTCCCACTCCCCCTCTAAACTCCCCAAGGCTCAGCCAATTACCAGAGGCTTCGACCTTTCAGACCTGCCTCCAACTGCCAGCCAGAGCACACGGTCCCTCAAACAACCAAACAAACAAACAGACTGACAAACACAAGCTCAGCACACAGCAAGTAACCCCCAATCACAAACAAACATACACTACAGACAGTCACTTACCCCACAGATGCTGTATTAGCTCCTCCTTCACCTGGAGAACTCCCTTGCGAAACTCCCTGTTAGCAGCCCCTGTTCGCAAAGCCTATGTCACTTTTGAAAACAAAACTTAGGCTCCTAAATCAGTTAGGCATTGAAACACTGAGGCCTAAAGGGAAAAGTCGATCTAAGCCACGCAATTTGAGTTACGTGAATAGCATAACTCAAATCGATGTAGCTTAGATCTACTTACCGTGGGGTCCACACTAGGCTGTGTCGACGGGAGACGCTCTCCTGTCGACTCCCCTTCCTCTTCTCAATCTGGTGGAGTACCGGAGTCGACATCTAAGCTATCAGCGGTCGATTTAGCGGGTCTTCACTAGACCTGCTAAATCGACCCCCGGTGGATTGATCGCCACAGCATCGATCCCGGCTATAGTGTAGACAAGTCCTGAGTGGAGCAACACCTTTAAAACTCTGGGCCTCAGTCTCTCGCCCTCAGTTCCCCCTCTGTAACAGGAGGATAACAGCATTTCCCTATATCGTGGTACATGAAAGACTGAGAGGTGCTCAGGTACTTTGGTAATAGAGGCCAAATAAGTACTCAAGATAGATGATTTTAAATGGGAGCTTGCAGCTAGTGTACATAGGGACGTCATGATTAAACATGTATTAGCAGGGCAAGATCAACCCTGACAACAGTTAACACGTCTCAAAACATGACCTATTTTCCTACTCTAGACATAGCCTTGGAGAAGGAAGTACTGTATGCTAAGGCAGCTTTCTAAGGGCTTGCTCCCGCTCCATGTAAAGCAATGGCAAAACCCTCATTGCCTTCAGTAGGGTAGGATTAGGCCATAAATCCTCAGCTCTGACTAAAGAGAGTTAACCAAATATAAAGAGGTGTCATTGAGAGTCTCCGCCCGTGTAGAGTTTTCTCATATCCATGGGTGTAATGAGCTAAGACAGTTCTCTGTCATTTGTCTCCCCCTCCAGTATGGCAAGAAGAAGCTGAAATACCTACCTTACAACCACCAGCATGAGTACTTCTTCCTAGGTGAGTATGCCCCGGCCCCCTACACTTCCCTATATGGTGAGATAGAGGGGATGCATCTTTACCTTGCGGCTCGCTTTTGCCTCAGCAGAGCTATTATTCACTTCCTAACTAATCCCTCCCTATCCAGGGCCCACTATCCCTTTCACAGCTTAATTGCAATAGAAGCAGGCACCTCAGTTCCTCCGTGACATCATCATTGAGATCCATGGATCCTTACCACCACCTAAGAGGCTAAATAAAGTGAGGCAAGTGACTAAGTCTAGGAGGCAGAAGTCCTGGGCTTGCTCATTGTTGGTCTAGAATCTTCCATACCAGAAGGTGAGCAGGACATGGAGGAAATGCCTCCTCTCTTTGCTGAGAGACAGTAGCAGAGATTTGGTTTCCCCTTCACAAGCTCTTGCCTCAACTCTTACTTTCAGGCCCCCAGCATGTCTGTTCACCTCATGTTTCACACCTGTCTCCCTCATCTGCTGTCTTTTGTTTGCCTTTCAGTTTTCCCACCTCTCCTCATCCCCGTGTACTTCCAAATGCAAATCATCATGACCATGATCAGACGCAGGTTCTGGGCGGTGAGTGAAAGGTTGTCTCTGCTCTGTGTGTCAAACCGTGTCTCACATGGATGGTGGAGAGAACCTTATCTGGGGAGGGAGAGAAGAGGCTTCTGTCCACTCTGTAAAGAGAGCTGGCTTAAGGAGGGGTGTTGGTGGGGGTGAGGGGAGGGTATGTTGCCTGTAATGCATTATCTCTTCTTTCTTTCCCTAGGACCTGGCCTGGGCCTTCAGTTATTACATGCGCTATTTCATCATGTACATCCCTTTCTATGGAGTTCTGGGATCCCTGTTTCTCCTCACCTTTGTCAGGTAGGAGACACTGCTCTCCCCTCCCTCCAGACATGGGCCCCACCCATCCCACGTGATGAGCGATGTCAAGCTAACTCATCTATGCCATGCCGTTCTCCCTCATTAATCAAGATTCTCTCCGTTCATCTACTCCAATCTGTGCTACATCACACTGCCTTGACTAGCTTCTCTTGCCTCAATCTCTGCCAGAAGATTTGATTTTGGTATTTAGTCTCTCTCATCATCACGAAATCCCTAGTGGTGGTGACGACAGGCGGAGATGGGAATCTCCATTCCCTCCTTCCTTCCTCACTCATCCCCACCCATGTAAAGCTCCCACACTGGGTCTAAGTCACCTGAGGAATTTTGGATGTGGTTCCTTCCTCCCAAGTCAGCTGGAAAGCAACTCAGGAATGAGGCATGGAGCTCCCTCCTCTAGGGACTGAATGTGCTGCCTCCACATTATGCCCAGCTCCTGCCTGCTCAGGGAGCAAGAAGTCAAATGCTGTCCCCCACGTGGCTCTCCTGCATGTAGCATGCTTTGCTGGATGGCCCCTGGCCCAGGCACTCACAGATCCTTCGTTTTACACCCTAGTACAGAGACAGTGCTATGACTGACTGGACTGATGTTCCAGACCATAGGATTCTATTGATATCTCCACCCTGGAAGCAGTGACAGTGACTGCTAGCTCATGCCCAAAGGCTGGCCTGAATTTAGTTCCATTGTTAGGGTCCTTAGAAGAATAATGTTTTGAAAGAATTTTTGCAAAACTGTGTAAAAATCTTTAAATTGTAGGATCGGAATTTCACCTCCCATGTTATTTTAATGGCTCTGATCATTAGTTAGGAAAAATTCCCATTGATATCAATGGGCTTTGGATCAGGCCCTTAGAGAAGCATGAACTTCAAAAGATTTCATTAAGTCATGATAAGCATCCATATGTTTAAAGGTCTAGCCAGCCTCTTTTGTGTCAAATCCAGTTGAAAATCTCACAGTGGCAGACGCTGTAGCTAGATTTCCAGTACTACTTTGTTTCGGTTGGATCACAAATGCAACAAGACCAGCTTTTCTCCCAGCAATGTGGTTAATGAAGCATCACCAAGCTTCCTTAAAATTGCTTATTTAAATTTAAGACAATCATGAAAGAGTCCAAGGAGTTTTATAGCGCAAACCAGCATTCTAATCAGTTATGAAATCTCTCCCTAGCTGCTCTCTCATTGGTCAGAGAAGCCAGAATTCTTATACTGAGTTACCACTTCTACTTAGGCTGCAGATGCAAGCTCAGATAAAAGCATTTACTTTTGATGTGAGCCCAGGCAGTTCTAGCCAGCAGGAAGACAGCAAGTTCAGATTGTTCTGATTAAGCTATTTGGCCCATATTACCTTTCAGTTGCTGGATTAAAACACCATGCGAAACAAATATGGTGTATAAAAACTCCTCTAGGCCAACAACAGGACCTTAGAAAAATTCTCAGATCCTTCTTCATGTGCACCACTCTCTTCTTTAATTTTTGTGTGAAATTATTGTTGGTGAAAGATGCTGGCTAGGCTAGACGAGTCTGGAGACTGAAGTCCTCTGTTTCTTCAAAGAAGAAGTTCAAAGTTCAGAACAAGGACAGCCCTGCCAAAGTCCCTCTCAACCCTGGCCTAGAGAATAGGCATAAAAAGAGAGTTCTGTTTCCATGGTCTATTCCAGTGGTCTGCAACCTTTTTACGCACAAAATCACTTTTTGAATTTAAGTGCAACCCAGGATCTACCCCGCCCCTTCCCTGAAGCCCCTTCCCGCTCACTCCATCCCCCCTCTCTCCTTCGCTTGCTCTCCCCTACCCTCACTCATTTTCACCAGGCTGGGGCAGGGGGTTGGAGTGCAGGAGGGAGTGTGGGGTGTGGGCTCTGGGAGGGATTTTGGATGCAGGAGGGGGCACTGGGCTGGGGCAGAGTGTTGGGGTGCAGGAGAGGGTATGGGGTGCTGGCTTTGGGAGGGGGTTCAGGGCTGGGGCAAGGGTTTGGGGTGCAGGAGAAGGTTTGGGGTGCAGGAAGGGGTATGGGGTGCTGGGTCCGGGAAGGAGTCGAGGGGAGGGCTCCCACCAGGCAACACTTACCTCAGATGGCTCTGGGCAGCAGCGCAACAGGGCTAAGGCAGGCTCCCTGCCTGCCTGTCCCAGCCCCATACTGCTCCTGGAAGCAGCTAGCATGCCCCGGCAGCCCCAGAGGGGGCACATGGCTCCACACACTGCCCCTTCCTGCAGGCACCACTCCCGCAGTTCCCATTGGCAGCAGTTCCCCGTTCCCGGCCAATGGGAGCTTCGGGGGCAATGCTTGCAGGCAGGAGCAGCACGTGGAACCCCCTGCCCACACCCACCTCCAGGGGCCACAGGCCAGGAGTGTGTTGGCCACTTCCGGGAGTGGCGCAGGGCCAGGGCAGGCAGGGAGCCTGCCTTAGCCCCACTGTGCCACTGGACTTTTAGCAACTGGAGATCACGATCGACTGGCAGAGGCTCCAGGATCAACCAGTCGATTGCAATCGACTGGTTTAGGACTTAGGATGGAAGAATCCCATGCACCACTACAGGCTGGGGACTGACTGGCTAAGCAGCAGTTCTGCAGAAAAGGACCTGGGGATTTCAGTGGATGAGAAGCTGGATAAAAGTCAGCAGTGTGCCCTTGTTGTCAAGAAGGCTAACGGCATATTGGGCGGCATTAGTAGGAGCATTGCCAACAGATCGAGGGAAGTGATTATTCCCCTCTATTCGGCACTGGTGAGGCCACATCTGGAGTATTGTGTCCAGTTTTGGGGCCCCCACCACAGAAAGGATGTGGACAAATTGGAGAGAGTCCAGGGGAGGGCAACGAAAATGATCAGGGGGCTGGGGCACATGACTTACGAGGAGAGGCTGAGGGAACTGGGCGTGTTTAGTCTGCAGAAGAGAAGAGGGAGGGGGGATTTGATAGCAGCCTTCAACTACCTGAAGGGGGCTTCCAAAGAGGATGGAGCTAGGCTGTTCTCAGTGGTGGCAGATGACAGAACAAGGAGCAATGGTCTCAACTTGCAGTGCGGGAGCTCTAGGTTGGATATTAGGAAAGACTATTTCACTAGGAGGGTGCTGAAGCCCTGGAATGAGTTACCTAGGGAGGTGGTGGAATCTCCGTCCTTAGAGGTTTTTAAGGGCCAGCTTGACAAAGCCCTGGCTGGGATGATTTAGTTGGGAATTGGTCCTGCTTTGAGCAGGGGGTTGGACTAGATGACCTCCTGAGGTCTCTTCCAACCCTGATATTCTATGATTCTATGGTTGGTGGCCACTGGTCTATTCCATTCTTGATCTCTTTGCTAAGACTGACAGTCAGAAACCTAACAATGATTGGGGAAGAAGGTGTTGTGAGGAGAACACGTGTCCACCAGGAAATTGAACAGATCAGAAAGGTTCATTCTGAGTGAGTGTTTCCTGGTCAGTTCTTATTTTATCCATACTGGTGGCCCATCCCTGTGTATCACAAACTAAGGGTTTCAGAGTAGTAGCCGTGTTAGTCTGTATCAGCAAAAAGAACGAGGAGTACTTGTGGCACCTTAGAGACTAACAAATTTATTTAGGCATAAGCTTTCGTGGGCTAAAACCCACTTCATCGGATGCATGCAGTGGAAAATACAGTAGGAAGATATATATATACACAGAGAACATGAAAAAATGGGTGTTGCCATACCAGCTCTAACGAGACTAATCAATTAATGCAGAACTGGAATTAATTTGCAAATTGGACACCATTAAATTAGGCTTGAATAAAGACTGGGAGTGGGTGGGTCATTACACAAAGTAAAAACTATTTCCCCATGCTAATTTTTCCCCTACAGTTACTCACACCTTCTTGTCAACTGTTTGAAATGGGCCATCCTGATTATCACCACAAAAGTTTGTTTTCTCCTGCTGATAATAGCCCACCTTAATTGATTAGTCTCGTTAGAGTTGGTATGGCAACACCCATTTTTTCATGTTCTCTGTGTATATATATATATCTTCCTACTATATTTTCCACTGCATGCATCTGATGAATCATAGAATCATAGAATATCAGGGTTGGAAGGGACCTCAGGAGGTCATCTAGTCCAACCCCCTGCTCAAAGCAGGACCTAATCCCAACTAAATCATCACAGCCAGGGCTTTGTCAAGCCTGACCTTAAAACTTCTAAGGAAGGAGATTCCACCACCTCCCTAGGTAACCCATTCCAGTGCTTCACCACCCTCCTAGTGAAAAAGTTTTTCCTAATATCCAATCTAAACCTCCCCCACTGCAACTTGAGACCATTACTCCTTGTTCTGTCATCTGGTACCACTGTGAACAGTCTAGATCCATCCTCTTTGGAACCCCCTTTCAGGTAGTTGAAAGCAGCTATCAAATCCCCCCTCATTCTTCTCTTCTGCAGACTAAACAATCCCAGTTCCCTCAGCCTCTCCTCATAACTCATGTGCTCCAGCCCCCTAATCATTTTTGTTGCCCTCCGCTGGACTCTTTCCAATTTTTCCACATCCTTCTTGTAGTGTGGGGCCCAAAACTGGACACAGTACTCCAGGTGAGGCCTCACCAATGTCGAATAGAGGGGAACGATCACGTCCCTCGATCTGCTGGCAATGCCCCTACTTATACAGCCCAAAATGCCGTTAGCCTTCTTGGCAACAAGGGCACACTGTTGACTCATATCCAGCTTCTCGTCCACCGTAACCCCTAGGTCCTTTTCTGCAGAACTGCTGCCTAGCCACTCGGTCCCTAGTCTGTAACAGTGCATGGGATTCTTCCGTCCTAAGTGCAGGACTCTGCACTTGTCCTTGTTGAACCTCATCAGGTTTCTTTTGGCCCAATCCTCTAATTTGTCTAGGTCCCTCTGTATCCTATCCCTACCCTCCAGCGTATCTACCACTCCTCCCAGTTTAGTGTCATCTGCAAATTTGCTGAGAGTGCAGTCCACGCCATCCTCCAGATCATTAATGAAGATATTGAACAAAACCGGCCCCAGGACCGACCCTTGGGGCACTCCACTTGAAACCGGCTGCCAACTAGACATGGAGCCGTTGATCACTACCCGTTGAGCCCGACGATCTAGCCAGCTTTCTATCCACCTTATAGTCCATTCATCCAGCCCATACTTCTTTAACTTGCCGGCAAGAATACTGTGGGAGACCGTATCAAAAGCTTTGCTAAAGTCAAGGAATAACACATCCACTGCTTTCCCCTCATCCACAGACCCAGTTATCTCCTCATAGAAGGCAATTAGGTTAGTCAGGCATGACTTGCCCTTGGTGAATCCATGCTGACTGTTCCTGATCACTTTCCTGTTCTCTAAGTGCTTCAGAATTGATTCCTTGAGGACCTTCTCCATGATTTTTCCAGGGACTGAGGTGAGGCTGACTGGCCTGTAGTTCCCCGGATCCTCCTTCTTCCCTTTTTTAAAGATGGGCACTACATTAGCCTTTTTCCAGTCATCCGGGACCTCCCCCGATCACCATGAGTTTTCAAAGATGAAGTGGGTTTTAGCCCACGAAAGCTTATGCCCAAATACATTTGTTAGTCTCTAAGGTGCCACAAGTACTCCACAAACTAAGGGGTGAATCAAAGCTTGTAAAGGCAAAGTAGTGTGAAAGAGCAATCCCCGAGTGAGAATGAGAGATCAAGGGAGATAGCCACTAGGGGTAATACAGTAAGGTATCCTAATAATCATGTTAACACCTAGACCTAAAATGGAGCCACAACGGAGAAAGAAAAACCTACTGCAGAGCTGATTCCTTCCATTGTCCAGACTCAGAAAGCTGCCTGCTCCCTCATCTTGGGAAATACTCCCCTAGTATCCTATGCCCCCTCTATGTACAACATGGCTGCTGCCTGTACACCCCTCTCCCCACTCCCTTTGCTATCACTGTTGGCCTTACCTGCACTACCCTATATGAGGATGGCAAACTGCACAGATTATATCCTGATCTGTGCTGTGAATGGTTATGCTTCCTTTTGAAGGTTTCTGGAGAGTCACTGGTTTGTGTGGGTCACACAGATGAACCATATCCCAATGGAAATTGACTGTGAGAAGCACAGAGACTGGCTCAGCGCTCAGGTAATGGCTGGGATATTAATGTCCCATAATAGGTTAGAAATTCACTTGCCCTTCAGAGAACAGCTGGATTATCATTGACTACCTGGCCCCAATGTTTAGTTTGAGCCCAGTTTAGCAGTTTTACAACATAATAGCCTGGGGTATCTGTCTAGGACCCTTCCCTCCCTCCCACACACACACACACACATACACTCTCCTATAGGGAGTAAGGCTGACTATGAGGAGGTAGAAATCCAAATCTGTGTGCTGAATCTGGCCCCTAAATTGATACATTTTGAGGGGCTAATTAAAGCGTTCCTCATTCAGGTCTGGAGAAGTGCAAGGGGCTTCACAACAACCCTCCTTCATAAGTGTGTTGGCACCCAGGTGTGTAAATCAGAAGTAACTCCATGGAAGTCAATGGGCCAGATCCTCAGGTGTAAATCAGTTTCGCTTCTTTGACTTCAGTGGAGATATACAAGACCAGCTGAGGACCTGGCCCAATGTCTTTCTAACTTTTACTGTTCAGGAATAACGAATTCTGAACACATCATGTGAAAACCAGTTGTAGCAGCTGCAATGGCTCAAAATGCCTTCCACAGACTCACCAAACATATACAACCAGAGGAGGAGATACCATACCTCTTACCTGCAGTGTTCTAAGACTAATTCAGCTCTCACTTGGCCTGCATCTCCTCTCCATTATACTGGTGTAAATCAGAAATAGTTCCAATAACATCAGTAGAAAGCGGGTGTAGCTGAGTTGAGTAGGAGATGGATTCTCCTACATCAAGTTACAGTATCTACTATCTACTGAGGCCCTCAAGGGATAGCTT
This sequence comes from Platysternon megacephalum, assembly GCA_003942145.1. Lineage (NCBI taxonomy): Eukaryota > Metazoa > Chordata > Testudines > Platysternidae > Platysternon > Platysternon megacephalum. Next base: position 1,815,224 of record QXTE01000195.1, on the reverse strand, counting down.
TCAAAGTCTGGCAGTCACCATCTCTCGCTTGGGTCCAGATCCAGTAAACGCTTAAGCATTTGCATAACTTTAAGCATGTAAATAGTTCCACTGTAGTCCACTGCTCGTGTATGAAGTGAAGCACATGCTTACCTGTTTTGTTGGATGGGGGATTTGGAGAAAGAGCAAATCTGACACTGATATGGTTTTAAGGTGAGTTCTTTGGAAACACTGTTGCTCATGCAGTCACCATGCAGAATTCACTGCCACAGCTTAGCAAGGAAAAGCATGTAAGAGAATTTTAAGAAAGACTATGTAATTGTATGCTCACGAATCCCAATGGAAGCTATGCCAGCTAAGCAAATGTTCCCAGCCTGTTGAAACCTCATGCTTCAGGGTTCAGCTGATGACCTGTGTGCAGCTGGGAAGGTAATCTTCCTGTTCCCTCCCTTCAATCCCCCACCTCCCACAAAGTCATAGTATTACACAGCTGGCTGGATGTACAATGGCCTCTTGTTTTGCCTGGGTCTGACGCACTGGGTATAGGCTGTGTTGAAGGCAGGATACCAACTAGATGAACCTGAGGCAGTATGGCAACCCCTATGCTGCCTCACACGTGCAGTTCACTTTCCGAAACTTGAGAGAATCCCTGATCAAGCCTCTCTGGTGACAGAGATTTGGGTTTGATGCCTTGCAGCCTTCTCTCCTTCCTAGGCTAGTGGAGCCATGCAAGAGGATGTGGTTATTCCCTAAGGAGTGGGGGAGTTGGTCACTCTTCTTTTAGTGTCCCCAGCCCTCTTTGTCAATCTGCCTCTGGCTCAGAAGGGATGGACGTCTCAGGAGCAACTTCCTATTGGAGATAGGGAGGTACTATTATGATAACTAAAAGAAGAACAGAGAGGGATCTAAACGAATGGGAACACCCTGACATCAGCCCTGTTATCATGAAGGATCACAGGACAACCTGCAATGTGATGTGCTGCACACCTTGGAGCTAGGAGCCATTTCCAAGATAGGCTGAGACTATAAACACCCTAGTAGTTTAACTGGCCTGGCACCATTAGCCTCTTTGCCAGTTACCAAGGTGGTCTTCCTGGTCTCAAGCCCCAGGGTGCATCAGGGGAATATACAGTAGGTCAGCAGCGGCCAGATGGGATTGGTCTAGAGGAGTATAGGGAATACAGCCAGTGCAGGAGAAGCTGCATGAGAGAATATTTCATCCAACAGCTTGGTAGTACAGTACGGTGCACACGACTGCTTGGTTTGAAGTACCTCCTCTGCCTTCTGCAGCATGCAAGAAGAAGAGCCTGCACCAATTGGTTTTAGGCCCAGGCTTCATTAAAATTCACTGTTGGCATCTTGTCTTTGCAGTTGGCAGCTACCTGTAATATCGAGCAGTCCTTTTTCAATGACTGGTTCACCGGGCACCTGAACTTCCAAATCGAGCACCAGTGAGTATGGGCCCAGGGGGATGGTAAGGAATCTTATGGACACAACCAGATCACCACCTGGCCAGTCAGGGAAGGACTTGGGGGAGGGGTGCAAGCATTATGGGGTGGCAGTAAGCAGGGAAGGAAAAGGGACCTCAGGAACGTCAAGCATGAAATCAGAAGAAACAACTGCAGTCATCCTCTCATTTCACCACTAAACACAAATATCTTTCACCTGTTGCCACCAGCAAATTCCCCTTTCACCCTCACAATCTTAATTTAGAGTCTGATTCAGGACTCATTGATTAAAATGGCCATTAAATCAGGTCCTTGGGTTCATTGGGTTTGGAGTGTTTCTACTCACTTCAGTAATTCCCTCTGCCTCTTCCCACCCTCTGATTTATGTAGCTTTAGTGCAACTGCGTAGGACTATTTGCAGTTCTAGGTACCCTAGTTCAGCAAAGATGTCAAAAGATAAGATCAATTATGCAAAATGCTGTCCATGACAATACAAAAATTAGAGGAGAGGTCATATGGAGTAAGACTGAAGGACCCGGAAGTTGACTTAGGGAATGAAAGAGAACCCAACAGAGCAGAATGAGACCACAGATTCTTTATCTGTTTGTCTGGTCTATGAACTTCCAGACAATTTAGCTTGTCAATAGACAATTAGTTGTTGTCCAAAGGGAATGCAACTCAAGTTGCAGTGGGGGAGGTCTAGGTTGAATATTGGGAAACATGATTTTACTAGGAGGGTGGTGAAGCACTGGAATGGGTTCCTTAGAGAGATGGTGGAATCTCCATACTTAGAGGTTTTTAAGGCCCGGCTTGACAAAGCCCTGGCTGGGATGATTTAGTTGGGGATTGGTCCTGCTTTGAGCAGTGGATTGGACTAGATGACCTCCTGAGGTCTCTTCCAACCCTATTGTATGATTCTATGACAGCAATCTCAGTAGATCAAGTGAGGTTTCCTCACTCCTTATTTTTCTAGCACTCCCTGTTTTCTAACCTGATCTTTCATTCTTTCTAAGTATGTTTTTGTTTTGGGGCATGACAGCAGGAATGGGAATCAATACATTCAATTTTCAAGAGCATTTCTTTAAAGGGGGTACTTCAAAGCTTGGATTTCTCCCTCTCGCGCTGTTCTGTCTGCCTGTTTTGCTTGGAGAGAAGGAGGCAGTAATTAGCCCTAAGAGGAAGCAGAAAGAAGTGTCTGTTCCCAGGGGTCTGTCGTTAGGTTTTTCTCAGGCTCTCTCTACTTCTTTATTCAAGCCTGTTTCCCACGATGCCACGACACAATTACTGCAAGATTGCCCCACTGGTGAAGTCATTGTGCACCAAGTACGGAGTCCACTATGAAGAGAAATCTCTCGGCAAGGCATTCATAGACATTGTTGGGTAAGGGGCCTTCAGTACTACTCATGGGTGTATGAAGCCTGTAGTGCCAGTGCCAGCCTTCCAGTAATCTCTTGTCTATTTTAATATATAAAGCTCTGTTTCATAGGTACCTGTGCCTTGAGCAGTGCCATCAGAGCTGTAAAATGTTTGTTTGGTGTAGGAGTGATAACCTTTTTGCACCAAACTAAAAAGCATCTGGATTTTTACTGTGGAAATGACATAGGTCCATTGACTTCAGTGGAGTAACAACCATTTCTGAGCCAGATCCCCAGTTGACGTAATGTCATAGAGAAGAAAAGGACAAAGCTATCTCAAAAACAGCAGGTTCCTGCTCTCTAACCCACAGACTCCTTCCACCCTGGCCCTCAAACAAGGAGAAATCAGGAGTGACTTGCTCAGTGATTACCAAGTCACCACTGAATTCCTCCAAGAGATGTTCACCCCTTTCTAGCACCTTTCGTACCATGCTATTCAGGTGGCTAGCCCTTTAACTCAAGTAGCTACAGGCCTAAAGTAGCCATTTTGCACCTGACTATTGCAGATGGCACCTTCCTATTGCTCAGCTGACATTCCCGAAGAGGTGGCACATCCTCAGGATGGGGGAAATAGGTGGACATTAAGACAAAAGGCCCAGATCTTGAGCCACACTGAGTCCTGTTTGTGCCCCTCCAGCAGCAGAGAGGGCACTTCAAAGCACACATATGCTCAGGATTTATGTGCTAAAGAAGCAGGTGAGGATTACTCCACCATTGCAGAATCCTCAGCTGGCAAAGAGTTAGCATCACTGGTTCTGTACCGCCTACTCCAACGGGGGCCTGTTGGGGGTGGGAGGGGATGTGGAAACAGCATGCTGCCGTAATAGCCTCTAAAGAACCAATCTAAGCTGGCACAAGTTAGTGCAATCCTTAAAAGGATGGAAAAGTGGCAGCAAACCACCTTTGCTCTTCCCCCCCTCCTTGCCCTCAGATGCATCAAGTACTGCTCTGATGCACAGGGGGATTCTGCCAGATGTTTCTCAAGACAGTGGCCACATGGTTATAACATACAAATTCTCTGAAACCATGAAACATGGGTGTTGTCTGAATTGTAACTAGAAGGAGTTCCTGCTGCAGAACATATTGAGCTACTTTCTGGCACTTTGTATAAAGTCCTCCTACTACAAAGGGCAGGGTACATAACACTCTGTGGAAAGCTCCGCACGCTCAGAGAGAGACAGATTCAGGTAGCTTCACTCCCCACCGAAGTCAATGAGCCCACCTGTGGAGTAAGGGACTGCGATTCAATGTCAGTAAGAGTATCACAATCTGGCCCATAGTGTCAGTCCAGCTAAATGCGGCAGCAGCAACCTCCTGTGTACAGTGAGGAAGCACGTGTGGCCCTCGTTTGGGAGAGTAAGAACCGACAATCCTCTCTGTGGAATTCCCCCACATTCACACAGCATCACTTCCAGGCCATGCATGGCATCTCCAGCCACCTCGTCTCATTGAGAGGAATATTTGATCCATAATAGCCCAAATCTGTTGCATTCTCCATGTCTGATTGTCTTCAGAGAGCTGCTGTGGAAGGGAATTCTGTATGAGGGGTGATGCAGAGGAAGAAGGGGGGAATTCTTGTATGTGTGCAGCTTGTTCTGCATGGCTAGGCAGGGATAGTTCCAGTGTGTGGAGTTACAATTTGTTTTCTTTTGGGTCAGCTCCTCAGTGGGTGTAAATCAGTGTAATGCCCATGAAGTCTGTGGAGTTAATCTGATGGACACTACCTGAGGATTGTGCCCATTGTGTTTTAAGTCAAGTTGTGTATGGAGCAAGATAGGCACCTTGTCTCGCTTTATAGACCCAACATTCAGGAAGGACTATTGACCTCCTGAGGAATGATGGTTGGATTCAGAAGCAGGCAACTCCTTGCAGAATCTCTGTTCAGGTAGGCCAGTGAGTCCTGCTTCATTAATGCCTCTCTTCTCTTTCCATAGGTCCCTAAAGAAATCTGGAGATCTCTGGTTGGATGCCTACCTCCATAAATGAAACTGCATCGTAGTGGGGACGTGCGAGTGATGGGGAAGGACCATGTGTTTTTGTTTTTTTGTTTTTTACTGTCAGATTTTCAGCCTATATCTGTGTGCACCGTTGGAGGGGAGTTTCCTGTCTCGTGAAATGCTACTGGGGATGGGGGGGGGGGGGTGGAGGGGAGGTTTAAGACACCTTTTTAAACCAGAGGGATTTTAAATGTGTTTGGCACAGTCTTCAGAAGATGAGTTAAAAGATCCATTTCATACCACCCGGCTGGAAATTGACCAAGCTGAGTGGGGTTTTCTGTTTTGGAGGTGGAGGGTGAGAGAGTGGGGTGGATAACCAGAAGAGTAAGTTCTTCCCTCCCCTCCCTCTTCCTGAGCCATTCACTGCAGCCCTAGCNCCCCCCCCCCCCCCCCCCCCCCCCCCACACAGGCACTTGATTCATAAACATGATCAAGCCAGCATCAGAGAGCTTCTGCATCTGTTCCAATATTTACAATCCCAGAAACCCCAATCAGCTTACACCCTTTCCCCCCTTCTGATGCTGATGCAGAGAAGCAACAGCCCAGGATTGGATTGTGTTTAAAAACAAAAAACCCAAAAGCCTGTTTGATCACCCACAGAATGGCGAAGTCTCTTGGCTGCGCTGCCTGCTGCATCCTCCCTGGAGAATTGGGAGGCGCAGCTGTGAGCAGCAGGTGCTGCATTATTAGTCTGTCTGCCTCACTCAGAGCCCTGCTGTGGCTTTGTCTCGCTCTCAGCCTCTTTCTCTGAGCGCAGCGCTGCTTTAGTAAAGGCCATGGCACCAGTCCTAAGCTGAACTCCCGCATTAGCTTCGCTGGGACTCTACACAGGCGCAAGTATCCAACTGCATGGGCCTCAGGGCTGGATCAGGCTACATGTGTGTTTTTACTACTCACCCCTGTTTTCAGGGGTCTGCAACTCAGCTCTGGGCTGAAACAGCGAGAGGGATTTAACAATCACTTAGTCAGGTTTTCTTTCCATGTGGCCCATTAACACTGCTGAGATGTCTGCTAACTAATGATAATATTGATGCGTATAACAAATTGACCTGCCCATTGCAGATGCTTTATTGTGCTCCTCTATAGTTCATAAACTGCCTTGGGTGGGTGGGGTTGCAGCTACTTAACACAAATACAGCAGAGAACCAAGCTACCCTGGTTTTACATTTGGTGTGAAACTTTCCATAGAGCACTGAGAAATGTCTTAAATTGTCTAGACCTATTTTCTGTCTGACACAGTTACCCAAGAACCATTAATGGCTCTAGTGGAGGGTAGTGTTCAGTTGGTTCCATGACACGGGGCCCAATCCAAAGCCAACTGGTAGCAATAGAAAGTCTTCCATAGACAGCAGTTGGCTTTACATTAGGCCCCGAGACTTTAATTTAATACAGTTGAAAGCAAGACAGATGTGACATTCCAGTAACATTAAGGGCCAAGGTTTCTAAAAAAGGCCTCTAAACTTCCGCCCATCCCTCATTGCTTGTTCAAAACCCACATTTCCTTGTGCAAAATAGGTATTTAGTCATGCAGTTACCGAACAGCAAGTTTGCAAGCACATCATTAGGTCCCAATCCCACAACTGCATCTCCCCAAGCAGATCCTATCACCCAGATGGTGCTCCACTAAAATCAACAGGGCTCTGCCTGCCTGGAGGCAGCTGCAGGACTGGGGCTTGACACTTGAGAAAGTTTAACCCACTTTAGAAAATGTCTCCCTGAAGATCAGATTTTACTGCACTAAAGCCATGAAATTCATAGCAGACATTGTAATTTAACCAATCCACTGATGCCTGAAGTTTGTAGAGGATTCTAAATATTTGGGTGATTTTACACACCCTGTTGATTGTAATACTTAAATATCACCACAGGTGGTTAAAATGAAGTTTTATTGTCCTGGTGGTGTTTCAGTTTCAACCAGACCTTGAACACCTTTTATATTGCAGTCCCTTGGGTTCCAATCTCTAATAGCATAATTAATAGTATCCTTCTGTATTTTGTAATCTTTTTGAACAAGGTAGTAATGAGTTAGCATGGGATTGTGGAAAACACCATTGAAACTGCCTTAATCTCAGTCTCTTTTTGATTCAATGAATGTATCTCACTTTCTCTGCTCCAGGAGGGATGAGCACAAACCTACTGCGGCACCTGCTTTGCAGTCTTCCAAACAAACAACTCGCTTTTCGAGAAGGTTCAGGTTCTTTGGTCCTCCAGTTCTTGTTTCCAAAACAAACTCTGAGTTTGGCTGCTGCTTCCTCTGGGCTCTGGCCCCTTTCTCTTTGCTGTCTGTCTTGTTGAAATGTTGTCCATTTGCATAGTAAACATCCAGAGGAATCTCAGGAAAGTGGTGACCCAACAGACCCATCCCAAACCAGTAGCCTTATTCAAGTCACGTGCTTTTGTAGTTGTCATTGATCAGCTTACTGGAGGGACTCATGTTTTATTAAAAGAATAATGCAATTCCAGTAGGGCACCCTGCATTGCCAATGCTTGGGAGATGGCAGCTATCACTACTGACAGCTGTAGAACCTCGGAACATTCTAGAAGAGCAATGGGGCTGGGCACCATGCAGAAGGAACGGTCAGTCCTTAAACAGAACAATTGTTTCATTTGTCCTGAGCAACAACAAACAAAATCATAAAGGGAACAAGTGCCTGATATTGGCTCTTCCCTCTCACCCAGGCGAGCTGGGTGCTTTATATCAAACTATAGAAACATTCTTGTTCGTGGAAAACTCTGAGTCACTAAGACCTGCAAAATAAAAACTATGCCATTTTATAGTTGGGAGAGATTTGAGTGTTGTATTGTTACGTCTACTGGAAGATGAAAGTCCTCTCTCTACAGAGGGTCAAGTCACTGACTCCACCATAACTTGCAGGTGTGTTTATCTTACTTTATGTACTAATGTAACCTATACCTGCTGAGTGTGGTGCTCTGTCCCCCTCTAGTGGCAGCTAGACCACCTAGAGATTAATGAGTCTGCTACAGCATTGGCTAAGAGGCATGTGGCTTTTAGCTCATGCAATACAGGTTCATGCATTTAACTCCAGAGGTCCCAAGTTCAGTGCTGACAACTGGGGTCTGTTAGTGTCACACTAACATGCAAACCAAATTCTCTTATGAAAACTGTATGTGTTGGGAACAATGTCAGCTGTATCTGTCAATTTTGCCTCTGGGACCAGTCCCACTTAATCACCTTCCCAAATGAGCAGTGTTCTTCTCAAAACTTCCCTCTTTCGCTGGAACTGAGGCCTCTTTTCTCTCCCTCCCTCCAACTCCAGACAGTCTTTTATTTAGACAAAGGTGTGTCCAGATGCAGCAACTCGATAGAGTGACAAGGTCTCCATGCCTACATTGGAGTGAGTCAGGCTGAGCCCTGGTGTAAAGGGATGAATCAGGCTCACTGTATTCAGAGAAGTGAAAAACGTTCATGATGAAATTTGAAATTCTAGTCAACTAGCCTGAAAGGTGCAGAGCAGTTTGCAACCCGGGGGAGCAGAGAGAGATCCTGGCTTTATTGAAGGCTTTGGAATGAAAGCCAAGAACCACTGAAGTGGCCTTGCATGGCTTTGGTCCCAAACCAGCCTAAACTCAGCAATTTTAGCTGAATTCGACTTTGTGTTTGTAGGTTTGAACTTGACACTCAAAGTGAAATTCAGGGGTGCAAACATGGAAACTTAAAACCTAGTTTGCCCAAATCCCCAGAGAACAGCAATCAACGAGTTCCCCTCCCAGAGCGAGCAAGGAAAAATCTATAATGTTTTCTCTCTTTTGATTATGTATTGCTTTTGAATGAGATACAAGCACACAACAAACTCTAGGACATGCAGGGAGCCTGTTGGGGCTTTCAGGAAACAAGCCTGAGCCACGCCATGGGTGACTTGGCCTTTGGCAGTACGCAGGCCATTTCCAGAAGCTGTGGGTTGGAGGTAAGCAGCTTGTTTCAGACAGGACAATTGAATGGGTAGACATGGAGGAACAATCTTTGCTTCCCTCCAGTTAGCAAGGGACATTGAGGCTAGAAGATTCCTTGGCAGTTGAGATTGGCAGTTGGAGGGGGAAGGAGTTACCTGCTGAAAGTGGGGCAGGAGCCCTGGGCGGGGAAATGGGGAGTACAGGTGGGAAGGGGGAGGTTGTAGGGATCTGGGGGATGTGTGAGGGGAACAGGGTCAGGGATGTGAGCATGAGGCAGAAAAGAAATCAGCAGGGGAAAGAGGACGAGGAGAGAGAGGAAACCAGGCTGAGATCAACTGTCCCACATTCTCTCTCATGTCATTGTTACCTGACCAGATAATGGCTTCAAGGCTGGATTGTGGCTAGCCCTGCATGGGTGCACGAGGAGGGAGGACACCAGCTCAAGGAGCGCTCCCTTTCACAAGGAAGGAGAAGGCTCACTCCCAATCCTTGATCTCCCTGAGTAAAGACTGGGTGCGTCTAATGCAAGCAGCAATACTAGACAACCCAAAGAGTTGGGTTTTGGACCCATCCTACTCCCACCTAGTTAGCAGAACAGGGCCAGTGTGGGGGAGGGGGAAGAAAACACACACTGCACCCTTTAAAGGGGTGTTTCAGTTCTCTCTGAAGTGTGCACTTCCCTAGCACTCTGGGAGACATGCTGGGTAAGCCAGCTAGGAAATCTCCTAAAAGCTGTGGGGTAGATCCTCAGCGGGTGTAAATCTGTGCCACTCCATTGCTGTCAATAGATCTGTGCCAGTTTGCACCAGCTGGGGATCTGGCCCTCCAAGTAAATCCTCACAGTAATTAGCTAGTTGTGGTAAGGGGTAAAAAAGGGTCAGGGGACCTACTGCTGAGGATTTGTGTACCATGGATAACACCGTCCACACACATCAATAGAGGTCTGTGTCAAAATGCCTCCTTTCTGTAACAAGCTGCTATACATCAGCCTTGGCCTCTTCCAACAGATACTTTTCTAAAAGCCACCCTAACAGAGCCCTAAAATATAGTGTGTGTCTAGAGGTAGTTAAAAAAAAAAAAGCATCAATTCAAAAATCATCATAGAAAAGCTCCTGATTGTATCATTCTTCAATAAATATTTCAGTAAATCAAAGGAACTATTTTTTCTAGTGTATCTACTTCTCAATAAATTCATAACTGTTGACTATAAAACCATTTAATGTGTTTTATTCACTCACATTCAAAGTCATTGCTGTCCATAGTGAAACCTGTTGATGTATATGCTTCTCGGGCAGCTGCAGATGTACAAACACACTGAAGGCATGCAACAAGGAAGAGCTATCTAACCTAATTAGGGCATTTTTAGGACACCCATCGCTGTATTATCTGAACACCAGGGCAGCACACCATTCCTTATGTCTGGAGTTGTGTCAAGGATGTGTGTTTAAATCCAGTACTAGCTGGGTTTGGGGTGGGATTTAAGGCTTGTTCACCCAGGGGGGTAATGCGCACTGTGGGGGGTGATTTCTAAAGCACTGTGTTGCATGTTAATTGATCTGTATATACCCTGCTGGTGCACATTAAAGTTTTCCCGTGCGCTTTTACATAATGCTCTTTCAGTATGACTTGTGTAGACTTGTGTGATTTAAGGCTGAATCTGGTACATGGTTCAGGATCCGTTTTTTTAGTGCTGTTCTTTTTGACTGCTTCCAATTCCAAATCAGAGATGAAGCAACTTTTTCCTGTTTTGAATCCCCAAACCAGACCCCCAAGCCATAAGAACAGCTGAGGTCCAGACCTGCCTGGGCCTCAGAGGGATTAGGATTTAAAGTTCTAGTTGTGGCTGTCTGCTTATTACAAATTACCACTTTCTAACTAGCCATATTTAGCAGACATGACTTTTGTGAATGTCTCTGGGAAACCCCCTGTTCTATGATAGCCCCAGCCTCTCGCTTTGTGGGGATGAGTTTGTGTGGTGACTATTTAAGCCATTGAAAATAGACATCTCAGCATGCCTTTGTATTAGAGGGTGTAAACCTTGAAGAGCAGGAGAGTTCCGTCATCTGTGAATGAACTTGGAGCCACAAGATAGTCTTATGTTCCTAATACAGAAGAAACTATGACAGTCCCCGTCGACAGCCACTCCAGCCCTGCAATTGTCCCTTCTTCTTGTGACTTGGCTCTCCAGCTGAGCCACATTCTGTTACCCTCAAAATGGTGGGAGTACAATGTCCAACGTCCTTACACAATGTCTTTGGACCTGACTCTGGGCCCCACAGTTCTCACACCCTTCTCTCAGGGATCTCAATCATCCTTGTACCTTTCTCAGGGGCTTCATGCTGCATTACCAGGCCCTCCCACTGCACTGGGTTCCAGTGCAGGAACCCTAGGACAGACCATCAAGGTTCACTGCCAAACTCCTTGCTGCCACCTTCCTGGACTTCTTCCTAGCAACAGGTCTCTCCTACAGCCCTCTAAGTTCACCCTTCTTTCAAGGCCAGGACTCAAATGTCTCTTCCCTGAACTCCCCCAATAAACCTCAAACCAAAAGTATAAACTTAAACCAATGTCTGCCCTCCTCAGGCTTGACCTTTCATACCTCTGTTCCTCTTGCTTTGTTCCTCCACTGAACATGTTGCAAGACTCTTTTCCTGGAAGCCCAGTCCCTGCTCTTTTATCACCACCAGACCCTGTTCCATCCCAAGTGGCTGCTCCATGTCTCTTCTGGCCTCCTGCTAGATTTTGCTACAAAGGAGAGGATCCCAGGGTCAACTCTCCCCCTAGGAAAAAAATTATGTCCACGTCAAAAGCTTGATCCTGCACCACTTAAGTCAATGAGACTTTTGCCACTCACTTCAATAAGAGCAGGATCAAGCCTGTAGACAGCAGCATGATGTGGTGATTCAGAGTTCTCACCATGGAACCTCAGGAAGTCTTCCTGCAGTCTCGTTTTGGAATGCAGCTCCACTATGTTTGGGCTTCTTTTGGGTGGGGGGAGGTCATCCCTGCATGTAAACTTCCTGAAGGCAGCCCAATCTGAGGCACTTGCTTGAATAGTTTCTAGGCTGGCTGTGGACAAAGAGGGGATGTCACAGAAGCACCCTTTTGCTCAAATCTCTGCTTTCATCACAAAGCAAACTGGAGATTGCGTGCAGCTCCCACAGGGCACAATCCTGGGAGGTGCTCCCCTCCCTTTAAATTAATGGGAAGTGAAGATTCTCAACCAGGATCAGGACCATAAGGACAATGATGAATGTGTCAGGTAGGAAGGAGGTTATTGAAGAGAAAGCTCCTGTTTGCACACATCAGGTACTATACATTTTCTCTTTGCACAAATCCACCAGAGACATGATTGGTTGGTAGATTCATCGTGAGTATGATTATCATATTACCAATATTGACAGCAAGGAATGCCTCAGACAATTTCTGCATGCTAAATTCACTGTTATTCCCCATCTTGTTGCTTTCTGCAGGGTGAGAAATCTACTGGTATTGAGTGAAACTGCACTGCTAACTTATATTGTTGAAAATATGGTTTTTAAATATATAGGGGCAGCTCCACAGGTGCTATAAATTTGGTTTAGTCCTTTGAAGTTAATAGAGAAACTGATTTACACCAGTTGAGAATTGGGCTCATAAAATACTTTATGTATAATTGCAAAATATATCATTTTGATTAGAGAAAAAGGGAGGAATGTTCTTATAAATTTCTCAAAGATTTATAAGAAGAGAAAAATGACCTTGTTCACAACTCCACAAATCACAAAGGATATAAATAATATACATAATGTCAAAACTGTTCATTTATCTTGTTTATCCCTAAGTATCACATGTTTGACAAAAAAAATGACAATAATTCAGACAGTTATTGTAACATACAAAATCTAATATCAAAAGAAGATAACTAAAATAATCAACTCTACACAAATAGATAATCACTATGGTCAGTTACGTACAAGCAATAGAGAGAGTGTATTTTTGAAAATTAAATACTTTGGTTAACAAAAATGCATCTGTGCTAATTTGATTGCCCAAGTTCTCAGAAAAAAAAAAAAAAAAAAAGACTTTCCTCCAGACTCTTGGACTTTAATTCATCTCTACGCTAAGAACAAGCATGAGAAATTTCAATCCTGAACTGTTTTCCAAAGCTATAACTACTGGAAATGGGGACTGAGAATGCAAGCCCCACGTCAAGCATGGCTGTGAGGAAAATAGCAATTGAATAAGTGCATTCTGGCAAAAATAGTCACAAATAAGCAAATGTGGCTAGCAAAGAAAACGCAGAAAGACCAACATATCTGGGATTCCATTCCATATCATACATGCCAAATCTGATGTTTTAAGAATCCAGCCTCTTTTTTGCTTAAGAAGTGCTCATGAACCGATTAAAATTTCCTCAGATGTATTTGTTCAGATTTAGCTGATTAATTTCAGGGAGGTTTTTCACCTAGGGTTTACTACAAACAATTCACTATAAAGTATCCATTATTCAAGATTAATCATGGCAACTGTGTTGGTTATATGTTATTAACCACATATATCATGTCATATTGTTCCTGAGATAGGAGCATAGCTCTTAGTGTTTGGCCAGTAACCACGGTACACAAAGAAAGCTGCTCAGCACCAGTAAAGATTATTTCATTTCAAGCACTGGTATCACCACTGATATATATCATGGCTTTCTTTATATACACTTGGGTTTTGCTCTGATGCAGCTATGCCAATTGCTGACCACCAATGGCTTAATTCAGCAGTTCTCAAACTGTGGGTTGGGACCCCAAAGTGGGTCATGACCCCATTTTAATGGGGTCACTGGGGCTGGCATTCGGCTTACTGGGGCCCAGGGCCAAAGCCCAAGCCTCACCACCTGGGGCCGAAGCCCATGGGCTTCAGCCTTGGGCGGCAGACCTCAGGCTTCAGCTTCAGCCCTGGGCAGCAGAGCTCAGGTTACAGGCTTCCCACCCTGGGGCTGAAGCCCAACTTCCCCCCCCCCACCACCACCTCAGGTGATGGGCTTGAGCTTTGGCCCCCCTGGCCAGGGCAGCCGGGCTCTGGTGGGCTCAGGCTTCGGTCCCCCCTGCTGGGGGTCATGTCATAATTTTTGTTGTCAGAAGGGAGTCACGGTGCAATGAAGTTTGAGAACCTCTGGCTTAATCTGAAGTACAAACAAGGCCTTAAATATTCAGGATGCCATGGGGGCTCTGAGTCTATCAGAGAGACAGATCATTTTGGCGGCAGGGAGCAGATAAACTTGATTGGGGGATGTTGACCCTTTTTCTTCCGGGCTACACAAGCCTTGCCAGAGGCATCATTCCCAGAACAGTGTAGGTCACTGTGAGATTTATCGGCTGGATGCAGAGTTAACATTTAATCTTCTCTAATCACTTACACTTAGAGTAATTGCATGTGAGTGGAGTCCTAGTTTCAAAGGATGCAACTGTGACGGGTTGGACCCCTTGGGAAGCCACCGGATGTGCTGAAATACCACTAAGTCTACCTGTTCTGCCAGCCTGGGCCCCCTTTAACCTGACTTGCTGAGCCAGGCTCTTAAAACCTCCTCTAACACACACAGGCAGGGCCACACCCAGCTGCAGATCAGCTCTCAGGGGGAGGGATAGCTCAGTGGTTTGAGCATTGCTCTCCTAAACCCAGGGTTGTGAGCTCAATCCTTGAGGGGGCCATTTAGGGATCTGGGGAAAAAATCTGTCTGGGGATTAGTCCTGCTTTGAGCAGGGGGTTGGACTAAATAACCTCCTGAGGCCCCTTCCAACCCTGATATTCTATGATAACCTTTCCAATGATATCTCACATGAGCCATCTTGCATAAAGTACATCTCAGTTATATCATAAGCATATTTTCATGGAATGGAATGTCACAGCAACCAGATCACTGCACTCTTGTCAGGACTCCATGATTTCTTTCCCCCTTTCGTGACCGTCCCACATAAAGCAGCAATCATCCCATATGAAGCATACCAACTGCATTTCATTTACTAGCCTGTAATTTTCTGTCATTATCACAGCCATAGGCACAAAGTAATTACACCTATATTCATGGTTCTAGTTGCAGAGTGCCATCTAATCTTTGGGCCTAACCCAGAGCCCAGTGAAATTAGTGGGAATCTTTTCATTGATTTCAATGGGTATTGGAACAGGCCCTTTGTCTGGACTCAGATCTTTTAGTTGCCTTTCCATCAGGACTCAGGCTAGAGGCTTAAGGAATCCTGTCACCCTGCTGTATCAAACAGTGTCCCCACACCAAATAAATATATTTATCTCCAGTGGAAGAACTCATCCATGACTTCACTATCTGCGAATAATCAAGGATGCAAGCTTATAATCAGCAAGTATTTGCTCATCCATTTGTAATCACAAATGAACATGAACTGGACTGAAGTCAATTTATTTTTAAACTTGAGCAAATTCTTGGGTTGGTTTGTTGTTGTTTTTTAACTGAATTCACCTAATTCTTCCCAGTCCAGTTCTGTTGTAGACACATTAAGGAGGATGTGGTTTTTTTAAAAAAATTGAGAGGATTCAGTGAAGAGCTACAAGACTGATTGAAAGTCTGGGAAATATGACTTACAATGAGAGAATCACTCTTTTTAGGTTATCGCAGAGAAGGTTAAGAGGAGACTTGACCATGGTCTATACTTACGCACACAGTGAGAAAATTTCTGAGAGCAGAGGTCTCTTTATTCTAACAGGCAAAGACAATGATATGCAGTGGCTGCAAGCTGATGCTAGAAAAATTCCAACAAGAAATAAAATGCATGTTTTGAAAAGTGAGAGCAATCAACCAGTGCCAAGCGATGTCTTTAAATCAAGAATAGATGTCTTTAAAGGATATGACAACATAGTTCAACTACAAATTACTGGGCTTGCTGCATGAATTACTGGGTGAGTATCTATGGCCTCGGTTATGCAAGAGGCCAGGCTGGATGATCATAACAGTCCTTTTTGGCCTTAAAATCTATGAACCTGTGAATATACCTGTGTCACCCAGTCCACCAAACCAAACCAGAAATGGTAACTGGGGCACCAAAGCATCACTCGAGATGCATGTTCAGACATAACCAAAGATACACATGAATTTTCAATTGGTCATAAAAGGGTACTGAAATTGATTGAGGCAGACATGTAGGCAAAGACATTCCAAAAATGGAACTCTAAAGTTAACCTCTAAAATACATGATCTGATTTTCAAAAGTGCTGAGCACCCAGACACTCCCATTGATCTCAATGCCTGGGCTTTTCTCTCTTGATCTCTGCTGAACCAATTCATTTGACATCTGACGACAGTCTCCCTGAATTTGGAAGGTGAAAGTGCAAATTCTGTAGGCACCAGTGAACTTTCAACCCAGTAGAGAGCATCCACATGGGAAAAAAAACCTGAGAATTTAGCCTATGCCTCTACCTGATTCATTCTTTGATGCAGTCTCTCATCAAGGTTTGCAACACTGGGACCACATCCTTGGGGAGCTCAGAAAAAGTTCATGTGTCTGGTGAAACTACAAAACAGGCAGAGGTACACTAGATGACATTTGTGTATCAGCAGGAGTATTCTCCTCAATGACCACCTCCTTCCCCCTCCTGCTTGACTCATTCAGAAATTTCGCAGTCAGAGCTGTGCAAAATTCAGCATTCAAGTCTTAACCCTTTGCAGAGTAGTGACCACCAGGTCCATGTACATATTCCCAGATGAAGGTTCACGTGTTCCCACATCTTTGGAGGTTTATCAGAACCGGTTGGACAAACACCTGGCAGGAATGGTCCATTCTTGGTCCTGCCTCAGATGACTTCTCAACGTCCCTCCCAGCCCTACTTCTCAATGATTCTATGGATCTGAATGTTTGCTATGAGGTTAGACCAGCACCCCCAAACAAAGCAAGTCTGACACAAGTAGATGCTTTGTAGACATCCTTGCGCTCCAATCCCTTGCTCTCATTCATGTCTCTCAGTCCTGCTGAAGCTTATAGGCAACCCTCACTTTTCCAACACAAATAAATATCTAATTCAGTGTGAATGGGGAAAAACACTCTCCTGTATATATTATGATGGGACTGTGATGCAGCAATTCACTGTTATGTTGCAGTAGAGCCACAGAACGGTCTTGATGCAACATTGTTTAGTTTGTGGTGCAGTGTCCCAACCTCATGATTTTCTTTCTCCCCACCACCCCCCATATGGCCTAAAGAGAGTAGAACTATGGTCTTGTAGGTAAGGCACTGGTCTGGGGGCTTAGGAGATGTGGAGTCAATTCCTGGCTGTGCTATAGCCTCCCCCAATGACCTTGGGCAAGTCACTTAATCTATGTGTGCCTCTATCCCCAATCTTCTGCTTCTATGCTGTATCCTTTCCTCCCACTTTACCTTGTTTATTTAGACTGTACGCTCTTTGTGGGAGAGCCTGACTCAGTCTACGTGTAGGGTGCCTAGCACATTGAGGCCCCAGTTTCAGTTGGCACCCCAATACTAAGGCAATAGAAATAAAGAATAACAAGCCCAGACTCTTTCCTGTTGTTCTTTGCTTGCCAGGGAGGAAGACATGGTATCAGAACAATATTTTGAAATTTTTGGTTTGGCTAACGTGTCTGTTTGCATGGGGGAGTATTCACAAAGCAAAAGCAGGGAATGTTGCACAGTTCTCCTGGTGAGATCTGTGAGTGAATCACATAGGGAGAAGGAGGATGTTTATTAAGGAGAAAGCTCCTCGGGGTGATTTTGTCCACAGGTGTCTTGGTAACCAGCTATCATAGGAAGTGAATAGACAAAAACGTCAGGACAATTTTGTGGGGTTTGAGGCAAATATTTTGTAAGTGTCACCTGACTGTGGCAAGGACTAAATTCGTTTGTCCAAACTGGGTATGCAAAATATGTAGCTGTGACTATGTGAGGCCAATTCCATTCTCAATCAGTTACATGTAGGTGGGCAAAATCTACTGCACGTCCAACAGAGGGTAAAGATAAGTGGGACAATGGGGGGTTGGGGTGGTGCCATCTATTTAAGTGTGTTTGTGGATTTTGAATGGTTAAGGCCAGATTCTTCTCTCAGTTTACACCAGTGTCCATCTGAAGTAACTCCATTGACACCAGTGAAATGACTCCAGATTTATGCTGGTGTAAATGAAAGTAAAATCTGGTCCTATGGGTGTAACTTTCACTCCAAAATGTCATCAGTGGACTTAGGGTCCAAATTCCTTAAAAACACATAAGTGCACAAACCTGTGTGTGTAAAATGAGCCTGTGCAAACAGGAAGCCTGGTGCTAAGTGTTTGCACACTTAACTGGCCCGTGTAGAAAATCAGGCCTGGAGTGTTAACAGTATTGCCAACACCAAAAGCTCAGAAATCATGTGTCAGACTCCAAGAAAATCACAAGACTGGTCCAAAAATCATGAGATTTTGTTTTAAATTATATTGTGTTTCATTGTCTATCTTCTGAGTTCTGAGCTCCCCTACCCACCCCAGAGGGAGGGAGGGAGGGAGGGTGTGTGTGTGTGTGTGTGTAACAAATCAGTGTTGTCAGCTCCCCCAAATGTATAGAGTGCGGTGACTTTGGCCCCCACTGCAGGAACTCTCACTGACTGCGTGAGAGTGCAGAGCTTCCAGCTTCTGCCTTCTCCCCAATCCCCAACCTTCTAATTCATGTATTCTGTGTCCCTTCCAGCCTCACATCTGCCCCTTCCCCAGCCTAGCAATTAATTATCCACCCCCAGCCCCCACATCAATTCTCTTCCCCCAATCATCACAGCTGCCTGTCCCCTTGCCCCCCACATCAATTCTGAGAAGGATAGGGATATCCTCCAGGGGGATTTGGATGACCTGGTAAACTGGAGTATTAGTAATAGGATGAAATTTAATAGTGAGAAGTGTAAGGTTATGCATCTAGGGATGACTAATAAGAATTATAGTTATAGGCTGGGGACGCACCTGTTGGAAGTAACGGACGAGGAGAGGGACCTCGGAGTCCTGGTCGATCGCAAGATGACTATGAGTCGGCAATGTGATGTGGCCGTCAAAAAGGCTAATGCGGTCTTGGGTTGCGTTAGGCGAGGTATTTCTAGTAGAGATAAGGAGGTGCTAGTCCCGTTATACAAGGCGCTGGTGAGACCTCATTTGGAGTACTGTGTGCAGTTCTGGTCTCCCATGTTTAAGAAGGATGAACTTAAACTGGAAAGGGTACAGAGAAGGGCCACTAGGATGATTCGAGGAATGGAAAGCCTGTCGTATGAAAGGCGACTTGAGGAGCTCGGATTGTTTTCCTTAACCAAAAGAAGGTTGAGGGGAGATATGATTGCTCTCTTTAAATATATCAGAGGGATCAATATCGGGGAGGGAGAGGAATTATTTCGGCTCAGTGCTAATGTGGATACGAGAACAAATGGATATAAATTGGCAGTTGGGAAGTTTAGGCTTGAAATTAGGCGAAGGTTTCTGACCGTCAGAGGAGTGAAATACTGGAATGGCCTGCCGGGGGACATAGTGGGGGCAAAAGACCTCTCCGGCTTTAAGACTAAGCTTGATAAGTTTATGGAAGGGATGATCTGATAGGATAACTTGATTTACCCAATAGGTCAATAATGTGCCACTGGGAGTTAGTACCGATTTTAAATGTTGGGATATTGGGAGTCTTTTCCTAAGTGTCAGGATAGAGAATATTGGCCACATGCTCGGGGTTCAGCTGATCGCCATATTTGGGGTCGGGAAGGAATTTCCCTCCGGGGTAGATTGGCAGAGGCCCTGGAGGTTTTTCGCCTTCCTCCGAGCATGGGGCAGGGGTTGTTTGCTAGAGGATTATCTGCTGCTTGAAGTCACCAAATCAGGATTTGGGGACTTCAACAGCTGAGGCAAGGGTGAGAGTTATTTCAGGGGTGGGTGGGTCAACTTTTGTGGCCTGCATCATGCAGGAGGTCAGACTAGATGATCATAATGGTCCCTTCTGATCTCAAGTTCTATGATTCTATGATTCTATGATTCTGACCTCACATCAGTTCTGCCCCCCGCCACCCAGCCTAACCTCTGCTCCTCCTGCAGCCTCAAGGGTTCTTCACCCTCCTCGCCTAGGCCTGGAGTAGGGAGTGCAGCTGCAGCAGGGTCCCCTTCTTGCCCTCCCAGCCCTGGTGTTGCAGGGATGGAGAGGGAAGGAGGAGGACCAGAGAGCAGAGCAGACTTACCCATTATTCACAGAAAGGGAGTTGCCCTGAGCTGCTGGGTTTCAGCTACCTTCCCCTCCCTCTCCTCCTCCAGGCCATCTTGCAGCCAGTGAGAACCCCTCCTCTGCTCCCTCTCCCCTACCAAAACCTAATCTTGGCTCCTTATGGGAGGGGAGACAGCTCAGCCTGCCTCAGGCAGCAGCCCAGATTGGCTGTTCTTTCCCAGGAGGTGGGGAAGTGAGTAAGGCAGCCAGTCAGAGGGGTCTTACTCCAGGCATGCCTGTAGTTTGTGAGAAAGATGGAGCTCCTCAAGTCAGGGTAAGACTGGCTTAAGTGTCAACTAACATTAAGTTACTCCTGAGGCAATTATGACCGTCGGCAACTCTGTGGCAATTCAGGATTGTCTAGGTACTTCCCAAGTTTTCATAGAATTTACTACCCAGGAGGATTATAAACGTCTATAATTGGCATGTGTTGCACTGGGCAAGATCAATCCCCTTTGCTAACCAAGCCAGCTATCAATACATGGGGAATACATGGACCAAAAGACCAGGAAGCTAAGGGGCAAATCAAGGAGTTTAAGAATCAAGTACCATATTCTGCCCTCAAGATACATGCATGTCACTCCGACTGATTTCAATGGAACTGTGAATATAGGTAAGATCTGACCCCCAGGTTACTAATTGTCCCCTCAGTTAGTGTTCATGGAAGTAAAGGACTGTTTAGGCAAAGTACAGGTTAGGCTTCTCACATAGCTCTGCCAATGCACCTCAGACCTGTCTAGCAGCACTCCTGACATTCTTCCTTAGCAGGGTTGGTGTAAAAGACTGGAGTTACTTACATGTGATCCAACTCTCAATGAAATCAACATCAGCTGTCACTGCCACTGAATTGTCAGTGACTGCACTGGGAATTGGATCAACCTTAATTCTTATCACTGTGCCAGATGGCTTTCTGCACCAATAAATCGCTTGGCCTGGTGACCTGGAAGGTCATTAGAGGTAGTGGAGGGTTTTCTCAGATTTTGCAATGGGATGAGAACAGATTTGACTAAAGAGTGACTGACATTTCCACTGGAAAGGATTCTCAATGTGACTTCCTAACGTGATTAGATAATGAGATTAGCACGTTGAGCCAAGGGAGCTGAGGACAGACGGAGTCTGCCTCTGAATCACATTACCATCTGTCTCTTCTGCTAGAAGATGCTTACAGTGATGAAGTATAAGTAGAGATTCAAACAGGAAATGTTGGCAGCCATTAGGCACATACTCCAAAACTCTCAGAAGTTTTGCATGAACTGAGTGTTCTCTGGAGCCTGTAGATACCTTCATGAGCTCTCCAGAGATCAGGCACATCCTCAATAGCTCTCCAGAGATGACCTCTCTGCCTTCTCTTTCAGCCTTTCCTTTAGCAGTTCCTCCACTCTACTCCACTTGTCTGTTAGAGTCCCTCAGGAAACTGTTCTTGGCCCCTCCTCTTCTCTGTCTACACATATCACGTGGTGACCTCACTCAATCACTTACCAGGCCCGGTCTGCTTTGCCAGTGTTGCCTGCTTCAATATTCTCTTGATTTCCTTTTCCCACTCATCTCTCTGTCTTTTTCCATGCTGTAACCATGTATGAAACCACTGGGTCTACTTGCAGAACAAGGTACTACTCAGCATGAGTAGGGATGGCAGAATCCAACACTCATAGTCAGTGGGCATTTTTCTGTATACTTCATCAGGCATTAGATCAAGCCCTTAGTCATGAAAAGGCAAGTGGATATATCCAGTGCTACACCACTCAGCTGCTACCTTCACTTCTCTAGGTGATCTAGGGCTACTCTCTTTTGATTGTACTCTTTCCACTCCTGGATATCTGTGACTGAGAGCTAATCTTCCCAATATTTCCCTTTTGCACTCCCTCAGTCCCAGACTAGCTGCAACTGAGGCCAAATTGCTGAGGCCCCAGTTCCAGTGCCAAATTAGCCTTAAATCATGGACAATCTCCATGGCTGTGTCTATACTGGAATTTGTTTAATCACTACCACCAGTAGGGGAAGCACTAGTATAGACCCGATTCGAGGCATCTAGTGTGTGTCATCTAAGCCTGATCAGAGCAGGTCTACATGGCACAGTGCTTAAAATGCCAGAAGCCAAAGGCACATTTTCTGCACAAGGGCTTCCACCATTGCTATCATGACTGGAGAGGAATCAGAGGTAGCAACAGTGGCCCGGGATTTTAGGAAACATTTCCTAGTGCAGATAAGTCCTCTGTCCTGCTGTCCAAGCGCCGGACTGTTTGTGACTGACAGTTAATACCCTCTAACTACTGGCTTGTAAACTTTTCAGAGCAAGATCCAAGTCCTCCTATGTGTTTACATAATGCTCATCAAAATGGGGTCCCAATCTTGACTGGGCTGTACTGCAACACAAATAGTAACCCAATGCTGGATCTGTAACTATGGGCTGATCTTTCTTGCCCTCCCTTTCTAATCCCAGATTCCCCTTTCCCCCAAACAGACCCGTAACAATGTGGCGCCACTGATTGCTGAGATTGGAAAGTTATCTTGATGTCTATGCAACAAACTGTTGCCCTGACCTACCAAGGACATTATGTGACTTCAGTGGGGTGACTATCCATTTACATATGTTACAGCTCACTTTAACCCCCAGATAATTCAGACAACTATGATGTGATACAGGACAAAGTTCGGACAGCTGGGGTGAAGTCTCCGTTTTATCTGTTATCAGCCTGGTTGATAGCTCAGTAGCCCTCATTTAAACAAGCAAACACTGAAACACTTGTCCAACAGATTATAGTTGTGCGAGTGATGGTGCCACTGAGATTGCTCCTATGCAGGAAATCCTATGCACCATGCGGGAGCAGAACTGACAGTAACTCCCTGCAGCCCCCAGCACTGGGCGTGTGCCAAGATGGGGAGAGGAAGCATAGGCAGTAACCAGTTACCCCAGGGGCGGGGGGAGGCATAACTATCTAACACAGACTAGCCTACTTGTCTGCTCTAGTCTATATTGGACCAACACAGAACCAGCCCCCAGATGAGGGAACCCTTTCCCACTCCCTTGTGCTCCCTCCTACCCTCCCCACAAAAATCCCAGTTTCCACTGCAGACAATCTAGCCCAGGACTTCTAACCTGACAGTGACCTTTTAAGGAACAGAGCCAGGTCCTGGTGGGTAGGGTCTGGTGCCAGGCTATCTGCTTTGCCTGATGCTATAATGATACATTGCTACATGTTCTGCAGGGATTGCTGCTGTTTCTGCATTTCAGCCAGATTGAGGGACATCTCACATTCCAAGGGTTTATACGTCACAGTTATGTTGGAAACTTTGTGAAGTACCTGCCTCTTAAACACTCCACATTACCTGCGCTCTTGCTCTGCCCCTCTCACCCTCTCTTTGTCTGGATCTGAAATTAAAACTTGCATCTGTTGATTCCCAGGAACACAAATCTCTCCTCTGCGTCTCTAAGTCTGCCTGCTTTAGAGTTTGTCCAAATCTTTGGTGATGGGGGGAGGGGAAATGGACAAGGACAGTCCTGGGGGAATTCCTGTCACTGGCTAGCTAGCATCTTTAGTCTTGTAATCTCACTTTCTCTCTTCCTGTCACTCAAAGCTGATGTTAAATTTCACACACACGTGCACATGTGGGTCCACCACAGAAACTAATAGAAGTACATGAACCCCTTTCAAGCACCTGAATGTAGTGCAGCCACAGCAACCTGGTCATTAGAGACCGTGCAATTCTGTCCTTATGTGCAACATCCCCTGCTAATCCAATCCTGAGTTCCCTCCCGGCTCTGCCAGTGCACGTCAGTCTTAACCTGAAGACTCCCTACCCCCCAGCTATATAGGTCCACTAGACTGGGGGTCAGGAGACTTGGGTGCTAGTCCCAGCTGTACCACTGCCTTGTTGTGTGACCTTGGGCAAGTCACTGCACTGTGCCTCAATTTCCCCTTCTGTAAAAATGGGCTCATGATACTGACTTCCTTTCTAAAGCACTTTGAGATCTAGGGATGAAATGAACTAAGTATTAATATAATATAGTTATTGCATTTCTGGGCTTCCCACACAACTCTGTTAATAATTCAGTCCTGACCAACAGCCTTCCGGCTGTTCCTGGTCTGGGCTCCCCACGCTGCTGTGCCAACGCATCTCAATTCTGAGCTGCATCCCTCACCATTCTAACATCTGAACCTCAACACCACCTATTTATTCCAGTTCTGGAGCTCTTTAGACAGATACCTCCCTATGAATTGTGTAACAGATTGCTAATATGAACCAAAAGATTTCCAGGCTAGGATAAGCCAACTCCACAACAAAACTCATTTTACTTGTGTCCAAAATCACGTTTGAATCCTAATGCTATTTTTAGGAAACTTACCTGGATCTTCGTTACCTAAGTCTTTCAAAGCTGGCAACCTTGCAAGTGTGAGCTTAGCGCATTAAGCAGCATGTGCGGGGGAGGAGAGGATTGCTTCAGAGCCTTGGCACCTGCTGAGAGAAGGAAGAAGATGGCCACCACGGGGCAAAATGCTTTGCCATAATGTTGACAAAGTTAGTTCCCTGCTCCTCAGGTTCCTTTCAATGTGCAATGGAGCAAGTGTTTCAAAACAAGCCAAGAGATTCAATTTCAAAGTAAATATAAATAAATAAAATACACAAATGCAACAGAAAATTGAAAATGTAAATGAAAAGAGTCAGGCAAGTCCAAAGTTAATGTTCTCATGGCACCATTAATTCCACCACTTTGAAGATGCAGAATAGATATTATAACGAGTAATCCAACCAACTACAAATGTGGCCAAGTTATACAGGATTTAGTGGTATTTCTATGGTGCGCATTGATTTTTAGTACTAGTATTTATGTGTAACACAATAGTGCCAGTCAGAGATCAGGGTCCCGTTGTGCTAGATATTGTACACGTGTAATAGGATTGTCCCAGCCCCAAAGACCTTACAATACGGTAAGATACAACAGGTGGTGGTAAGAAACAAGGGCATGGGGAGGCCCAAATGACAGTGAAATGATCATATTTGATATAACGTAGAGTAGTCACAGTCTCGGAGCATCTCACCCCACTGGTGTGAGGTCAGGAAGTATTACGGTCTCCATTTTGCAGATAAGGAAACCAAAGCACAGAAAGGTAAGGGACTTGCCCAAGTTCACAAAGGAAAGTGTGTAGTAGGCTGGAAGTAAAATGCAGATTAACTGATTCCTAGTCCCCTCTGCCTCAACTGCAGGACCACTCATTTTTCACTCAAGATCACTCTCACCTTGCAAACAGTGATGCTAGGTGTAGTTATTACTTACATTACAGACTTCTTCGGAAAACACAGGGGCTGGCAGTTCGGTAGATGGTGCACACTCTTGGTTCTGACTCAGTATGAAGCCATGGGCATAGAGGCACTTATGTGGTTGTGCATATATCTATATTAACAGTACTTATGACAGCAGACACTATAAGGCTGCCCAAGGTCACGCAGCAGTAAATTAGTAGCTGAGCTGGGATCAGAACTGCTGTTCTCCCTAGTGTCACCTCTCACTCTAAAGCACCAGTACCACACTAGGAGAAAACATGTGTGCATAGCCACTCCTCACCACTCAGCAATGGGGAAGTATTTCCCCCAGTGTGGGGTGATACAAACTGCTACCAGGGGCAAAGAGTTCAAGAAGAAAGAGTTGCCCTGGGAAGAAGAGGTTAAAGTCACATGCAGGTGCTTTTCTGCTTAAAAGTCTCCTGGGGATGGAGGGGTAGCCTAAAACCTGATTTATGAAGCAATATCCCCAAACTTAATGCAAAATCTTGATAAGAATGTTCTTTATGGCAGGAAAAGAGGATTGGTGAGTGAGGGAAAGGAGAAAACAAAGGAGTCAATTCTCTTGATTTTGCCTGCTGGCTTTAGAACAAGGTAAACACATCTATAGAGTAGAGATATTTGAACTCACATCCTTGAGGGGCTCATTAGACTTTATACAGTCCAGCAAGGAGGGCCCCCCATTTTCATACAACCCCTCTGCAAATGGGTAGTTGAGTGTGAACAGAAAAGAAATGCTCATAGCCCTGAGCACAGCAAGATATGTCTGCCCTGCAGCTGGGAGGTGTGATTCCCAGCACAGGTAGACACTCTAGCTCAGCTTGGGCTAGCTGCCCAAGTCCAAGCTTGCCCAACTCCCTGGGCCCAAGCTCAGGTGGCTAACCCAAGCCACCACCTGAGCAGCAGTGTCCACACTGCTATTTTTAGCATGCTAGCTCAAGCTGAGCTAGTGTGAGTCTACCTACCTGCACTGGGAATCACCCCCCACACACACACCCACACCCACACCCCAACAGCAGTGTAGACATACCCACGCAGACTCCATTCAAAAGTCACCCCATATTCTGTGCTGCCCTCAGGTACATGGGTGAAACTCCCATTAATGGCAACCAGGTAAATCAGAGCAGACTTGGGTTCTCTCTATCTACAGGGTACCCTACCATTTAAAGCTATGGTGGGAATACGAGCTCCAGAGGGTGGGAAGAGGATACAAAGAGTTTCACTAGCTAGGATGACAGTTCAAATCCAATACAGAAGCCTCATGACTGAAGTTGGTACCGTCTGATGGCTGTTTAGTGGCCTAAGCAGAGCAAGATGGTGGGATTCAGTCCATTTCCTAGTGGGACCAGTATCCACATCACAACCAGTATTAAGTGGCTCCTTCATGTCAGGGCTGAGGTACGTTGGCAGAGCACTGGAGGGGCTAAACTTGTCACTATCTGTGCTGTGCCAGTTCTGTGGATGAAGAGGGGATTTCTGCTTCCAGGGCTGTAAGGTGGGCTGGCCTATATTCCACCCTGGTACCACAAACCACCAAGGGTATAAATTGGTGGCTCCTTCATGGAGCCGTGAGCCCAGGCATGTTGCTGGCATGGTTCACTGATACACCTGCCCTTTCTGCACTGAGATTAAGTGTAAAGGGAAACCCTGGCTGGTAAACCCTCCTGCTGTGTAAATCTACCAAGGTACCATCACCAAGTGCATCTTTATTATTGTTTTGCCTTATGCTCCAGGTACAACTCAACTTAGCAGCAGATCGAAGAGGCCTCCTTCCTGCTCCAGCCTTTTATACTAGTTTTCTTCTCCTAGCTGGCAAGCTAATTATCTCATTAGTTCATCAGACTCCTTACAGGTGCAAATGACTCCCTAACTGTTCAAACCCAGACTACCTTACTCCCTCCTACTCTAACTATGCCCAGTTCCTGTGTCTTCTAAGTGACCAGGGTGCTGGCTCCCAAAAGGGGCTTTATTTATAGTTGCTAACAGCACCATCTCAAAGAAAGATACTGGTGCATGTCCCTCTTCTGTCTCCTCTACAACATTTTCTTGGGGTTCTGGCTGCATCCTTCTGTTTATTCACTTCATCCTTCTGTTTATTCACATCCCATCCCCAGTAAGCCCAGGAATCTCATCACCAACCTCCCCCCGGGACTGGCCAAAATGGCCACTTACCAGTCAGGAGGAGGAAGCTGGCTGAGGATGTTCTCTGTGACTGTGGATCTGGGCACCATGCCTCTGGATGCCACCCACTAACTCCCTTGATTTCAGAGCAAAGGGAGCTGTCCGGGCTTTTCTGCTCGGTGTCCCCTTCCAGATCCCTTAGTTTGAACCTTTGACCCAATGCCTTTCTTCTTTTGTTTTTCATTGCCCCAAGCCATTCAGTTGACCCCTGTGTTCTTTTGACTCCTCCCCTCTGCTGAAGGTGAGGTCTGATGTTCTCATGGGTGGAACCCCTTTTGGGGACCCAATGGTTTCTCTCATGCCCCAGGCTGGCTTGGGATCCAGCAGCTCCTCTCTCCAGAGGGATTAGGGTTATTGGGCATCACAGGTGGCCTGTGGATTCAGGTGAATTAATAGTGTGCTCTGCTTCTTCCCCCGCAAGCATCAGAGAACACGGTTGGCACTGATCTCATCCCAATCACTTTAATAAAGCCAGCAGGGCTCTGAGAGCCCATGGGGCATTGGGAGGGAAATGGCTGCCCTGGAGAGGTAGTTTTATGTAAACAAATCCAGATTATTCACGCACATGCAAGCAGGCACACATGAAAATATGCACAGCCCAGAGCCACGCACAAACATACCTGGCAAGAACAGGCCACTTGCATCCTCCCACGTGCAATTCTGCATGATTTTTCATTCCCTCATTCCTACAAATGGCTTTCCTAGCCTGCTCCTGAATTTCTACAATGGTGGTGCTTTGGCCAGATGTATATGCATATACAGGCATGGCCATGAGCCCTTGGACATATACACATGCACATACTCGAGAGGCTTTGAGTAACATCTCCAAGCAGTGTGCATGGGTATCTGTGCAAAGCTAAGCCCATGCCCACACAGGCATGTGAATATGCATGCACATGCATGTGCATCTGGTCATTACAGAAGAAGTTAGGAGAGACATTTGTTGGAATGAGGTAATGAGAGATCCTGCCAAACTGCAGACTGGAGGAGCCACGTTTTAGTGCATGTGCATCTGCACGCATAATGATGGACTCATTCATCCAGACACGTGTACATCTAGGGAATCCTCCAAGTGCATATCTGCAGCCAGCACTCAGGGGCAGGCAGCAGCCACTGGCCAGCTAAGAGCCAGAGGGGCCAGATCCAGCAATAAAATCAGGGAGGCAGGAATGGGAATCAGCTTTGAACTGGGACCTTCTGCGTTCCCATGGCTCATTGCTGCTCTCCAGCCCCAACAGCGGTTCCTAAATCTCTCTAGTAGCAGCCTTCAGCCGCACATGTCCATAGATTCAAGTTTTGTGGATTATGCCCCCTCCCAGTCTTGCGCTACATCTGGGGATCTTGCCTTAATCCATCCCTGTATGCCACTAGGCACCCACATCCACACAAACACCCTCCCCCTTCTGCACCAGCAGGCAGCCAAACACTGTACACATGGACACCTTCCCCCCTCCCCCTCCCCTCCAGAGACTTTTTATCACAAAACATGCAAACAAACAAGCTATCTTGGACAAATGGCTGGGAAGCTTTTATCCACAAAGGGCAGGTGCTTAGCCTGGTGAAACGTGGCCAGAGTTTCAAAGGGGCAGACGCAGTGCAAGCCAGGTGGATTGGGAGGAATGATGAGTACATTCACCCACTGTTGCTCTCCGCTGCAGAAAGCTGCCTTGCCACCTGCTGGACTGCAGAGGGAAAGGACAGTGGTGGGGAAAGGGCACAAAGAAAAGGCAAATATTTCCCTGGCGTAACTCCATGGCAGGCAATGGAGTTACAACAGTGATGAATCTGGCCTGTTAAAGACTAACCCAGCCCACAGGGCCCCTCTAACTCATGCTGAGAGAGGGAAGAAAGGTTATATGTGTATTATCATAGGAGCACAGTCATGGACCAGGACTCCACTGCACTAGGCACTATACAAACCCTGAACAAAACCACACATTCCCCATCCCAAAGAGCTCACACACACACTAAGGGCTGGTCTACACTACGACTTTAGGTCGAATTTAGTAGCGTTACCTCGATTTAAGCCTGGACTCGTCCACACAATTAAGCCCTTTTTTTCGACTTAAAGGGCTCTTTAAATCGATTTCTTTACACCACCTCCGACGACGGGATTAGCGCTAAAATCGGTTTTGACATTTCGAATTTGGGTTAGTGTGGCCGCAATTCGATGGTATTGGCCTCCGGGAACTATCCCACAGTGCACCATTGTGACCGCTCTGGACATCAATCTGAACTCGGATGCACTGGCCAGGTAGACAGGAAAAGCCCCGCGAACGTTTGAATTTCATTTCCTGTTTGCCCAGCGTGGAGAGCACAGGTGACCACGCAGAGCTCATCAGCACAGGTAACCATGATGGAGTCCCAGGATCGCAGAAGAGCTCCAGCATGGACCGAACGGGAGGTACGGGATCTGATCGCCATATGGGGAGACGAATCCGTGCTAGCGGAACTCCGTAGCAGTAAAAGAAATGCAAAAACATTTGAAAAAGTCTCAAAGGGCATGAAGGACAGAGGCCATAACAGGGATGCACAGCAGTGCCGCGTGAAAATTAAGGAGCTAAGGCAAGCCTACCAGAAAACCAGAGAGGCAAACGGAAGGTCCGGGGCACAGCCGCAGACATGCCGCTTCTACGCCGAGCTGCATGCCATGCTAGGGGGTGCAGCCACCACTATCCCAACCCTGTGCTATGACTCCGTCAATGGAGACTCACGCAACACAGAAGCGGGTTCTGGGGACGAGGAAGACGATGATGATGAACAGACGGGAGATGGCTCACAGCAAGGAGGCAGAGAAACCGTTTTCCCCAACAGCCAGGATCTGTTTATCACCCTGGACCTGGAGCCAGTAAACCCCGAACCCACCGAATCCCAAAGCGTGCTCGCAGACCCCGGAGAAGGGACCTCTGGTGAGTGTACCTTTGTAAATATTACACATGGTTTAAAAGCAAGCGTGTTTAATGATTAATTTGCCCTGGCATTCACGGCCAGGACAGCTACTGGAAAAGTCTGTTAACGTGTATGGGGATGGAGCGGAAATCCTCCAGGGACATCTCCAGAAAGCTCTCCTGGATGTACTCCCAAAGCCTTTGCAAAAGGTTTCTGGGGAGGGCTGCCTTATTCCGTCCGCCATGGTAGGACACTTTACCACGCCAGGCCAGTAGCACGTAGTCTGGAATCATTGCATAGCAAAGCATGGCAGCGTATGGTCCCGGTGTTTGCTGGCATTCAGACAACATCCATTCCTTATCTCTCTGTGTTATCCTCAGGAGAGTGATATCATTCATGGTCACCTGGTTGAAATAGGGTGCTTTTATTAAGGGGACATTCAGAGTGCCCGTTCCTGCTCGGCTGAACAGAAATGTTCCCCACTGTTAGCCACGCGGTGGGGGGAGGGGTGAAGTGATCATCCCAGGGAATTGGGTGTGTGTGGGGGGGGGGGGGGGGGTTAGTTGGGTTTGTGCTGCACGTTAACCCGGCAACCGCATCCCTCCCTCCTTTTAAATTGCCATACCATTTTAAATGGCCAACCCAACGGCTGCTTGGTATGGAAAATGAGGGTGCTGCTGTTTGAAACCATTCCCACATGTTATTAAGGTTAAAGAAGCCAAAAGACTGTGGCTTACCATGGCTGCCTGCAAGCCGAATTCTGTTGCCTGGCCCTGCGTGAGTGATCTCTCACACCAAATCGGCAGACCCTCAATATAAATAGAGGCAAAATACGACCTTGTAACGAAAGCATTTGTGCTATGTAATGTGAACAGCAAGGTTTAACGGGAAAGAGTGATCCTATTGTTCTCTAAAATGTGTCTTTTTAACTACCTATCTCCCTTTTCCCCCACCAGCTGCAAATGTTTCTCCTTCGCAGAGGCTAGTGAAGATTAGAAGGAGGAAGAAGAGAACTCGGGATGAAATGTTCTCGGAGCTCCAGACGGCCTCCCACGCTGACAGGGTTCAGCAGAATGCTTGGAGGCAGACAATGTCTGACTGCAGAAAAGCACAGTTTGAACGCGAGGAGAGGTGGCGGGCTGAATCGCGTGCTGAATCGGAGAGGTTGCGTGCTGAATCGCGGGCTGAATCTGAGAGGTGGCGTCAGATTGAGAACAGAAGGCAGGAGTCCATGCTCCGACTGCTGGAGCATCAAAGTGAGATGCTCCAGCGTATGGTTGAGCTGCAAGAAAGGCAGCAGGAGCACAGACCGCCACTACAGCCCCTGTGTAACCAACAGCCCTCCTCCCCAAGTTCCATGGCGTCCTCACCCAGACGCCCAAGAACGCGGTGGGGGGGCCTCCGGCCACCCAGCCACTCCACCCCAGAGGATTGCTCAAGCAGCAGAAGGCTGGCCTTCAATAAGTTTTGAAGTTTCTAATTTTTAAAGTTTTAAAGTTTTATAGTGCACGGTGTCCTTGTCCTTCCCTCCTCCCCCACCCCACCCAGCGCTTCCCTCCTCCCCCATCCCTCCTGGGCTACCTTGGCAGTTATCCTCCTATTTGTGTGAATTAATAAAGAATGCATGAATTTGAAGTAACAATGACTTTATTGCCTCTGCAAGCGGTGATCGAAGGGGGGAGGGGAGGGTGTCTAGCTTACAGTGAAGTAGAGTGAACCGGGCGGGGGCGGGGGGGAGGTTCATCAAGGAGAAACAAACAGAACTTTCACACCGTAGCCTGGCCAGTCATGAAACTGGTTTTCAAAGCTTCTCTGATGCGCACCGCACCCTGCTGTACTCTTCTAATCGCCCTGGTGTCTGGCTGCGCGTAATTAGCGGCCAGGCGATTTGCCTCAGCCTCCCACCCCGCCATAAACGTCTCCCCCTTACTCTCACAGATATTGTGGAGCGCACAACAAGCAGTAATAACAATGGGAATATTGTTTTCGCTGAGGTCTAACCGAGTCAGTAAACTGCGCCAGCGCGCTTTTAAACGTCCAAATGCACATTCTACCACCATTCTGCACTTGCTCAGCCTGTAGTTGAACAGGTCCTGACTACTGTCCAGGCTGCCTGTGTATGGCTTCATGAGCCATGGCATTAAGGGGTAGGCTGGGTCCCCAAGGATAACTATAGGCATTTCAACATCCCCAACGGTTATTTTCTGGTCTGGGAAGAAAGTCCCTTCCTGCAGCTTTTGAAACAGACCAGAGTTCCTGAAGACGCGAGCGTCATGTACCTTTCCTGGCCATCCCACGTTGATGTTGGTAAAACGTCCCTTGTGATCCACCAGTGCTTGCAGCAGCATTGAAAAGTACCCCTTTCGGTTTATGTACTCGCTGGCTTGGTGCTCCGGTGCCAAGATAGGGATATGGGTTCCATCTATCGCCCCACCACAGTTAGGGAATCCCATTGCAGCAAAGCCATCCACTATGACCTGCACATTTCCCAGAGTCACTACCCTTGATATCAGCAGCTCTTTGATTGCCCTGGCTACTTGAATCACAGCAGCCCCCACAGTAGATTTGCCCACTCCAAATTGATGTCCGACTGACCGGTAGCTGTCTGGCGTTGCAAGCTTCCACAGGGCTATGGCCACTCGCTTCTCAACTGTCAGGGCTGCTCTCATCTTGGTATTCTGGCGCTTCAGGGCAGGGGAAAGCAAGTCACAAAGTTCCATGAAAGTGCCCTTACGCATGCGAAAGTTTCGCAGCCACTGGGAATCGTCCCACACCTGCAGCACTATGCGGTCCCACCAGTCTGTGCTTGTTTCCCGGGCCCAGAATCGGCGTTCCACGGCATGAACCTGCCCCATTACCACCATGATTTTCACATTGCTGTGGCCCGTACTTTGTGAGAAGTCTATGTCTATTTCCTCATCACTCTCGTCACCGCGCTGCTGTTGCCTCTGCGCTGCTGTTGCCTCCTCCTCCTCCTCCTCCTGGTTTTGCTTTGACAGGTTCCGGCTATGCATATACTCCAGGATAATGCGCGTGGTTGTCATAGTGCTCATAATTGCCGCGGTGATCTGAGCGGGCTCCATGATCCCAGTGCTATGGCGTCTGGGCAGAAAAAAGGCGCGAAACGATTGTCTGCTGTTGCTTTCACGGAGGGAGGGAGGGAGGGAGGGAGGGAGTGGGGGCCTGACGACATGTACCCAGAATCACCCGCGACACTGTTTTTGCCCCATCAGGCATTGGGATCTCAACCCAGAATTCCAATGGGCGGCGGAGACTGCGGGAACTGTGGGATAGCTACCCACAGTGCAACGCTCCAGAAGTCGACGCTAGCCTCGGTACTGTGGACGAAGTCCACCGACTTAATGCACTTAGAGCATTTTGTGTGGGGACACGCACAATCAACTGTATAAAAACGATTTCTATAAAACCGACTTCTATAAATTCGACCTAATTTCGTAGTGTAGACATACCCTAAGACAAGAGCGAACAGAAGGGTACAGGCAGATGAAGGACTACAAGTGAACAATGAGACAATGTTGGTCAGCGTGACAGACAGTGCTCTCTGCATACCAACAGCGTAGGTCTTGTCAAGGTTTTGTAGGCATCCCAGCAAAGGCGAGTTTTAAGGAAGACTTGAAGGAGGATAACGGG
Organism: Platysternon megacephalum; assembly: GCA_003942145.1. Lineage (NCBI taxonomy): Eukaryota > Metazoa > Chordata > Testudines > Platysternidae > Platysternon > Platysternon megacephalum. The sequence continues at coordinate 1,781,274 of QXTE01000195.1, read as the reverse complement.
GCAGCTTTGTGGATGTTGATGGGGAGCATCTCCCAAGCGTGAGGGACAGCATTAGGGGAAGCACAAAAGTGCTTGCTTGAAAATGCAACAAGTGGGCGATGGAGGCTGGCATCCTGGACTGATTTTCTTTTTTTTCTTCGCCGCTTGGGGCGGCAAAAAAGCTGGAACCGGCCCTGATGAGGAGGTGTCAATTCCAGGAGAGGCAAAGCTGCTTCTGTAGTGAGCCAGCCACTCCCAGTCCCTATTCAAGCCCAAATTAATGGTGTTAAATTTGCAAATGAATTAATGGATTTTAGTTCTGCTGTATGCCCAAATAAATCTGTTAGTCTTTAAGGTGCCACCAGACTCCTTGTTGTTTTTGCACTCTCTGCTAATGCGCAATACACTGGAGCTCCAAACACTGCAGAGCAGCAGCAGAATAGCAGCACTCCGCAGCACTAAGAGCAGCCACTCCTAGGCCTCTGCGGAGTCCTTCCACAGGCCTCTGCCTGCCATGTCCAACTCTCTCTGTTCCCCCCCCCCCCCAGGCCAGCAGGCAAACCCCGCCCTCTCCTTCTCCCCTGGCTTCTCCAGGTCCCTGCCCCTCTCTACTGCATTGTCACATCAGTTTCCAGCTGGGCCCAGCCCCTCCTTCCCAAGGGATCTATTCTCTGCTCCAGCTCTCTCTCCAGGCCTCACTTTTTCTAATGAATCAATTCATTCCCTCCACCTGGGGAGGCAAACAGGCTGTGTCACAGGGGACTGGGCCCATCTCCCCAAAGGGACCAGCTACCCTGTGACACAAACACTGGGGTCCCTTTGTGTTAGGCACTGTACGTACACATAAGAGACAGCCCCTGCCCCAAAGAGCATACACCCTAAGGAGACAAAGAGGAACGGAGGCCCAGAGAGGGGAAGCAACAAGCCCAAAGTCGCACAGCAGATCAGTGGCCAAGACTAGAACTGGGGTCTCAAGCCCATTCCAGTGCACTAATCCATAGGCCCGTGCCACATCTGGAGACAGGCTTACTTCTCTTCTGCACGTATGCACCTGTTTCTTTACACTGGTGACTACGGTTCATTCACGTTCCAAGGTTACTTATGCCCACCCTGGCAGGAAGAACCCTCTCTGGGGCACAGCAAACACGGTCTATGCCTGCTGGCTCCCTGCAGACTCTGAAAATGTGCCTAAAGCTGGAATGAAACCCAGACATGGTAGTGGCAGCAAGTAGCTGTGAAAGTGGGTGGGGAGAGAGACATCTCCAGGTGGGAATGGGCAGAGGCATCTCACAGAGAGCCAACTGTGAGGGCAAGGAAGACTTACTGGCCATGTAACCACATGCTTCCTGGGCCCCATCCCCTTAGTACCTCTCCTCTGTATTTACCCCACACAGACAGGCTTTGTACTGTATAGAAATGGGGGAAGGGGTTCATTCATACTAGAGTTTATATGGTGTGTATGTGACTGTGTAGCTATATGAAGTTATGGGTGGATGTGCAAGAATGAGAAAGCACTGTCTACAAGTAGGAGCATGTATGATGGGGTGAGACTGTATGTTTGAGAGAGGAGTGGTTGTGTTTCTATGTAAAAGCACCTCAGTGGGTGTGTTCGTGTATATTGTTAGTGCATATTGTGCTGTGCATACAGGTATAGAGAGGAGCAGCGTGTACGTCTGGCTATTAGGGGGGTGCATAGGCTTGTTCAGGTCTGGGCAGGCCACTGAGTTCTATTAGAGCTGGGCAAATAGCATAAAAAAAGCCACATTTGAATGTTTAAATGACTTTGCTTCAAATATCTTTGTGCCTTTGTGTTTGCTTCCTATGCCTTTTCCAGCGTCAAGTTCACCAGCAGGAATAGGCCTGGGCCTAGCGAGCTTGAACTGAACGCTGGAGAATGCTCACAAAAGCAAATCTTACAGTCACACTGATTCAGTCAGGGAATGGAAATATACCATGTGACACCCCCCCCCCTTGTCCAATCAAATGGGCATAACTTGAATCTCAAATATTGCATATGTACAGTGAATGGCTCACAGGGAGACCTACCGGTGATTGTCTGAAATCATCTGGGGAGTGATGGCACATAACAAATACATCCAAGACAATCTGAAGTGGCTCACAGACAAGACACACAGGAAAAGAGGCAACATGTGTCACATCCGTGCCTGGCTGAGAAGGCATCACCCAGCTCTAGTGAATGCCTAGCACAATGGGGCCCCATTCTTGGGTGGCCGTGAGGCACTACTGTAATCAACATGATTAAATGCCAGTGCTATTCTGAACAGCATCATTAGGTTGCTTCTTCTCCTGTGGTCTTATCTGACTGAAGAGAGCAGAGCCAAGCCAAGCCAGGGGACTACTGACCGCTGTGTTGAGTTATGTAGCACAGTGCCTGCTTACTGACTCCTGAGTGCCCCCTAGTGGTTAGGGTTGCCTCTGTGGCCCTCCCACCTCTATTTTCCCTTCATCCAGGCCCCTTTAAGAATACAGTCACCAGTGACCTTCTAAGCTCAAATCCTTCCATTCACACTTCCCCAGTTCTCCTCAGACTGGCAACAGAGCTTATCAAATAGAACTCAAAAGTTTTTCAGTTCATCTTCCCTTCTCTAACTCCCCCTCACAGGCCTTACCTAGTTAGGGTTCTGCAGGGGCCACATTTGCTCCTAGCAGCTGCTGTTTCCACCAGCTTCAGTTTCACACACTCTCCTGAGCTCCCTAATTCAGTACCAGCCTTCCCACCACTAATGAGCTCCACTACACTCTCTCAACCACACCCCTGCCTGCAGCTTCCTGCAGCCTTTTATATTGGAATCACGGGATTTCTCTCAGGTGGGGCTCATCTTGCAATCAGGCCCAATGAAGCCCTAGGCTCTCCAGCCCACTGCAAGACACCCTGTTTCAGATGGAATTAAAATTGCTCCAAATTTGGAGTCAGGTATCTAACTGCCAAGCCGCTTGTTGTCCATTAGTAACTGGACACACACACACACACACACACACATATATCCATCTCTCTGCTCCTCCAGGGGCACCGGATCTCCCATGGGGTCCTGCATATGCAGAATGAGAATGTCTCTCTGGACAGCGGCTATGTTCACAGGCTTGTGGAGTGGGGCCAGTGGATTGACCATGACATGGACCTGACTCCCCAGAGCATCAGCACCACCTGTTTTGTGGATGGAACAGACTGTTCACAAGGCTTCATTAACTCTAACCAGTGCTTCCCTATCCAGGCACACTGTGCCTTCAACTGCCCAGGCCCTGTGCCCAGGCAAATGGCCAGAGCAAATGAGTCTCAGTGGGCTCAGTAACAACAGAAAGAACAGTATGCTAACAGTAGTAATAACGCAAATCTAGGTTCTGTGACTCTGTGAAAAGGGACCTGTGCTCTCTCCCCTGGAATGACCATAGGGAATATACCCCTGGCACTCAAATCTCTCCACTGCTGTCACTGTGTCTCTGGGCTGTCACTGTGTCACTGGTGGATCTAGCTTCCTCCTAGGACAGCTGCAGCCTCGGGAGCAGCTGAACAGCATCACCTCCTTCGTGGATGGCAGCATGGCGTACGGCAGCACGGCCTTGTGGCTGGCCAAGAAACTCTGCAACTTCACCCACAAGCTGGGCTGCTGGCTGGGAACCTGAAGTACTCTGATGGTGGGGGGCTCCCATCCTGCCCTGCACTGAGAAGAAATCCCCCAATTCCTGCACCTTGACTAGGAACCCCTGTGCTCCCACTAACACGTCTGATGTTTCCTGCTTTGTAGCAGGTAGGAGACGCTCAGGACAGCATGGCGGAATAGCAGTATACGTCCAGTTTGGCTGCTGTTCCAACACACGCTTTAAATAACTACAGTCCCTTTTGGAATGAAAATTCCCCAAATTCTTCCTGATTCTGGAGTTTCTCCTTCTCTTCCCAGCAATGTCCCTCTCCCACATGCTCCATTTGTGCTTCTAATTGGGATTCTCAAATGACGTCTCTAATACAATGGCTGCCCTGTACAGGACCTGCTTTGCATGCTCCACCCCATGTCCTAGGGGACCTCTCGGGGCACATTCTGAGTCTGTAACATGGGTGCCCCATGGAAGACTTTCTATCCTGGTTTTGGGCTGCCTTCTGTCCTCTAAGAGCCAATGCTCCCACCTGCTTTCTCCTTTCCAGTTTGGCTTTTCTGCTGGGTTCCATCTCCTCTTGCTAGCCCTAGCTTGGTGTCCCTCCACAGCATGTTTTGTTTCTGCCCCCAAAATGGGTGATTTATTCTATCTGTGCAATGGACTGCAGAGTGCAGTCTTGGTCTAGCTGCTCCTGTCAGGTCAGCAGCACATGGGAGGAGCTGGCTTTCTGCGCTGAGGATTTCACTGAAGTGATATTAGAATTCCTGCTTTAATGGCCTCTTCCCTCCCCAGGGCACTCGAGATCTGATGAGCATTTAGGAATACAGGTCCTGGCGGCTGTGTTCCTGAGGGAGAACGAGAAAGTCTCTGCAGCCGTCCACCAGCTCAGCCCTTCCTGGAGTGAGGAATGCTGCTACCAGGAGACCTGCAAGATCATCAGTGCATATCTCCAAGTCAGGGCAACAGTTTGGAGCTGCCCAACCCATGGCATGGCATCCCTCATTCAGGACCACACCCAACTCCTACTGAAGCCAGCAGACAGATTTGCCCTGACTTCAGTGACCGTTGCATCAGACCCATAGTTGCCACCACATATTTCTCAGCTGTTCTCTCACACGTCCCCGCTTGGCAGACCCTGCTCTTATCAGAGACGGGCTGAGAATGCTACACATTAAGCCAAGTTAATGTACACGTAGATTTATATAAGAGCAGCCCTGACCTTGGGAAACCTCTGATAAAGCTTATACAGCAAACAGAAACTAATGCTAGGATCAAACTGCAGCTGGCAGGGAATGGCCCTTCGCCTGGAAATCACGGGGCTCCCAGAACTCTGACTCACTTCAGTGGCAGGTGCAGGTGGCTCAGCACCTCTGAAAATCAAACCTTTAATGCTGGCCCCAGGGTGGGAGCAATGGCACAACCATCCACCCATCCCTAGTGTAATACATGTGAGGAGGTGGGTGAGCTCCTGGCCTGCCTGCTAGGGAAGCAGTTCTACGCTCTGTTTGATGGGGACAGGTGAGAGGTCCTGTGACAAAGCAGCACTTTGTCATTCAGTCCCCAAATGCCAGCTCAGAATTCCAGCACTGGGTGATCACAGCATTAGCTTCCTCAAATTCCTCAGGCCACCCAGGATTTATCACAGGGAAGGGATGCTTATGTCAGCATTACTTAGCTGGGCACTACACATTAGCTACACCTCCCAGCAGAGAGAAGAGCTGGCAAAGGTAACTTTCTTCAGGATCCTGTGCAAGAACGCCCACATCCGCCAGCTCCCCACAGACATCTTCTCAGCCACTTCCTGGACCACTTTGTCCCCCTGCAATAGTCTCCTGATTCCCAGGGTGGATCTGGCTGCCTGGAGACAGGATCCAACAGGTAAAACCTGGAGCATCTGGCTGTTGGCTATGGAAAGCCCCCAGGCAAGGCAACTGCTCAAAAATTTTCATCCAACAAGCATATTGCAGTGGGCTGTGATAGCAGGGTGATGTGACAAATAAGGTGCATCTACTGTAGCTGTGTACCTGGGATGACCTTTACATTTCTAAATCTGCAGAGATTAGCAGCCATGTGGCGTTCAGCTCAGTGCACGGTTTCAGATCACACACACTGTGTCCTTTCTTGTTTGGTCACTCTCCATGCATTCCGTTTGTGCCTGGAAAACCATGATTAGCTAGGGACAGCCCACACTTATCAATACAGGCCATTGCACCATGTCTGAGACAGCAAGGCTATTTTGACAGGTTTCAGAGTAGCAGCCGTGTTAGTCTGTATCAGCAAAATGAACAGGAGTACTTGTGGCATAGAATGGAACATACAGTAAGAAGATATTTATATCTCATGTTCTCTGTATGTATAAATATCTTCTTACTGTATGTTCCATTCTATGCATCCGAAGAAGTGGGCTGTAGCCCACGAAAGCTTATGCTCAAATAAATTTGTTAGTCTCTAAGGTGCCACAAGTACTCCTGTTCACAAGGCTATTTTGTACTCTAGGACTAGGAAAACAGGCTGTCTTCAGTGCCAGTGTGTGGTAACTGGCGAGAACTAGGGACTGTTAACTAGAGATGCATGTAAAGCAGTGTTGCACTCACCAATATGTAGTTTTATTGGTCCTACAAAGCCCAAGAACTATGTGGTGCATTCCTGAGTACCATCTACTGCCACTTTCTCTATTAATAACCACTCTCTCTTTTACAAAGCACTCCTGTAACAGTGACCATGCTGGGAGCCTGATTAGTTTTTCACTTATGTCAGCTCCACACAGCTGTAAGACCATAGACTTCAGTGGTTACCTCTGATTGATGCTGGGCTAGGGGAGCAGAGAATTGGGACTGCACATTGTGCGACCTTGTTGTAATGAAGATGCACAAGGGGGTCAGAGTTAAGGCTGCGGTGGCAATCTCCTGCCTTTAGTTAGGAGGGTTAAAATCCAGGCTGCCCCAACACAGATTTCAGGGCATTTTGCACATTCCGATGACCATATCAGGGAGTTTGTCCATACTCTGTACAGTCTACAACCCAATTTCCTTTGCTATAGAGTCAGTGGCCCTTCACTGTCTCTCTGTCCCTCTCCCCAGTCCCCGCTGCAGAAGGAGCCTACTTTGTTCCCTGTAAATCCTCTGTATTCTTTGAGTACCAGTCTGGCTACGGCCCGGAGGGGCCTTTGTCCCTACTCTGCAGCCATGCCAGCAGAGAGTGCAGACCCCACTGCCCATGTTCCAAGGTCAGGCATCCAGAGAGCCAGCAGCAGGAACCATTCTCTGTGCTGTGCTAAAGAGTTGGGTGAAAAACCCCTATAAGTGGGTAAAGCGGGTTATCAGGATGGAGCAGGAGGAGAGGCTGTTTCTTGGGTAGCCAGGACCCAAACCACACAGTTCCCTAACATTGGACACTGCATTTTCAGAGAGAAAGAAATGGAGTTAAGGGACTTAATTTACAACTTCTTGAAATTTATAACGAGCTGCCTATCCCTATAGGCCAGGGGTAGGCAACCTATGGCACGCGTGCCAAAGGCAGCATGCGAACTGATTTTCAGTGGCACTCACACTGCCCAGGTCCTGGCCACCAGGGGGGGGGGGGGCTCTGCATTTTAATCTAATTTTAAATGAAGCTTCTTAAACATTTTAAAAACCTTATTTACTTTACATACCACAATAGTTTAGTTATATATTATAGACTTATAGAAAGAGACCTTCTAAAAATATTAAAATGTATTACTGGCACACAAAACCTTAAATTAGAGTGAATAAATGAAGACTTGGCACACCACTTTGAAAGATTGCTGACCCCTGCTATAGGATCATTCTGTATCACACCCTAACATGTAACCAAGCTGCCTGTGGGAGCTGTGTATGCCTCATCTATAGTGCCACCTAGTGGGGGAATGGAAAATAACAGAGCTATTATTACTACTATTATACTAGAGGCCCCATTGTGCTAGGTGCTGTACAGAGCATGAGTGACAGTCCTTGCCCAGGAAAGGTTACAATATATCACCAACAATTCAGATTAATAAATCACTTTCCGTGTACACAGCACCTGAAGGATCTCCAAGCATTCTACAAAATGCTCTGTTAATGGGGCGGTCAGTTGGTTTACCACTGAAATGCATGTCCAATTACTGGTATAGCACCCATGCCCCCTGCTGGCAAGGGCTGGGAGTGTGGTGGCCTCTGCTCCCACGGAAGGAGATCTACACATCACTCAATTGACAAGCTGCAAGGAGAATTCCACTCACACAGCTCATCTGAGGAGTGAGTACAAAGCATAGGGATGATGGACCCCATGTGGAGAGCACCCTGGGGAAAGCAAAACCAAAGAGGACACTGGCCCCCATGCCTGCCTCTGCATGGATACATCACGGGGTGGAGTGATATTTCTAGACTCAGCCCTCTGTACTGGGAGGCATGAGTGACTGATTCTCAGCTACACATTACATGCCAAAGGGCCCAGTTCTGATCTCACCCACACAGGTGTAAATCTAGAGTAACTCCATGACGTTCAGTGGAGTGACTCCAGATGTACACTGAGCTTGTTGTTAGGCCTGTAGCGAGGACACCCTTGCATTCCTGCTCTGTGCCTATAAAAAGTCTGTTCGATCCATTCTAACACCATTTCTGTTCTCTGATCTGGGGAATCGGACCTTCAGTGCTACCTCGCAGAAGAGTCCCTAGGGCTGATTCTCCTCCCATTTATGCTGGTGTAAAGCCAAGAGAGAGACAGCTGTAAGGCTGATGTGAGATCAGAACCAGGCCCTCACTGTCTTACTGTTGTCACAGGAATCAGTACGGCCCTGGTAGCCTTCCTGCCTGTTTGCTCCTGCACAGCCATGGACAGTTTTCTTTTTGATTTCCTTCCCAGATATTTCCAGAGAGGGAAGGACTTGGCTGTGTCTGAAGGTACTAATTGTCCCCAGGGCTGCCCCAGCAAGCTCAGAAGTCAGAGTGCTGCCAACTCTAACCATCCCCTCCAGCTCTTATCTCAGGAATTCCAGCAGCCACACTGGCACCGGCCCTGATCACAGTACAGAATTTCCAAAGCATCCTGGACAAAAGAACCATGCAAGAGTGGAAACCAGATTTCNCCCCCCCCCCCCCCCCCCCCCCCCCCCCCCACACACACACACACACACACACACACCTCTAGGGTTACCGACTGTGGCACAGACCAGCAAGTGACATACGCTCTGGGAGCTCATCCACCATCTCACCCAGAGGTCTGCCAGAGACAACCTCCAGCCCAACCTGCTGGAGTAACTCCCCAGCTGCCCCGCACCATCCCTTCTTACTCAGTAACTACTAGTCACCTTGGTGGCAATAAGAATGAATAAAGCCTGAGGGACTGGCTGGTAGCCATCTTTACTACAGCCCAGCCTCCACACCCAAAAGCTTGAGGGAAACGACAGCCAGCTTGACCAAAGGCAGCCTATTTCTTCAGCCCTATGGAAAGGCAGGGGAAATGGTGGCCATTTTGAATAGGGAAGAAATTCATGAATTTGATACCCCCTCAGGTCTGCCGTGAACATACCAACTGCCACAGACAGGCGAGAAGGGACTACAGGGAGAGAGACACAGCAAGGGAGCTAGGAATCGATGGGATTACAAGGGAGCTTCACCCATGTATTTGAGGGTAGAACTGGGCCTTTACGGGCTCAGGACCAAATTCTGCCCGGACCTAGGCCCCATGCAAGCCCGTAGATGTAGGAGCCCAAGGGTGTGACTGCGGGAACAGTTAAGCCCAAGGTGGGTATTGGACCCTCTATCACCCCTTCACACCAAAACCCTTCTAAACCCGTGTTTACTTAAATCCCTGTTTTTATTTCCTTTCCCAAAGGGGAATCTTGACAGTTCAATCTTCGTGCTGCTCCTAATTGTGACCTGTATTTTGACTGATTAAAAGCATTCTAAGGTGCACCATTAACGTTCCCATGGAAACACTGTGCATGGTGTGAAGCAAGATGGGGGGGGGGGGG